>ML120441.1:143652-153792 GCA_003788595.2 Choiromyces venosus 120613-1
TGAAATCGGCAAGGCGAGCATGCTGGTTGGCTGGTGGGGCAACTTCGTGGCCGAGGGCTATCTCGAGGGCCCCAGCACCCTGAAGAAGGTACTGAAGATCCTGTGACAATTGCGGGTAGGTCAATTGAGACAATCTAGTCGCCTCACCATACTTGCAACGGTAAACAGAATCATCCTTGGCAGCTGAGATCTTCGAGAAAGACATGAAGAAGAAGGACCAAGAAAGGATGATATAAGATAGACAGATAGATAGAAGGGTAAAGGATGGAATAAAGAGTGCAAAGGATAACCAGACTTGTTCTTAGAGGACGGAAGGCTACAAAAGGCTCATAACCTGTTGTGAGAATATTGGAATGGAATGATGATATGAAGAAGTGATTAATTGCTTGAGAAACGAGAACGCTTGATTAACTCAAAGGGAAGGGGGAAAGACCCTGACTATCTACTGTTGGGAGCGAGACAAAAAGGTCGAGTGAACAATAACAATAACAAGGGAAAGATAAGTGAGAGAAATGCAAGGAGGTATCTTCAATAGTGCTAGATGATCTAGATGTGTGGTAAGGTTTGATGTAAGGAGAAAAAGCAATAGTACGAGTGACACCACAGTAGTGCCAGAAGTATGTTTCAACATATTTGGGCAGCAGTGTTTGCTTGCTCTTGATGATCATATGCCATCTCTTCAGTGAGAAATGGATTTCAGGATCCTGGGACTTTGCCTGCCACAGCCCAGTTGACCTGAGGAGTAGGTAACCCAAAATTTGTAAGACTATTAGCAAATTCTGTAATGTGATTCTGAATCAAGTATAATCAATAGTCATATTGTATCTCAACTGTATCAGGAATATTCATCAGAATTTGGAGTGCACCTCTTCTAAGTATGTTTGGAATATCATCATATATACTTTCATGGACCTGGTCCCAAATAGCTAATGGATTGGTGATTGTGGTATAGTGGAGTGCAAGAACAAATAGATGACATAAAGTGCTTCCTGTTCTTAAACCTGCTCTCTCAGTAAATAGTGAAACCTACTTACCATCATCCTCTAGGAGCTGTAAAGCGATACAAGCACCTTTAAAAGTGGGATACAACTCTCCATCCACCATTCATAGATCTACAGAACTCTGTGGTCCATGAACAACAGTGAGTAGCAAGCGAAGGTAGTAGCGTTCTCCCATAAATGGACTGGCTGAAAACATTCTTCCAATTGCCAATCTACATTCTCTCTTTTTCCACCCTTTTTTCCATATGTATACATAGTTCTCAGGAAATTCATGACACAAGTACATCCGTCCATCCAGATGCTTTTGGATATAGTCAAAAAATGCTGCCAGGTTTGTCATAGAACCTTCTAACCTGTCTCGCAAAATAGTCAGATCTTCAGTTGCAGCAAAATACACAGGTTGGTATCCAGGAAGGTGCACCATGAGATTTATGACTGGTGGGAGCTCCTCATGAGTACCAAATTCGAAGAGATGCCAAATTGCCTGAGTTGGCTGAATATAATACCCTGTCGGATGGTGCTTGATCTCATCCACTTCAGAACAGAACTCTGCTCTGATACGATCACTGCCTTTATAGATATATTCATGAATATATTTTACTGCCTGGATCGAACCAGAGACTTAAACATTAATATGTACCTTATAGCGAAGGCAGAGATATGGGTTGTATGGAATAACTCTTCGATTATCAATCACTGCAGTAACTCCAGGTCCTGCATTTTGGACTGGTATGGTAAAGCTTTGCCCTTTATCACTGCTCCTATACATTGGATAACTGTTAACCTAGATAACCATTTCCTCTTGAAATGAGTGTGGATATCCTTTGTTGCAAAATAGAATACCCATCCCTTGATGGTCTTGCATGCAAACTACTTGATTATTACCCCCTACACAATGGGTGTGTAGCATCAATGAGCAAATAATTCCAAGCAGTTCACTTCCATGATCTTCCAATTCATCTGGCAACTCAGCTGATATGAGATTGTCTATGGTCTCTGCAGTCAAGAACTGGCTCTCTGTTTTTAGGAAAACAAGTAAGTAGAGATGTGGTAATCCTCACTTTTGGTATTCAATTGTCCATACTGAACCAAGCCACACCCCAAAGATTTCCCTATTTTTTATCTGATCCAGCAAATCCTTAACCTTTAGGTGAAATACTCATGCAACAAGGTCAGGACGATCAGCTGTTGTCTAGTCGCACAACAATTCTCTCTGAATCTCTATCTACTTTGGATTTGCAGTAAAAGTAATAAACACTGATGGTCTTCCAAAATGATGGACAATGGTCATACTGTCTTGATATAGCCTGTGCATAAAGGGGTCCCCTCCAGCATATGATGCAGGTAAAATAAACCTTTTCCCAACTCTCTGGAGGTTAACATCTTTTCAACCAAGCAAGCTTGTTCTGATCACAGACTGCCCATGCATCAAGAACAAACTGTTGAAACAGTCTTTGAGTCTTGAAAATAGTAAGAGGCTCATCTGTACAGGTATGTAAGCGGTATTGGTAGAATGAGTGTTGTGGAATCCTAATAGACTCTTATCCTACACTCTCATTTTTCAAAGTATGACCCCAGTACCAACCAGCTTCACCTCTTGGAAATGACAGGACATAATGGAGGGCAAGGTATGAGACATGGTTTGGATTAATAACTGTAAGACCCTGATTAACTATATCATCCCTATTGACTCTGGATGCAAGAACAATATCACTAAAACCTCCATCTCCATACTCATCTGGAACAATAACAGCAAGCTCATTGGCTGTTGGAATATTCTCCCTCTGTCAGTCTGCCCCAATTTGAACCACTATTTGCATCTATGGATCTAACATAACCTTAAAGTTAGGATGATTAGGGTGCATTTGAGCCAACCACTCATTGGCAGTCTGGTATAATAGAATCAATGGTGAACATTGTTGTAACATGTTGGTTAATTCCACTATTGTTTGCACATTTAGTTCTAGAGCCTGAACTAAACGTGCTTGAGTGGCGAAGTCAGTATCACAGAGGTAAACTTGGGAGTACACAGCATCTTGTCCAGCAGGTATAATTAAAAGACCTTGGAGGTTGTATATAGCATCATCTACCTTGAAGATCTGTATACCCCCATGAGAGTTGATATTCGGCTGATCCATATTATATTTGATGGATGTAAAGGCAAAGGTGCTATTCCAACACCTCAGATCCTTACAGAACTGTTTTGAGTTGGCATCTTCAACATTCATCAAAGACCCCACAGGTTCAGGTAGTTCTGGTAAAGGTTCTATCACCATATCTCCATGCTTACAACATGATTCAAAACTTTGTACTCCTACTTAACCACCTCGCCTTATTTCATCCTTTCAATGCATGACATGGTAGTGGAAGTACAGAGTATTCATCTTGCCAAGACTGTACATACTCCAGTGACTTCTGTTTTGAATATATGCCAGATTGAGAGTGTCATTTACTCTCTGCACTGGTATAGCAACTGCGCAACTGAGCTGATTCTCCATGACTTGTTCAACTCTGCGATTTCTTCTCTGGTCCTAAATTATTTCCTGTTAATATTCTTTCTTTCTTTTTGGTAAGTGACAGATTTAGAAAAGTTGTAGATCCATACCAGGCATTGATTACATGTTTTCTTTAATTGACCATTTCAGTCACAATTGTAAGCTTCCTCCAATTTATCCTGATAACAACTACTACAATGCTGTGATACCATCTTGCCACTGCACTGTCAAGTGTAGGTTACCCCTTTTGACAAAAAAGTTAACAAAGGTTCACTCCCCCAAAGCGTAATAAATATAAGTAATAGATCTGTCAGTCAAACAGGACATGAACATTACCTGTATTGAACCAAATACTGAGTAGACAACTGGAAGTGGACTAGCTGAACTTGAGTGAACAAGTCTGCTGAAGGGAAAAACACTCCAGAGGGAAAGAAATAAAATAAGAAAACTGAGAGGAAAATCTATTTCTGTTTGTTGTTGGTGCCAACTCTATTGTTTGTCTCTCTGTCTCTTGATAAAAGGTTAAGAATGATTATTCCTTATATAGGAATTGGTAACTTGGCAACCCACAAAAGCAAAACCATATTACAATAACAAAAACCAAACTGAATTTTGGTTGGTCTGATATATAAAACCTAACCTTTCCTCTACTATTCCCAAACTATTGCTTATTCCCATGTTACACTTGAGGGTTAGTATCATTAGTCCTTTCAGCATGCATTTTCTCCTATTATTTTCTTTATTCCTCAACTTTCTCCCTCATCTGCCTATTTTGTTCTTTTTACTTTTTCCTTCCTTTACTCCTCCTTGTTCTTGTTCCTTTTGATGTCTGCTTTTCTCCAACTCAACTATTACCTTTTGGTTTTTTTCCCCCTCAGGTACCCATATCATGCTCCTTTTATTCTTCCATTACTTCATTCTCCCCTTCCATTGTTTTCCTCCTCTCATTTCCTCTAATTATTTTCTCTCCTCTTGTAACATTCCTCTCTATTTTTGTATCCTTCTTTGTATAGTTTCTGTTATGGTTCCTACTATATCTTTTTCTATATTTCCTCTTAAGACTTGATTCCCCAGCTTTTTCCAGCTTTGCATGTTTCCACTTACCCAGTATTACAATCTGCTATAAGACCTCTCCTATCTTATATTTTGCAACAGGCAATGATTCTATAGTTAGCATTTCTTAGAAGTAGACTTACTTACTTTCTATTGTATTCTCTTTCCTTTAAGAATTCTAATACTTGTTGTCTTATGCTACATCCTAGATATTAACCTTTGTTAATACTAAATCCTTATAGTGCCCACTCGTATTAGTCTTGGTTACGTTCTTTGGTTCTTTGATATGTATGTGAAGAGCATAAAGGTGTTTTAAGCGTAATAGTATAGATAGGAAATAACTTAGGTGGTTGCGTGAAGAACTAACTATCAGGTCCTACTGACCTCTTTATATAGTTTTTCCAGCAACTCGCTTACAAATTAAATGAGTCACAACTGCGACTCATATACTTACGTAACATATAACCTCATGACCATACTTGGTCATGCGTGAAAGTCTCATAACCTTAAAGGGGTCATGTACAAAACCTAATGACTTGTATAAACGAAGTCATGTCTCTTAATCCTCATGACTCATAGGTGCACCTATGAGTCAACGCTCAGCCTATGAATCAAATTCAAACATAAGTAACTATGACTCACAACTGTGAATCATGTGAAACCCTATGACTCGTATGTGAGTCATAGTGTGAAACATAATATCGTATGACTCAACTAAGTCATGTCTGAAAACCTTTAACAAATGAAATACTATGACATAAAATCATATGTCATGTGAAACCATTACAAACTATGCCAGGTTTGTAATACTAGCTCCCATCTTGCTAAATCCTCAGTCCCTTGAGGATCTGTGATGGTACTCCTCATAGTACACATCATGTTTGATATTTCTGCAGATGTGTGCCATTTCACCTGCAATCCTGCTGAACCTTTTTTTTTCCTCTTTCCTCCTATAGCATTCTCTTGCTAGCACTCTTTCTAGGACCCAGATCGGGATATCCTTACCCACTATCTCTTCTTCAGACCATCTCTTCTTAGCTTCCAGCTGTGTGATTTCCTACTCCTTTTCCTTGACTTTATCTTCAACGTCTCCTTCGTCTCAAAGGAATCGGTATGGGTTATCATTGGACATTCCTCCAACTGTCCTGTCCATTCCATTGCTTTTTTCTTTCTCGACCTTGGGACAAGGTTTTCTGCCCCCTTCCTTCCTATGTTTGTGCATGGGACACTCATTGTCATAGCATGCTGTCTATGACATGGCTGGATGCAGGTTGTTCTTTTTCTGAATTGGTATATCTGCTAGGCCAATCCATTCATCATTGTCCAAAGGACTAAATCCAGGGCTTATTGGTGGAAATATGTTTTCTGGGCAGGCTGTCAGGCTGACCAGGCTTGCCTGTGTTTTTTCTGTAAAATTCTCTGATTGATGAGGCTGCATTGTTGAAGTTTTCTGCTGGGTACCACTCTTGGTTGTACTGTGCAGTGAAGCCAGTCCACTTGACCTGGAATTGTAGTTTTCGTAATGTAGTCTTGAATCAATGATTTGATTGAGTTCGTATTTGTCTTCTGCTTCTATCTCGATAGCAGGAGGCGGAAGTTCCTTTTGCGAGGGTAGAGGATTGTGTGAGTAGAGTTCGAGTTTGCTGATATGGAAGACTGGATGTTTTGTTTTCATCGAGGCCAGGAGGTCTAGCTCATAAGCTTTTTCTCCAATCTTTTTGATGATCCTGTATGGTCCAATTTTCCAGTAGTCCTGTTTCTTTGATGGTCTCATGGTCTGAATATCCTTCGTGATTTACCAGACTTTATCTCCTCATTTTAATCTTTGATTGGGTTTTCTGTAGCGATGGTTGTTTTCCCTTATTTTGTCTTATGTTATTCATATTTCTGTTTGGATGTGTTCGTATAGTCAGCTGATATCGTTCTTTTCCAATATTTCTGGTAAGCCTGTGTGTCCCATGGGTTCGTTGATGGGGTGATATCCATAATTCGTGTAGAAGGGTGTTGTCTTAATGACATCTTGTCTTGTGTTGTTGTATGCAAATTCTGCAAATGATAGCCATCCTTCTCAGTCCTGTTGGGAATACTCCACATATGCTCTTAGGAATTGTTCTAGTGAGGCATTTGTTCATTCTGTTTGACCATCCATTTGGGGGTGAAATGCCATGATTATCTTCCATGTGATGTCCCATCCTTTGGTTATCTCTTTCCATAGCTCCGATGTTAATATTGATCCTCTATTGCTGATTATATCTTTCAGTAATCCATGCAGTTTGAAAACATTTTCCATAAATAGCTGCGTGAATTGTTTGGTTGTCATATTCTTTCGACAGGGTATGAAATGAGCCATCTTGGTCAGGCAATCCACAATGACCCATATGGCATCATAGTTATTTGATAGTGGTAAGTCTGTAATGAAATCTATACTGATGGATTTCCATGGTTTTTCTGGTATTTGTAGTTGTTGCAATAGTCCATAGGGCACATAATGTCTTGGTTTTATCCATTGATATATGTCGCAGCTTTTGACATATCACTTAATGTCTTGGCACATGCCTGGCCAATAGGATGTTCGTTGTGTCAATTCCAATGTCATGGTCATTCCGCCATGTCCATTTTGTGGTGTGTCATGATTCCTTTTAATTGCTTCAGTTCTTGTTGGTTCATCTTCTAGTAACCAGATTTTTCCTTCATACCACATATATCCTTCTTTCCAGTCACAGGATCCTAATGCCACTTTCAGGTATTCTTTATCTTTCCTTTCTATGGCTTTTCAAATATCTTGAAGTAATACATCTTGTAATGTTTTTTCATTGATATTCATTTCAGTTCCTTAGTCTTCTATTGTCCATAGTTCCATGGTGTTGATTTCTTCTGAACCTGAAGTATATCCTTCATCCTTGAAGAATTGTTCTTTAGGCAACAGAATTCTTTGCCGTTGCGTAATGTAATCATCTGCTTCCATTGGTATATCCTTTGTTCTTTGTGTGAGGGCATCTGGTTTTGCCCCTTCCTTGCCTGGTCGATATTCAATTTTGATATTGTATTAGCTGACCTCCTCACTCCATCATATTTGTCTTCCATTCAGGGCCTTGGTGGTTGTGAATGGGACAAGGTTCTTGTTGTCTGTAAGGATCTTGACTATGTGAGTGCTCCCTTGTGCATATTTCCTCTATTCCTTGAAAGCTTGCATAATTACAAGGAGTTCCTTATTGTGTATGTCATAGTTGCATTCTGCCTTGGGCATTGCTTTTGACTGGTAGGCTATCGGTTTCCACAGTCCCTGCTTATCTTGTTGCGATATTATTCCAGAACAGATGTAATTGGATGCATCTGTTTCGATCATAATAGGTGCCTCCAGGTCAAAGTATCATAGTAGTGGAGTTGTGGTGAGTCTTTCCTTAAGACTTTCAAAGGCCCTTTGTTCTGGCTCTCTCCATTCCCACTTCTGGTTCTTCTTTGTCCTGTTGTATAGTGGCTTTGCTATTCTGCTGAATCCTTCTATGAATCTTCAGTACAAGTTGCAGAATCCCACAAAACTTTGGATGTCTTTGACTTTCTCTGGTGTTGTCTATACTTTTATGGCATCTGTTTTGGTAGGGTCCATTGATACTCCGTCGGAGTTGATGATGAATCCTAGGTATTCGGTTTCTTCTTTGTGGAATTCGCATTTTGTAGGTTTCAAGTGAACTCCCATTTCCTTCAGCTTTTCTAGTATCATGGCTATGTCCTTTCAGTGTTGTTCCATGGTATCCGAATATACCAATAGGTCATCTAGGTAAGCTATACAGTTGACATCTAAGTATTTTCTGAGCGCATTGTTGACCCATCGTTGGAAAGCTGCTGGTACATTGAATAATGCAACTGGCATGACCATATATTCATATAGCCCATATCATGTTCTGAATGCAGTCTTCTACTCGTCTTCTTTGGCAATTCATATATGTTAATACACATTCTTGATGTCGAGTTTGGTGAAATATTTCGCCATTTGCAGTCGATCCAAGGCTTCACTTATCAATGGTAATGGATATCAGTTATTTTTTGAAACTGTGTTTAGGCCTCTGTAGTCCACACAAGGCCTTAAGCCTCCATTTTTTTTCTTGACGCAGAGTATTAGTGATCCTGCTGATGAGCATGAAGGTCTTATCCATCGTCTTTCTATGTTCTTTTCCTGGTATTCTCTGAGTTCCTTAAGTTCTTCCCCTCTTAAGGGGTAGAGCTTCATGAATGGTGGTGGTGCTTCTGTTTCTATCTTGTGGTCTGCCACCCGATGCGGTGGTAGTTCTGTCCTTTCTTCTTCTTTAAATATGTCTAAGAAGTTGTGATACTCTTTAGGCACTATTTGTCTCAATATTTCTTTTCCATCCTTTCCTTTCTTTTGCAAAGCTAGCTCAGTGCTGATTGTTGTAGCCACTAGCATAAGTCTTGCATCGTACCATTTTAGCATTCCAGTGATTTCTCCTTTTTTGTGCATCCTGCTAAATGCTTGTGCTGAGATAAAAGCTATTGATAGCTTTTTCTTGTCCTCAGTCATTTCTTTCTTTTGGTGATGTGTGCTGCCAAATCCTTAGTGGCACCTTTCTGTGGGTTGAAGTTGTTGTACCTCCTTGAAGGGTGTGGAGACTATTTTTTCAATAATTATCTGGGCAACCCTCTCTCCTTTATGGACCTCGTAATCCACTTCTGACAGGTTTGCCAATAGGACCCAGATTTCTCCTGTATAGTCCACATCTATGACTCCAGCATTAATGGTAAGGCCATTTGTGTTTACCAGATCACTGCTGGGTGCGATGTGGGCATAGGTGTTCTCTGGAAGTCCTATTGAGATTCCTGTTCCGATGAGCTTTTATCACCTTGCTGGGACTATGGCTCCTTCTATGCTGAACAGGTTACTTCCTGCAGCCTTTCGCGAACCTTTCATAAGAATCTTCACATCCTCTGTCAATTTTTTGACCGTTGTTTCTTGCTTTCGTCCATCTTCAGTGCTGAGTGTTAGAATCCGACGTTTCAGATTCTCCTGAATTGCATCTTTTTTTGGTACTACATATACCGTTAGGGAGGCATCAAGGCATACTGCCTTACCCTTGTCGCTATCGAAGGTGATTTCTTCTTTTATCCAGTCAATCCTTGTGTTGTAGTCTTTCAACCATGTCATGCTGAGGATGACATCATGTTTGACAAGGTTCACCACAAGGATAGTTGCTTTCTCTGTGTGATTTCCAATGTCCATAGGGATTTCTGTGACATGGGTGATTGGTCCTGCATCCTGTTACGGGGTAGTCCAACCGTAGATAGGGCCGGTAGGTCTAGGCC
Organism: Choiromyces venosus 120613-1; assembly: GCA_003788595.2. Taxonomy (NCBI): domain Eukaryota; kingdom Fungi; phylum Ascomycota; class Pezizomycetes; order Pezizales; family Tuberaceae; genus Choiromyces; species Choiromyces venosus. The sequence continues at coordinate 153,518 of ML120441.1, forward strand.
GTAGGCTTCTTGAAATAATGTAAAGTAGGATAAAACGAAGATCGTTAAGGTAGGCTCATATTTCCCGAAGTATTTATAAAGGATATGTGTAATAATAGTTTTTTCAAGAGTAAGGCAATAAATATATTAATAAGATCTCTTCTCCGTTGCTTGATGTTTCTGATAGCTGGGAGTTCCTCGATATTTATATTCCGCGTCTGGGTTATCGCGGGCTACAACCAACTCCCATACTATCTAAGTACCTCCGTCAAAAACCTCTTAACTTTCTTAAGTGC
>ML120441.1:163343-225870 GCA_003788595.2 Choiromyces venosus 120613-1
TAGTGAAATACAAAACTCCGTCTTGTTAACCATATCAACGGTAATCCCGCCGTATGAGTTTAATTCAAGTATATCACCTCTCTAGCTTCTGATGGATGACCTCCTCGTAAGTGTGGGGGGTCTTTGTTATCCTCAAACTTCTCTAGTTTCGATTCGTTCCGTTTATAAGAGTCCCAGTTCTCACAAGCGTGAATCCTTTTAATTCTCCAAAAACTGCCTCCATGAATCTATCATACCCTCAACCAACATCGGGCGCTATTGGGTCTCAGCTTTAATGAATGAGCGCGGCCATTGTGTCGCATATTGATGCATCACAAGGCCCATCGGATATATAGGGTTTTTTGCTCTGAATCGAGCCAATAGGTTATCCAGCGAAAACCTCTCATACCAATTCTCGAGTAGGCCCTCTTGGGGCACTACTTCTTTCAAAGCAAAAGGCTCGGCTCTATGGCTACCCGTCGGTGCCATAGGCTCACGATATTCGGTCACTAAGGTTTCTTCCCAAATCGTCTCATCACTTATCAGCCATAATATTTAACTGCTAATGTACAAGGTAATAGCTTGCTCGAAACATAACCAAATTCCTCCGAGTCACTTCCCATGAGTCGCCAAAGGTGCCCTCTCATATATCCTACGGACAGCATCCGGTCGGACGGACGGCGACGACGTATATGGTGTTATGCTGAAGGTGCCATTTATTGTGGCTAAAGTGTCGGGACGCAACTCGACAGAAATTCCGTAATGACGCCCGGTCCCTACATGGGGGCTGCAGGTGTATGGTAGAAACAATCCTATGTAATGGCCGGGTAACTTTGGCCCTTTTTTCCATATGCCTAACACATCCAATACAGTTCTATCTACCATGTATACATCTCTTGGTTTTTTGATTTTTGTTAGGGGTAACTAATGATTTATAGTGAAGTTGCGATCTATAAAATCTTTGGTTGCTCCCGAGTCGATCATTGCATTTATTGATATTTGTTGTTGCTTATTGTAGACTTGTACTTTGACCATGATGTGGTCCGATTTGAGGTTCCTTAGTTCTTTGTTGGTTATTGCAGTGTTGAGATGTGCAATCTTGATGTTTTCTGTCTTGTCGTCCCCTGACCCATCCTTTCCAGGAGATGCCTTCCTTCTTTTCATGGGTTTCATTCTGTTGTCCCCATCACCACCTATTCCTGGGAACTTTCATCATTTAAAGTCTCTTCTTCCTTCTTTTCCACATCCAATTTTTGGATCTTCGGTCCGTTACTGTTAGCACTCTTGTCTTGACAGTTTTTTGCTAGGTGAACCTTCCTTCCATATTGGTAGCATAATCCTTCTTTCGTGTGTTTTTTCCATTCATCCTGGGGTAGTCTTTGATACCTTCTTTGGTTTGTGGCATCTAGGTCCATGGGTTCCCCTTGTGGGATTTCTTTGAGTGTCACCTTGAAGGTGCCATCGTGGTTTCTTGGGGTGTCATATGTCTCGATCTTGGCTTTCTTTGTCTGGTGTAGGTGTTTGAGTGTAGCTAGTTGGACTTCTTTGTTCATAGCCCATACTGGTAGTTGTTCCACTGCTGTGACTGTCTGATTATAGTGGTCAAATTCTTCTTGAAATTTTGGGCTCCTGGCTGCGTAAAGCCACTCTCCTGCTATTGTATTGTACAATTCTGCCTCTGTTAGTGCCAGTTTGAATTTGTTCCAATATTCCGTCTTGGTCCGAGTTCCTTGAGTCATGTTTTTGAGCCGTATCCTTGCTGTTCCCCTTAGATCAATTTCCCCAAATTGGGTTTTGATTGCCTCCTTAAATTCTTCCCAATTTTTCCAGTTTTATGTCCTTATTCCTTGCATATAGGGTATGAGCCATACACTTGCCTCTTTCCTTAATTGACTGGATATGTAGGTGACCTTTGCTTCATCATGTTCTTGTACCCATCCTACTGCTTGAAAGTAGATTTGTAGCTGCACTAGCCAGTTCCTAAGCTCTTGTCGATCTCCCGTGTAGGTACCTAGTGGTTTAACCTTCGGCTTTGGACTCTTCATCACTTGTAGTATTTAGGCTAGCTGTCCAACTGGTTCTTCTCCTGCTCAAGGTGGGTTTGCCGCCTGTCTGGAGGCTTGTCCTGTACCTGACATTCTTTCTTCTCTCTCTCCTTCCTTACTTGAAGATTGGTTATGTTGTGATCTTTCTTCTAGTGTAACTGGGCTTGGTGTTCTTCCTCTTTCTGAGGCTGTTCTTGCAAGTTCTTGTGCAACCTCTGGGAGTTCTAAGGACTGATCCTCGTACTTGAAATCCGTGTTGTTGTTGGGTGTTGCTTGGGACGCAACCAAATGTTACAATCTGCTATATGATCTCTCCTTTGTTATATCTCGCAACAGGTAACGCCACTATCGTTAGCTTTCTTATAGGGATAGTACTTACCTATCTCCTATTGTATTCTCTTTCCTTCAGGAATTCTGATACTAGTTCTCTTATGCTATGTCTTAGATATTGACCGTTGTCAATACTGAGTCCTTATAGCGTTAACTAGTATTCGTTCTGTCTCTTCTTCATGTTGGTTGGTCTTGGTTTGTAAAGAGCGTAAAGGTGTTTTATTGATAACTTATAAGATAGGAAATAACTTAGGTGGTTGCGTGAAGAACTAACTATCAGGTCCTACTGACCTCCTTATATAGTTCTTCCAGCAACCCACTTACAAATCAAATGAGTCACAACTGTGACTCATGCATTCGCGTAACATATAACCTCATGACCATATTTGGTCATGCACGAAAGTCCCATGACCTTAAGGGTGTCATGTGCGAAACCTCATGACTCGTATAAACGAAGTCATGCCTCTTAATCCTCATGACTCATAGCCATACCTATGAGTCAATACTCAACATACCAATCAAATTCAAACATAAACAACTATGACTCACAACTGTGAGTCATGTGAGACCCTATGACTCGTACCTGAGTCATAGTGTAAAAACATATCATCGTATGACTCAACTGAGTCATGTGAAAAACCTTTTAACAAATGAAACCATTACAAACCATGCCGGGTTTGTAATAGACCCTATGACTCGTACCTGAGTCATAGTGTAAAAACATATCATCGTATGACTCAACTGAGTCATGTGAAAAACCTTTAACAAATGAAATACTATGACATACAATTGTATGTCATGTGAAACCATTACAAACCATGCCGGGTTTGTAATACCAGGTTTGTAATACCCAGTCAGAAATAGAACTGAGGATTTATTACTATTTTTTACCAGTCAGTGGTTGTGTCCAGTGGAAAAAAGAATCAGACTAGTTTGTTGAGAGATTATATCTTGAAGATTGCCATGGCAAAAACTGTGGATACTTACAAATGGTTGTACAGTACATATTAGATCAGACTCTTGTGAGATGTCATCATTCTATGCATCAGTGTCACATCCAGTGGGGTCCAGATTAGATTCATAATCTGATTCAGCACATTCGTTCTCGAAATTTACCTCCAGGTCGAGGAATAGCTCTGTTTCCCTATCATTAATAGGACTCATGGAAGGTGCATGTCATATGATAGAGGCAAGTATGATGTCCAGATTTGCATCCACAGTTCATAGGTGTTTCTCATATGTGCCTGCCCACACATATCTTTGGGGACAAAATAGACATTTGACAGCCATGGTGAAAGTCTATGTAGTCAATCTCAGGGGTCATCTATATATTATGAGGTGCAGGAGTACTTTATAGTGTTGATCTTGATGCGTGTCAGTAGAATACTGGGTCAAGGGGTTTGCACACGGTGAACTGTAACTAGTATCCAAACAGGCTTAGCACTTGTAGCTTGACGACTTGTATTACCCCATCTTATCAGATCACCTCATCCTCTTTATTGTAACACAAGCTAGTTGCCCTTCATGGGCCATCATGCAATGTCACTTTGTATCACGACACTTGTACAAATTAATAGCTTATTTCACGAATATTGGTTACACATCATGGTAGGCTTAGGAACGTTGTTCCTGACTACATTATCAATTGTTCTCATATTATCTTTTTTATTCTGATCTGCCACAAATCCACATATCCACATATCCATACAGTCACATGCCCTCAGGGGTAATCCATTACAACAGAGGGCCGATACATCCCATCATACAAATAAGGTAAGTTAATTTCTCAGAAAGGATTCAGAATTGGAACCCTCATTGTGGAGATCAGGGAGAGCAGTGCCATTGATGCAATCATGCTTCCGCTTCCGTGTCTGCCCCCTACAAGTACCTACCTCTGTCTGACTCACAAAAACATGCCCCAGGAGGGACCCATGCATAGTCAAAACCAAGCAGGGTGGTGAACCAGTCCAGAGCCTTGTAAAATTGGTTACCTTATAACTGTGCATGCCTGAGATCAAACCCGCAGGAAAGTGAAAGGACCATTCCAAATCAAATATGCCAAACTCGCCCCCTTCAAACTGTCCCAATGGCACACTCATCATCCAGTCAAGGTCACCCTAGTCCAGGTGCAGCTCCATTATGACGTTGATGAGGCACGTATGTAGGGAAAAGTACTTGTTGCCATAATTAGTCCAGAGATTCCAGAGGTGATGGGGTAATAGCTTAATAGTGGACTGCATTGTGTCACGTTGTGGCCTGTCAATAGCCCTGAGAAGCAACTGCTTAAGCTATGTGATATTCTGAAATGAGGCAAGGAGCACTTGTAGGTCTCTACGTGTATTTGAACTAACATCATTAGTATCCTTAGTCAAAATGTCTCCTAGGTCCTCATGCCCCTGTTGTGCCCAAATGCCGCAATGGACCACCCCACAGCCTGAGTTCAGATAGGCATAGTGTCATGGATTTTGCAGGAGCCAATCCTCAGTATGATTGTGCCTTATGCTGCATAGAAGCCTTGGAGGCTGAATCTCACAGTACTCTGCAATGTTGTCTGTAGCCTGCTTCACAATCCTTGCCCCAACCTCTTCAACATAGATAGTGGAGGCTGGATTGGCAAATACAACAAGAAGGCAGCAATAGTTGTGATCAAGGTCTACATACAGCTTGCCTGCGCCAATGGTGACTTGCTGATATGAGGCACTGAGCACATTGCATTGGTCTAGGGATAGTGCTTGCAGACCAGCCAGGTGTGGATGGGAATTGTGTGTCTCGATCTTTATATTGAGGAACACTTTGATAATATTTCCTAAGAATGTATTATTTGAGTATTCCATGATATGTACTACATGACTGCTATTGCATACCTTGCTTGCGCTGAATAACATGGAACACCTTCTCACCCCTCTTCTTTGCCTCCTCATAGGCTGCCTGGTCCTCCTGAGTCAGGGACATTCCCTTATCAAACCAACCTTCCATTTCACTATCAGTCCTTGTCCTGAGCCTTGGTTGCTTCGCCATGGGCAAAGAGAGCTTCATTGAGGCAGACCCCCCATCGACACGGGACTTCACCATAGGATAAAATGTAGTATCAATTGTTACTGGCTCCTTGCTCCCAGGCCTTTGTCTTATACTGGTTGGTGTTTGGTGGTAAGGGGGAAGCATAAGGTTTCCCAGTATACCATTATTGGTACAATGTCAGGGGAGTTGAAAGAGATGTAGCATGATATGGTGTGTTTAGAATCGTGCAGAACAAGGTGTTCTGTTGAGAATATGGTCAGTTCTAGTATTGTGAGCATCTGCAGAGAGGAGATGCTCCACAAACAGATGTAACCCAATCGGAATACCAATTCTCGCAACCTGAGAAATCTTGCACCATTGTCCCAAAAGTATAATAACTGTGAAGTCCTATATAGAGAGATGTATACTGGTTTGTAACTTTCTCCCTCTGCCACCCCTGAGTAGTTGGTGAGAAATAATGTTCATAGATGTTATCCCAAGAGGTTAGTGTATGTAGAAATTGGAACGACTTGATAGAATGGTTTGGCGGTGGGAGGACATTGCTGGACTGGTGAGACTTGAAGAAGAGAATATGGAGGTATCATACACCGTAGAAGGTGTGAGGATTGGGGTACAAGTACAGGTGTCGTGACTGTGACACCATCTGATGTCATGCTGTCATGACTGTGACATGATAGGATATAGTCCTGTTGCAACCATTATGCCATGGGATGTTGTATGGTTGCAATGCTACGAGGTGTCGGTAATGTAAAAATATGTTACTGCTGCCATTTGGTATCACGTCAACAGTTCGGTGAAGAGGAGAAGTTTGTATAGTTTTCTCATGTTGTATAGAATGTGTCAAGTGTAATACACAGTACTCCAGGTGGTTGTAGGATCAATGACTATCACTTGTTATTGAAGAAAAAGGTTTTCCTGCAAAATGGCATTTTGTGAGTATTTAACATTATGTTCATAATAATCTAAGCATTCGCAACTATGATTAGACTCAAGACTCTATCATGAAAAAATTGTACGAAATGAGAGTGTTGTTAAGATGGATGGCTTAATAAAATCTAGCCACAAATGGTATTGTTTACTGACACTATTGGCACTACAGTATTCTCGCATTGCCTAACTAGCACTAGAAGTGTCTGAAATCATCTCCTGGCATCAAGTCAACATAACTTGAACACTCGAGAGGCTGAATTCAAGCAATCTAACCTACTTACGCATGGACATTAGTGATGAGATGGACAGGGGTTGGAGCCTGTCTATTTCTGACCCACTTGAAACCCAGTCCATCTCATAACTAACCTCAATACCCTAGTAGATAATCGACATACCATGAGCTGACTATAGGCCACTTAATGATAGACAATACCAGATGCGCCAAATCCAGAAAACACCAGATGATAAACTAAGGGGGCATGGTGCTATCACTATTATCAAATAACGGGTACTCAAGATCAAAATAGATAGCAATATGGAGTGCCAAAGCAAGGGCATCCTATGCTATCTTTACTATCATATAGAGGCACTTAACATCAAAAAGATCCCTCATTAGTTAGCAAATTTTTAAATTGTTTTTTTTTGACTATGAGATAAAGTTACCTATCTAAAAACTACATAACAAAAAGCTACTGAGCAAAAAAAAACAAAAGCTACAAAAAAAAAATTAAGCTGCAAAAGGATTATTTCTGCAGACCCCAGTATCTTGTTACTTGCTGGGGTGCACCAGGAGTCTCCAGGGCTGCAGGAATTAGGTCACAGTAAGAGGAGTAAGAGGCAGCCAGCCAGGGGACCCGGCACCATTAGGGGGCTCAGCGCAAAGAAGGGGCTCAGCGAACAGGGGGGGACATCAGTGTATAGACAACTGGTGGAGCCGGGGGGGAGGCAGTCGGATGAGAGCTGCCAATAGTGCCGGGAGTTGTAAGGAACTCAGCCATCTAAGGCTGCTGGTGGACAAGATCAAGTAAGCTTTTGTGCTTGTCTTGCTGCAACAGGCCAGGAGGCTCATTGGCAGTGTCAGGGGGGAGTCCTGACTCGTGGTGGAAGGAGGGCTCGAGGGACCCTGTTCCTCATCCATTTCTTCATCCTCATCCTATGTGTTTGTAATAATCTATGATGATAACCAAAACATAGTTAGGATTAGAAACTTACATCTTCGATCAAAATGGTGTGTTCACCAGGATCTTGCCCCTCCCCTACCTCCTCAACGTCCTCCTCCTCCTCCTTCTCAACCTCCTCCACCTCCACCTCCTGCACCTCTACCTCCTCCTCCTCCAACTCCTTCTCTTGTATGACCTCCTGGATATCTGTGACCTGCCCACAGTGATCCCAGACCTTGCCGTCGAAGAAGGAATATCTGCCATGGGCAGACGTGGAGGTCTGGTCATGATCTTCTCCCTCACTAAGGCGTGGCTCCAGGACCATCAGGTCCAAGGGGTGTTTGCCATCATTGGCAAGGAGTCATGCCAGGATGTCCTCATCTTCATGAAGAAAGATGAGTTCTCGGAGTGGGAGAGGATTGGAGGGCACTGGACTAAGTAACCAAGCACCCTCACTAGTTATCACAAGGAGATATTAGGGGCATCGGATTGCCCCCTTCACACAGTGTCGCTTGACTACCCCGAGTAAACTTTCGATGCTTGGTGATGCCATGACTCCCCCTGTGATTCCCTGATCATAGTCATTGGCACACGAGGGTAGCCAATGAATCGGGGCCCAGTTTCTTGGGCACTCGACCAACAAACGATATGGATCATTATTGCCCATGGGCAATCAGGGGAGGCCCAATCTGATTGAGCTACAGGCAATATGTGTTAGTACGAGGATAGCATATAATAGATGAGAGGGGGCGACACTTACTCACAGGTCCCTCAACCTTACCACCAACCTTCTTTCCCTCCCCAAAACGACACCCCCTTGACATCCTCAGGTTCCTGGCGATGTCACGGACCAAGAGCATGAGGTGGTACTCCATTTCCCAGATGTCATTGGCCTAGTACTTGTCTTTAACAAGATTGTGCTGGGCCACGACCAGGGGAAGGGAGCGAGCATACCCAAAGACCGAATCCAATTCTGATTTGGTCAGGCAGTAGAGGTCCAGGAAGCGACCAGTCAAGTGCCCCTTGACATGGTCGCATCAGGCCCTGTATGCAACAGTGATCTGGCATGGGTGCATCAACCCACACAAGGTTTTTGGCATACGCTATGTCACCATAGCATCCCCTATCAGTATTAGTTTAAATGTTTCTGACAGATGAGGGTAGGTTGGGTTTCACTAACAAGGTATCCTCTACCGATGGCTCGAAGGTTGGCCTCTCTGAAGAAGTTGACTGTTTCGGACTGCTCACAACCATACATGCCAGCGCTCTCCATTTCCCACTCTGCCCATACGGCTCGACAGGGTTGGCAGCAGGACACCTACGAAAAAGGGAAAGGTTAGTAATGATCACATGATAAAACTTAGATGGGCTCTACTTACTTCCCCATCCACAATTCACATTCCGGGGTAGAACTGCAGGAAGGACAGCGGCAGTAGGAATGACAGAGACAGCAGGACATCTAAAAGGAAAAGAAATGTTAATATTGCTCACTCCAGAGAGTCAATGGTGTTGTGCGGTGTACTTACTTTCCCTTGTTCGCCGGTCATCTGATCAACGTCCCATGTACCATCAGAGTTAGAGGAAGGGGAAAATCAATAAGAGAAAAAAAAAGAAAGAAAAAACACAATTGCCTGTGGGGGGGAGGGGAAGAGACTCCTGTTAAGAGATAGAAGGAAGAAGGGAAGTAGAGAAGGACAAAAGGAGAGAAGGAGAGAAAGGATCTTCTTCTTATCTTCCACTGTGGTGGAGAGAAGAGAAGGGAAGGAGGACAGGAGGGAAGAAGGGCTGGGTTGATATACCCGACACAGATAGGGTATGCACATGTATACCTCTCGTGCACACTGCATATGTGCACCTAATATGCGCACCTCACGTATTCACCCTATGTGCACAAGGTATATAAGAAATAATACTTATGCATTTCTTGGTTAGTTTGTACAGACCGTTGTACCTGCAAACAATCCTTAGATATCCTGACATGTGTGAGCATTGTTTGGGTATACAATTCGGTGTACAAACAAACCAGAAAACACATAAACAAGTGGTAAGTATCTATTCTTCTGTGTATATAATATATTTAAAAATAAATTGTAATATCTACGAAGTCTAACTTGTCACTAACTTTGGTAAAATAAGCTTTTAAGCCACACTAGTGATGTGACAGCAAGGGGTCACTATTGCAGCTTAAAAGCTTATTTCATGAAACTATATATGTAGCACAATGTCCCTGATGTCGTGACAACAGTTTGGTGAAAAGTTGATTTTCTTTTTATATTGAAAAGATATTTGTATACCTATCATGGTAGACAAATATCCTTTCAATATAAAAAGAAAATCGACTGTTGGCCATACTATTGTCCTGATGCTGAAGACATTGTGCATCAATGATGCCAAGAGGTGTTGATCATATAGAAATAGATGTTATCGACGTGTCTTGTTATCACGATGACAGTATGGCAAAAAGTTCATTTTCTTTTTTTAATCAAAGAATATTTGTATACCTTAATAAGTATACAAATATCTTTTCACTATAAAAAGAAAATGAACTTTTCGCTGTACTATTGTCATGATACTGGGGATGTGATACATCGATGCTGCCAAGAGGTGTCGATAATACAGAAATATATGTTATCAACACCTCTTGGTATCATGACAACAGTACGGCCAAAAGCCGATTTTCTTTTTTTATTCATAAGATATTACAATACCATAATTGGTATAAAAATATCTTTTCAATAAAAAAAGTGAAGTTGGCTTTTCACTGTATGGTGGCATGATGCCAGGGACATCGTGAATCAATCCGGCCAAGAGGTGTTGATGACACTGAAATATATGTTATTGACACCTCTTGGTATTATGACAACAGTATGGCTAAAAGCCGATTTTTTTTTTTTATTCAAAGGATATTTGTATACCATAATAGGTATACAAATATCTTTTCAATAAAAAAAGAAAATGGGGTTTTTACCATATGGTTGTTATGATGCTGGGGATGTCATGCATCGATGCTGCCAAGAGGTGTTGATCACACACAAATATATGTTATTGACACTTCTTGGTATCAAGACAACAGTACCGCCAAAAGTCGATTTTCTTTTATTATTCAAAAGATATTTCTATACCATAATAGGCATAAAAATATTATTTCAATAAAAAAAGTGAAAATTGGTTTTTCAGCTCACAGTTGTTGTGATGCCAGAGATGTTGTGCTGCATATATAGTTTCATGAAATAAGCTTTTAAGCTGCACTAGTGACTCCTTGGTGTCACATCACTAGTGTGGCTTAAAAGCTTATTTTACCAATGTTAGCAACAAGTTAGACTTCGTAGATATTACAATTGATTTTTAAACATATTATATATACAGAAGAATAAATACTTATCACCCATGTATGTGTTTCCTGGTTTGTTTGTACACCCCATTGTACACCCAAACAATCCTCAGACATCGTCAGATGTGTGAGCATTGTTTGCAGGTACAATGGTGTTGTTACGATCGGCTATATGATCTTTCCTTTTTATATCTTGCAACAGGCAACGAGTTTGCAGTTAGTCTTCGTTAAGGTAATACTTACCTCCTATTGTATTCTCTGTTCTTCGAGAATCCTTAATACTTGTTATCTTACACTACCTCTTAGATATTGACCGTTGCCAATATTAAGTCCTTATAGTGTTAACTAGTATTAATCTTGTTCTTCTTCGCAGTTGTTGATCTTGTAGGTAAAGAGCGTAAAGGTGTTTTATTGATAACTTATAAGATAGGAAATAACTTAGGTGGTTGCGTGAAGAACTAACTATCAGGTCCTACTGACCTCCTTATATAGTTCTTCCAGCAACCCGCTTACAAATCAAATGAGTCACAACTGTGACTCATGCACTCGCATAACATATAACCTTATGACCATACTTGGTCATGCGTGAAAGTCCCATGACCTTAAAGGGGTCATGTGCGAAACCTCATGACTTGTATAAACGAAGTCATGCCTCTTAATCCTCATGACTCATAGGCATACCTAGGAGTCAACGCTCAACATTCCAATCAAATTCAAACATAAACAATTATGACTCATAACTATGAGTCATGTGAAACCCTATGACTCGTACGTGAGTCATAGTGCGAAAACATATCATCATATGACTCAACTGAGTCATGTGAAAAACCTTTAACCAATGAAACCATTACAAACCATGCCGGGTTTGTAATAGGTGTGTACAAACAACCCAGGAAATAAATACACATTGTTTTTCATATACCCTGTGCACATCAGGTGTACACATGAGGTACACTCATTAGGTGCACACATGAGGTGCACACGTCAGGTGCACACATGCAGTGTGTACCCTATGTATGTAGAGTATATAAATCCAGCCCTTCTTCCCTCCTTTCCTCCTTCCTATCTCTTCTCTCCACCACAGGGAAAGATAACAAGAAGACCCTTTCTCTCCATCTCTCCCTCTGTCTTTCTCTACTTCCCTTCTTCTTTCTATCTCTTAACAGGAACGCTCTTCCACACCCCCACCTGTAATTGTCTTTTTTTTTTCCTCTTTTTTTTTTTCTTTTTTTTTCCACTTTGTCTAACTCTGATGGCACCTCAGATGTTGATCAGACGACTGGCGAACAAGGGAAAGTAAGTACAACCCACAACACCAATGACTTTCTGGAGTGAGCAATATTAACATTTCTTTTCCTCTTAGATGTCCCACTGTCTCTGTCATTCCTGCTGCCCCTGTCCTTCCTGCAGTTTGACCTTGGGGAAGTGAAGTGCAGATGGGGAAGTAAGTAGAGTCCATCAAAGTTTTATCATGTGATAATTACTAACCTTTCCTTTTTTTTCTTGGGCATCCCACTGCCAAGCCTGTCGAGTAGCATGGGCGCAGTGGGAAACAAAGAGTGCTGGCATGCATGGTTATGAGTAGCACAAGCTAGTCAACTTCATCGGAGAGGCTAACCTGCAAGCCTACAGTGGAGGATTCCTTGCAAGTGAAACCCAACCTACCCTCATTTGCCAGATTGTGTACAGTACCTGGTACGACTATATCAAGGCACACTTGACTGGTCGCTCCCAGGACCTCAACTCACTGACTGAATCTGAATTGGATTCAGTCATTAGGATTGCTTACTCCCTTCCCCCGGTCGCAGCTTGGCTCATGCTCGTTAAAGACAAGCACTGGGCCAACAACATCTTGGAAGTGGAGCGCCACCTCGGGCTCTTGTTCCATGATATAGCCAAGAACCTAAGAATGTAGAATGTGTGTCATCAGGTAGAGGGAAAGAAGTTTGGTGGTGAGGTCGAGGGACCTCTGAGTAAGTGTTGCCCTCTCTCATTTATTATATGCTATCCTCATGCTAACACATTGTCAGAGGCTCAATTGGATTAGGCCTCCCCTTATTGCCCACAGGCAATAAGGATCCATATCGTTCATCGGAAAAGTGCCTGAGAAACTGGACACCCATTCCTTGGCTACCCCTGGTGTGCTAATAACTCCGACAAGGGAATTGCCTGAACAGTCATGGCATCACTGAGCACCGAAAGTGTGCTCAGGGTAGCCAAATGGCAGCATCTGGATGGGGCAATCCAATGCTCCCAATATCTCCTAGGGATGACTGGTGAGGGTACTCGGTTACTTTGTTGGGCACCCTCTGATCCTCACTCACTCTTGGAACTCATCTTTCTTCGTGAAGATGAGGACATCCTAGCATGGCTCCTTGTCAACGATGGCAAACACCCCTTGGACCTGATGGTCCTGGAGCCATGCCTTGATGAGGCAGAGGATTGTGACCAGACCTCGTGCCTGCCCATGGTAGATATCGCTTGTTCGACTGCAAGGACTGGCATCGCTGTAGGCATGCTGGAGATATCAGAGAGGTCATTCAAGAGGAGGAGGTAGAGGTGGTAGAGGTAGAGGAGGTGGACGAGGAGGAGGAGGAGGGGGAGGTGGAGGAAGAGGAGGGGCAAGATCCTGGCAAAGACGCCATTGTGAACTAAGATGTAAGTTTCCTACCCAAACTATATTTTAGTTACCATCTTAGCTAATCACAAACATGTAAGATGAGGATGAAGAAATAGATGAGGAACTGGGCCCTCGGGCCCCCCTCACACCACAAGCTCAGACTCCCTCCCCGTCGCTACCGGCATGCCTCCTGGCCTGTCTGAGCATAACATGCATATCAGGTTCCTGGATCTTGTCCGACCACAGTCTTGGATGGCTCAGTTTCTTACAACTCCTGGCACTATCAGCAACCCTCCCCCTGCTGCCTCCCCCCCAGCTCCACCAGTTGTCTGGACTCTAATGCCCCCCCCTGTATGCCAAGCTCCCTCTTTGCACTGAGCCCCATGATGGTACTGGGCACCCCTGTATAATGACTTTCAACTCCCTACCCCTGACCCAATTCCTCTGGCCCTGGAGACCCCCAGGTGCCCAGGCAAGCAACAAGATGTCTGGGTCCCCAGAAATAATCCTTTTGTAGCTATTTTTTTTGCTGCTTTTTTTTTTTTTTTTACTAAGTAGCTTTTTGTTAGGTAATTTTTAGATAAGGAGCTTCATCTCTTGGTCTAAAAAAAAAATTTAAAAGTTTGCTGACCAGTGAGTGATCTTTTGTGATGTTGAGTACCTCTATATGATAATAAAGATACCGTGGGATGTGCTTGCTTTGTCGTCTCATATTGCTGGCCATTTTAATCTTGAGTACCTGGTATGTGATAATAGTGATAGCACCATGACCCCTTACTTTAGTGTCTGGTGTTTTCTAGATTTGGTGCATCTCGTATTGTCTATTGTTAACGGGCCTAGAGTCAGCTCATGGTATGTCAATTATCTACTAGGGTATTGAGGTTAGTGATGAGATGGGCCGGGGTTTGAAGTTGGTCAGAAATGGCCAGGCTACAACCACTGTCCATCACATAACTAACATCTATGTGCGAGTAGGTTAGATTGCTTGAATTCAGCCTCTCGGGTGTTGAAGTTGTATTTACTCGATGACAGGAGATGATTTCAAATACTTGTAGTGCTAGTTAGGCAATGTGAGAATACCGTAGTGCCAATAGTATCAGTAAAAAAATACCATTCATGGCTAGATTTTATTAAGCCCCCCAGCTTAATAACACCATCATTTCGTCTAATCTTTTCATGCCAGAGTCTTGAGTCCAATTGTAGTTGAGAATACTTAGATTATTAAGAACATAATGTTGAAAACACTGAAAATGACATTTTGCAGGCAAATATTTTGTTTCACTAACAAGTGATAGTCTGTGACCCTGCATTCCCCCTCCCCTCCTGTGGAGGCCCGTGTGTAAGACCTGATGTGTTGTATAAAACACAAGAAAACTATATAAACTTCTCATCTTGACCAAACTGTTGTTGAAATAACTACGATTTTACTCCAGCTTGAATCCTAACTTACCTTCCTCTAACTACCCTGTTACACCATGAATAAGCAATAGGCCAATACATGCAGTCAGCCAGCACCCAAAGTCAGCAATCTATACAGAGGTAGATGTATCGTGCAACCCAGTATCATGAGATCTGGAAAAGTGACATCCAGAACACATCAAAACAAATCTCAAGATGTGTCCTCAACTCAGGATTCTTCTCCACCCTTGATTGCAAGTCTACTAGGAAGAGTACTGAAGCACCAACGGAAGGGCATAATGCTGACCATGGCATATGCAGAACCTGAAACCAAACCCCAAGATCAACCAAATACCCAAACTGTGCATCTATTGGACGATAGTAGTGATGAGTACCAAATCTCACACAGACCAGACAAAATAGAATCAGACACCAAACCTGATGAAGAAGGCATCGATATTGCAGATGGCCCCAGATCAATAGATGATCATGGCTCACAAGTAGCTAACAGAAAGGGAGACAATTGGGCAAGAACTATATGCCTTTCGACCACAGCAGGGTCTCAGGAGATATGTCCTGCTCAGCATACGACCGTGGATCTTGGATGCATAATTCGGTGGAGAGCCTACAGTTCTCCAATGTTCCCATCATCGAGTGATACATGGTTATCATCCCCACTGGGTAGTCTGTATGGTCCTGCATCTGGTACCCTGATCTCTAGTCCAGCTTCTCACTTTCAGCAAAATCTAGTGACAGGTGTGGAAAGGGGCATATTAAATAATGCAAAGACTCTGATTCTATGGTAAAACCTGTTTGAGTAGCTACTCACAAATGTTATTGCTCTGACGGTGCAGGTGCAAAAGGTTTGGGATGCCGCACTTGGTAATATTGCAGATGTAAAAAAAATTCAACCCTCAGAGCAGTGCATAAGTTTGGTAAGTGGACTCGGACAGATATGACATAATACAGAATGCAATACTAACCTAGAAAGATATGGCGAAAACACTCGTGGGTACAATTCCAGTTTGTACATGAGGTGAAGAAACAGATTGTGCAGTTATACAGTCTGCCAGATGATCCTACAGCTATGGTACACAGAGTCAATTATCTGCTGTAATGGAACAGGTTTATGTGCTACCCGAGAGGGTACAATATTTGTCTTCACTAGATGTCTACCATATAGTGACTACTTTTAACTATAATTGGACATAACCCAGAGCCTGACATTATGATTCCTTGCACCCCAAATTGCTGAGGTGATTTTCCATAAGTACTTTCCAGGGAAGAAGACTCTAGGTATTGTGGATCCCCGGTTCCTTGCATCCATCAATGGCACTATGATCTGCTTGACATGTACCATAATCTGCCATACACTCCATGCATGGCAAATGGGGATATATCAGGAGCCCAGGGACTTCAAGCCTGAGGCAGCCAGGAGTGAGTCTCCAAATCATCCAACTGGTTATTCACGACCGGTGGCGGCTAACCTGTTACCAAACATACAAGACCTTTTTGACTGGCAAAAAGAAACTTGGGGTGAGTGCCCACAGAGGATCCAGGATATAATTATCCAAAATATTTAAGAAACAATCGATGAGAGGGTTGGGCAAGTTTGCAGGGTGCACCGTGACTGCTGTGAATGATACGATGACAATTGGGAAGCCGTAAGTGCTGAGGTAGAGAGTCAGATATCCAACCACACTTCTACACAGCTTGTACTGGGACACACTAATTACCACAACTTGGACCTAGTGGGACATCAGAAATGTTGAATCTGTCACCTGAAACTGACAGCTGGTTTGACTTGAGCCAGACATTGATTGCCAGGGAGCTTCAGTTACAAGGTTTGGGTCCTGTGAGTCCAGATGATTCTCAAGAAGCACAAGCAGCACCAGTGGGGATCCCTTCTCTATCTCGGGGGGTCTCCTTGAGCCTTGAGGATTCTGAGAAACTGCAAGCAGCACCATAATGGACATTATTGTAAGTCATACGATGATGAGTGGGGGGGTGGGACCATCACTGAGCATGATTAAGAGGAATTAAGAACATGTAAAGATTATGTGTAATAGATTTGATTTAGCTTACTATTACAAGACTACAATAGAAACTAAAGGATGTAGTGTAAAGGAATAATGAGGGTGATATTCACTGTAGAATCCATGAAAAGCACCCATCTGAAGGGTGTCAGGGTGATCACAATGTAGTATATCAGATATCAGGATGGAGTTGGGAAGATTGGGCAATACTGGGTGCAATGTGCAGACAGTGTCAGGGGTAATTCACTACACTTTAGAAGGCATCCAGAGGAGGTCCAGAGATAAAGTAGTAGCATCAAGATGAGATGTCATGGTCAAAGTAAAATCTTGACACATTGTGTATGCAGGCAGGGATCTAGAGGAGAGGAGCATCATGTAGAAAGAATCTGGATGGAAATGCTGGATGATTGGCAGTGCCAGGGCATGCATTGTAAGCATCATAGAATCCTGATGCACACAGGCAAGGATGTAACATCAGGGCAGAAGATGCAAGAATTTGGTATTGGTATAATGTAAGAGCTTAGGATCAAGTAGCATCCAGACATAATAGGCTAGGATCATATGGTATTAGGATGCAACACCTGAGAATGAGACATTGTTAGGATGCAACACCCAAGGATCAGACATTGTTAGGATGCAAGAGTACAGAATCAGATGTTATCATGGAGTACCTGGCATAAGGGTCTCTGTCTGGAAACCATCAGGATGCACCAGGCATATGACTCAATATCAGGATGCGATGTCGGTTTGACCATACATCCTGGTTAATGGTTATCGTTATGGGTACCCTGTGCATCAGATATACAGGATGCACTAGGTGCAAGATAATACTTTTGCTGATGCTTACAACCTCGATGGTGTATACCCTCTCCCTATTGAAGTGACCAAACATATGGTATAATCCACGATGAATGGTAGCCAACTTCTTTGCTTTGCTGAATGCCTCCTTCTGGTGCCCAGTATGATGTAATTCATATAAAGCTTTGATGACCCTTTCCATTGCAGCTCTGTCATTGGTCATACACTGTGTACTGTAAGCTTCTAGGCCAAGACAGGAAGTGGCTTCTCTAAGAGAAGGAGCTTACCTAATAGTGCATTTGCTGGCATCCCATTCTGTCTTTACTCTAGCTTCCTCTTCGTCGTTCTGCCTTGTGGAAACTGCTTGTTTCTCCTATTCCACTGATGTCTCTCCTCCTTCTCAGATTACTCCATTTCTGCCTTAAGACTGGCAGCCTGAGCAGCCCTCTGCTCTTGCTCCCTCTTTTGTAGTTTGTACTTTTGCCTTTCTATCACATACTGTGTAGCAATTTCCTGGGCCCTTCTAGCAGCTTCTTCTGCTTACCTTACCAATTTTTCCCAGTACTCCTGCTCAATTCCTGCCTTGTTGAGGTCGTCCTGATACTTGGCTTCATAGACCTTCCTTGCATTTGCCAGAAAAGGTTCCTTGAGAATGGCAGCCTCGTGAGCATTAAACCTGGTATCTTGGAGATAAACCTGTGTAAACTTTTGGTTTGCCTTATTATAGGTACTAATATGTGTTGCTGGCATGCGGGGCCTCTGTCGCTTTCAAATCTAAAGCATTCATGATTGGAGCCAAATACTGCTCCGACATGTTACAGGGGGACTAAGAACCACAAGGCGATGTAGTCCTACCAGGGGTGGTTGAGCAAATGTGACTGGAGTGCGGAAGGAGGTCGGTGTCAGAGTTCCCTTCCTCTCATTCCCATTTGGAGTCGGATTCGTGTAGTGGCATTTTAATATCTGCACTCCAAGGATCCGAGAGTGGATCATCTGTCTTTGACGTCATGGTCTTAGAGAAAATACTGAACTTACTATAAACACCCTTCAATTCTCAAGGTTTTAACTTTATAGATCTGCTCTTTGTGTAAGCAGATAAGAAGTGATGTGTCAAGTGAGTTAATGGAGAATGAAATATACTCACGAATAATCGAAATTGATAGGACAAAGGTTGACAATCTCACAAACGGAATGTGGAACGAACATGGAGTAATGAGAGGGTGGATGTTTGACTTTCAAGCTGTTGGGTTGTCAATTAGTCAATCATGCCAAATGGGTATATAGAACAAGAGAGGGAGGAGGTGATTCTGGTTGCAAGATGAAAGTAATCTAGTTGTATTACTGAGCCCATCAACCCATGGGTTGCCTTGGCATGAATGTGAGCCTCCGGGAGCACAGGATTTAGGGTTTCCTTGAGTATGGAAAGATATTGTTATCATACTAGAATCTGATCCGGGTAACCTCCCGCAAAATATGGTCGAATTGGCCATCTTCCTATATGTATGTACTCCTTTCATTATTCTTTCTTTCCAAGCCAACACAATACATGACAAATCTCATGCTTTGCATGACCAACCATCATCTACCCTCAATCTAATCATCATGACTTGATTTGTCACACAATAACTATAAGAGTAACTACTACTTACTTCTAGTCTACCTAAATTGTGATTGCTGATTATTTTTTTTTTTTAGTGTTTCATGCTCATTTTGAACAAGCAGGTGTCCTAAAAATAGTGGATAGCTACCCTGCTCACTACTTTAGAAAAGCAATTGATTTTTACAAATTCTTATAGGTTGTTGATCTGATTAAGAATCACGTCTATAGTTGCAATTTCAATTGCAGTGATTCCAGAATTGCCCTTCAGACTATGGGCAACTGCGATGTTCACATGCCAGTAGCTACTGAAGTTCTTTTCCTTTCCTGAGAATATTTGGTCATGGCTTATATTACATAAGCTGGAAATTCTTGGCATGTCATGCTTTCCATTTACCCCTCCACTCCCTTTGTTCTTGTTTTCCTAGTCAACCAACCACATCACCAATCTCATGCTAATCATGCCAAGGTTGTGGTGTGCAGTCACAACCCCAGCATGTTCACTGGCTCACAACCAGGGGTACTCTAGAGAGTACCTGACAGCTCAACATAACTTTGTAGCTAGTTGTAACTATGGAGAATATAACCTGTGTTTTTAATATGTTTATTATTTCTGTTAATTTAGATTAAGGATATTAATATAAATCATCAACTAATGTCTTGATACCCAAGAATGAAAAATTATAAGTAAAAACCAAAATATTGTCAAATAAACATTTCTGTCAACATACTATCAATCTAAATCATCAACATCAAAAATTATGCCAAAAGAACCATCCTTTCTTCGTCCAAGTAAACATGTTAAGCCTTACACAGATGTTGAGGTACAGATTCAGGCTGCAATTATGTCATTAAGCACCAATTCAACTGTTTTTCCAAACATTACAGAGGTTGCCTGCAACTACAAGGTACTAGTCTCCTGACTTTAAGTACAACTAAAAGGGTACCAGTCTTGCCAATAGAGGCCTGGAGTAATCTATAAGCTCACCGATGACCAGGAACTGGCAGTTTCCCAGTATCTTGAACATCTTGATACTGTTGGTACCAGTGCTTGTCTGCAAATAGTCTCAGGCTGTGCAAATACTATTCTTCAGTATGCATATTCTGGCTCTGATGTAGCCTCTCCATTGTAAGTGACCATTGGTCTCCACGATTCCTCAACCACTATCTAGAATATTTTATTCACAAACATGTCTCAATTGATCTTGACTGAAGAAAATACCCACCAACATGATAGTATCAGAGCCTGGTTTGAGAAGTATTTAGATGCATGTCAGCAGTACCAAATCCAGGATTGCAATAAATACAACTGTGATGAAACAGGTTTCTATATTAGGATTGGATGCAATGAATAGATTATTACAAGAGACCATACAAGGCAGACATATCTCAGTAATTCTAGGAATGGTCAGCTGGTAAGTATTTGTGAGATCATCAATGGTAATGGATTTGCTTTATTACTGATGTTAATTGTTCCTGATATTATTCACCAAGAATCTGGGTATACCACAACATGAGTTCCAGAGAATTACCTTGTAGGGACCTCCAAAACTTGTTACAACAATGATGAGTGCACAATGAAGTAGCTTGTCTACTTTGTGCACTTCTCTGCTGCTCCTCTTACTGGAAATTAACGTCTTTTACTTCTTGATCGCTTTGACTCTCACTGCACTAAGCAGTTCCTCAACTTTTGCGATTCCCACAGGATTGTTGTATTTTGCCTCCCAGCCCACTCCAGCCATCTTCTTCAACCCCTGGATGTGGTTCTCTTTCAGCATTATAAGCATTATGATGCTGAGGCTGTTGAGACTGCCACACAAACTAGTTTTTGTAACTTTGACAAATCCGAATTTTTGGACACAATTGATATCATTTGTCAGCAAACCTTTAAGTCCTCAACTATTCAATCAGCACTTCATGCCATTGGGCTTATCCCATACAACTCTGTGAGGCAACCATTCCTTCCTATCAACAATCTCTCCCACAATCAGAATCTGCCTCTGGTATTCCTCTTACAATTGTGAGTCTCAAAACAATGAGTGATGAATTACTCCAAGAGGGTAAAGGGCTATCTCCAAGCTTTCAAAATAAGCTTAAGCTTGTACTACAAGGTGGGTTAGCTCTTGCACAGTCAGGTGCATTAGTGATAGAGTACATAGAGCATACCTGAGTGGCAGAAGAGGCAAGAAATGCTAGATGAAGAGGACAAAGCAGAAGGCAGATCCAAAAAGAAGTAGTTATTTATGCCTCTGATGCATGTCAAATGGCCAAAAGAAAGGAGGATATGGCAGTAGAAAAAGTAGAGAGGGATCTGTATAGGGCTCAGAATACCCAAAAAAAATTAGATAAGGAAGAGCGCAAACCTTTCCTTCATGAGATTAAGCCAAGGGCAAAGGCTATGGCAAAGGAGAGGCGGGCTCAAGGGCTCAACAGATTCAAAAAAAAAGGAAAATATCTAGGCTCATTATTTCAGGAATTAGGGAACAGGCTAGATTGTGAAACATTATGTAAATAAAATGTTCAATGATAATAAAATGTTATGTTATGCTCTGGTACTTTATTTTGCCACGAAGTCTTGTTTTGGACAAACTGATCTTAAGCCACAAAGTCATGTTGAGCTGTCAGGTACTCTCTAGAGTGCCCCTGGTTGTCAGCCTACGAACATCCGGGGGTTGGGGCCGCATGCCGCAACCTTGGCACTATTAACCATGAACAACCATCATCTACCCTTAATCTAATAGTTATCCAACAATTCTTCGTACAATAATTTGAAGCGTAACTACTACCTACTTCTAGTCAGCCTATATTGTGATTTCTGATTATTTTCTTTTAGTGTTTCATGCTCACTTTGAACAAGCTGGTGTCTGAAAAAGGTAGATAGCTACTATTGGACTTCTTCACGCTAAGGTGTTCTTTGGTAGGTATTGGCAAGGAGAGTAATGTCATGTCACAAGATCTATGAATGATGGTTATATTTTGTGCAATCAGGAAAGCTCATTCACCTCGCTTCACCACAGCAAATCAATCACCCCATTCAATCACTTAAGACCAAAGATGAGCCTCACGAAATCAGCTGGAAATGAAAAAGAAATGAAGATTGTAAGGATTAGTCGTTGTCCGGATAATTGCTGTCTCTCTCTCTCCTCCCCATGATGGGTCCCTGAGCCCCCCTTAATTCAACCAACAGACGGCGAAGCCCCTACATATTCTATGCAAATAAACTACACAAGAAGATTGCGAAGATACACGTCTGTCACAATGAGTCCATCTAAGTCTATGACACTACCCTACTCACTGTTTTAGAAAAGCAATTGACTTTTACAAATTCGTATAGTTTGTCGATGCGATTAAGGATCACGTCTACGATTGCAATTTCAATTGCAGTGATTCCGGAATTGACCTGCAGACTATGGACAACTCCCAAATTGCACTCGTTCCTATTGTTCTCCAAGCTGTGGGATTCTTGCCATATCATTGCGACCGAAAGCTCACCCATGGAATCAGTCTTACAACTCTTACTAAAATACTCCGCTATACCGGGGACGAGGACACCTTAGCCTTGAAGGCCAAAAATAATCCACACACTATGAATCTTATCTTGGAATCTTGTCCTTGAGTGCCTCCAAACTGGTTGTATTAGTGAGTATGATATCAAAATGAGGGATATCGACCAAGAGCATCAGGAGATTGCTGAGACTGACTATGCACCAACAATCACAATGCCGTGTGCTGAATTTTAGAGAGTCTGCAGAGATTTGAGTCAGTTGTCGGAATCTAGTATGTCATAGATGCAATCTGGCCAAATCGGAACAAATGATAACTGACAATTTATAGTCGGCATTGAAGCTTCCAAGGAATGTATCAAATTCTCCTCTGGTGGCAACATCGGAAGTGAATCTGTCACCCTTTATCACAACAACAATGCTGAAAAGCCATGGCTGTCTACCACAATCGAGCTTACTGAGTCGGTTGCACTGACCTTTTCCCTGAAACACCTTGTAAACTTCAGCAAAGCTACTATTGGGTCTCTAGGGGACCAGGCGACCTTTGGTGGGTATTGGCAAAGAGGAAAAGGTTGCGTAACAATGGCTGTAACTGATGGTTATATTTTAGGTGATAAGGGAGGCTCAATCACCTTTCTTCAACATGGCAAATCAATCATAAAAATCAATCACCGAAGACCGAAGGAGAACCTCGAGAAATCACAAGGAAAAGAAAAGAGAAAAGAAGTATGCAAATCTCACAACTTGCCCATATGATTCCTGTCCTCATCCCTTCTCCCAAAGATTGGTCCACAAGGCCCCTTTAATACAACCACAATCGACAAAACATCCCTCCGTTCTACATGAATAAACTAAACAAGAAGATTGCGAAGTTATACATCAATCACAACGAGTCCATCCACACATGTAACACTACTGCACTATCTTACACTGTTACTCTTTCGGTATCTAATGAGGTCCACCTCTTGGTTGATTGAGTAACTTCAATTGCCTAAGCTATTACTTGTGGTTAATTGAGTTGGTTTAGGTACGAAATGCAGAGTGGCTTCACCCGGTTCTATCTTACTTCTAAGATCACAGAGGAGGAACAAAAGGGCTATCTGGCTTGAAGTAGTGACAAATTATTGTTGTTTCCAGGATTTGGGAATCAACACGGTTTGCAGCATTCTTTTTTCACATACCTTTAGGTCTAGAAATTCAACAAGTCTTCCAAAACAGTTACCATTTCTTTGTATTTTAATTCATACTATCATAGTTGCTTCTTTGCATTTCTCATTTCAATGCGGAGTTAGCTGGCTGTAGTGCAATGATACTTTACAACGTATCAATTCTACAAGCACATACAAGTGCAATACTATGCATGGTATCCCCTTTGCTATGTCGTCTAAGCAAAAAACAAACAGATTAATTTGTGTTTTCTGCTTGTGAGTGAACACCTCTGAACCAAGATACCAGATGCTTAGACCTTAAGGCAGCAATAGATTCCGACACATTTTATTACCTCACAAAGTGCTCAACCCTCATTGCCTTTTTTTTTTACTAAAGAACCAATAAGCCACTGATGCTGGTTGATTTTAGTGGTCCATGGTCTTTTCAAGTTTTTCAACCATGGGTCATACTGTAATACTAGCTCCTCTTCTCTGGAGATGTAATGGGTACAGGTTCTCTGTATTCCCCTCTTATTGAACTGATATATTTAAAGTTAATGTACTAGAAAATGCATGTAGTACTAGCTATAGGAGAAACAAGACATTAATCCCCAGACTTCAGATTAAAGAAATAACCAGAATCAATCTCCCCAGAAGTCACAACATGATTACTTTGCCTGACATGGTAACTGCTACTGTTAGTAAGGGAATAAAAGGAATCCTATTACTTGAAGCAACAAAGCAAATTAAAAGTCAAGAAATTCAATCCACGATGATTTAGTCAAAGGAAAGTGTAATATAGTCACCTTACCAGAAGACTGATCCTAACCTACATAGGTATATTTTAAATGGCAAAGACTTTAGACCGACGAATGATAGCCTGTGACACAACAAAAATGGCGATTAGTCACTTGGCTGGTGAAAACTCTGATCGCTGGGTAAAGTGGGGAAGTTCTCTCTCTCACTCAACAACACTCTCGCTCGCACACACAACTCTCAAAAGCACACCTAACTAACACAATGGTAGAGACAGGAGTATATATGAAAACCACAACAAGGAAATCCTCCTATCATTCCACTAATCACCACAAACATCCAGTTGCCCACTTCTCGCACACCCTCTTCCAATCTCATCATGTAAGTCCCCCTTTCCTCCGCAAACTCCCATGCTAACAAACAAATGAAAAACAAACTTCACAAAGACTCTCATGGCAGTCCCTTTGACTCCTGTGCCCGCATTATTCCACGCGCCCGTACCATTCCATGCGCCCGTACCGTTCCTCGTACCCGTACCGTTCCATGCACTGGAACAGCTCCTGCAGTTCCCTCCCCCACCCGTACAGCTCCCGCGCTTTCCTCCTGTGGTGCGGCAAGCAAACGGCGAAAAGGCGAATGGCGAAAAGGCGAACGGCAAAAAAGGCGAACAGTGAAAAGGCGAACGGTGAAAAAATAACAAACAGCAGAAAAGCAAACAAACGGATGGGCGAATAAACAAATAAATGGACGGCTGAATGAATGGATAAACGGCTGAATGAATGGGGTATGATGAACATGCCGAGCAGCATCCATTTCCAACAGTATATAAGTGGGAGATGCCAGTGCTACCCGAGTGGACTAGAGTTCATGTTTACAAGGAGTGTAATTTGAATTTACTGGTGACACTAAAGGCTACAGCTACAAACTCAAATAAAAATACCACTTCACTGTATTTTTATTCGTCACGAGTTTTGTGAGGAATATAATCGGGTTGTTGGAATTTCGGGAATCCAGGCAGTTCGATTGCCAATTCAAGCTCGATGGCACGCTCAGTGCTATCAACTGAATATTTTCTGTGAGATTATCGTCATGTTAGGGTGGTATATGAACAAAAAAAAAGTGAGGTTCCAACACTCTTCCCCACCCCTCTGATTCTTTCTCCATCACAATGATCAGGCTTTTTTCGACAACAAAATCACTTTGACTTATCTCTAGACAATAACTTTACTACCTCCCCACCTTCGAGTCCTCTTTCAGCAGAAGTGCGCCCCGGTATTCTCCCGAGGCCCGCCTCCTCTCTTGCACCATCCCGCCGGTCGAGTACTCAAAGTCCTGATCTGCAAAGGCTGAGATAGAGGACTGGATGCTCTCAGAGAAATGCACCCACGACACTGTGGTCATCGCACTTGGAGGTGGTGTTATAGGAGATATGATCGGGTGTGTTGCTGCAACGTTCATGCGTGCGGTTAGGTTCATTCAGGTGCCGACTACGCTTCTGGCTATAGTGGATTCTTCGATTGGCGGGAAGATGGCGATTGACTCGCCGCATGGGAAGAATTTCATTGGAGCTTTTTGGCAACCGAAGTGGATTTTCATTGATATGAAGTTCTTGGAGACCTTGCGGGAGAGGGGGTTTGTCAATGGGATGGCGAAGGTTGTTAAGGTGAATGTGGATTTGAGTGGGTGGGCGGGGAGCTAGAGAGGACGGTAGTTAGCTAACTGAACTGGTGATATACTGCTGCTATATAGGATGAGGCCGAGTTTGCTAGATTGGAACAGAATGCTGAACTGATACTTGAAACGGTTAAAGCACGAGAGTGCTGGTCCAACGGAGGAAGCACCGAGAACTGTGCGGGATACTATGGCCGACGCCGAAGACGGGGATGCCATCAGCAAAAACGAAGGCGATGACGACGCTACTAATGTCAAACAACGAAGCCAGAAATCCGAAGCTGGTAGCTATGACAACCCCGACAACGATGAAGAGGAGATCTCCCGACATGCGTAGGCCTCCGATAGTGAGGTATAAGACGGAGAGCAGACGGACGAAGGACTTGGTACCGACGCGAGTATGCAAGAAGATGGCAACACGGCTGAAAAGACTAAGGCCAGCAAAAAAAACTACCATCTCCCATGACTAGATCTCCGATACCATCAAGAAGTTTGAATTCGACAAGGAGGGTAGACAATGGTGTCAGGTGAACCTGCAATACCCGGTTGAGGCACCGAAAGTGCTCCGGTTACCCCTCGTGGATAGGGTCTGCTGGGAAACAGTGATTCACGAACTTGGCGGGGATTGCTCCGTGGTGAAGGTTCAAGCATCAGATATGTCGAAGGAGGAACAAGCTGCTGGCAAAGTAAGTTATCCCCTTTTAAATATCACTTGGCTTTTCAGGATATCAAGCTAATAGGGGTTTTAGCTTAAACAAGCTGTCGAAGGCGTCAACTTCGCCGCGTTCTGGAACGAACAAGACACCATCAACCCAAACACCCTGGAAGCCAATGACATCGAGGCACTCCTGTGCGTGTATGGCGTTGAAGCGGGTAGAGCTAACATAATCAAAGAGATGAATGCCGTTTCGGAGGGTAATCCCCCCTTCCCTCCCTTCCCCTTCCTCTCCCCAACCCCATAACACTAACTCTCTTGCACAAACAGTCACAGCATCTCAGTCGACATCCGCCACCTGAACCTAATCGCCGATATAATAACCCACGACGGCGGCTTCATACCCTTCAACCGGCAAGGACGGAAAACCAGCATCTCCCGGTTCTTGAAAACTAGCTTCGAAACAACATGTTATTTCCTTACTGAAGCTATTGGCAAGGGGATTTCGACGACCTCACGAGTCCGAGTTCGAGGATTATGCTGGGGAAATTGTCTGGTGTGGGGAGTGCAAGCTTTGATGTATTGGTTGGGGGGTTCAGGCGGTAGATTAGTTTTTATGTTTTTGTGTTTTGCGTGGGGTGGGGTGTATTGTATTCTTTTTGAATCAAAAGTTTGGTTGGGAAGGGAGGGCGTGGGTTAATGTTATCGTATTATCATGTTAAATCATGGAAAACCTTCTTTCTTGTTCAATTTAGTGTTGTCCCTATCTTATCCAGTCCTTGCGTGTTAAGATGTGTTAATCCTCAATACCGTATTCTGGTTGAATAATGAATGCTTGTTTTGTTTCCTGCTTCCTGTAGTTATGAAAACTCATCATCTTGCCTCCGACCTTTACCACATCACAAAGTCTCACTCGCCTTCCCCCTTCTCACTCCTTGTTGTAAGGAATGATCGTCTAGCTTCCTGACAACCTCCTGATGGAATGGAGTGCCAAGGAATGGAATGAACGGAATGAAGTAGGGTGAGTGGAATGAATGGAATGCAGTAGGATAAACGGAATGGAGTGGGATGGCTAAAATGAGTAGATGGAGTGGTTGGAACGGATATTTATGAGGCTGTAAATACTTAGTATCAAGGATGGCTGTCTACCTGCAATCCTTATTATAACAAGAAAAATATCAAGGTTACGTTCTATCTCTTGCATACTTGCACATTTCTTACAACTCACAATTCGGAACATTATTTATTTCTTCGGACTTTATTTGTTTATTTCTTCACTCCTCACAACCTCCAGGTAAAAAACGTACCGGAACGCCTACCTTCCAGGTCCCAACTAATCACTCCCCCCCCTACAACCCTTTCCACACAGCATCTCTGGAAATTACAGATTCTTCTGTATCTGGTTTCATGCGGTAGAAGGAACCTCATCTTTAGCAAAGATGCTAAAATATAACCCCCCCTCGTCCATCATTCCCACCGATGCATGCTGATGCCACTGCTGCTGGAGTACTCCAAACTATCTATTGCGTTCTGCATAGCACCCCCCGCCCTCTAGCCCAATGTTTCTTTTCAACAAGCTTGAATCTTGATAGTCTATATTAGTTTGTTTGGTTGTTTGGTTGTTGTTGGCGGGACGCGATTGTGTGGGGGTTTCTTATTAGCTGTATTTATTACCCGCGGCATGGGGTGCCAGGTGGTGGAAGGAATGGGGGATTGGAGATACTTTTTTGGAAAATGGGGGAGGGAGGGAGGGGAGGGAGACTGTGATATTGTTTTACTCCACGGGGATAGCATAGAAGTAGATAGATAGATAGGGGGTGGAGTAGATGGAGGGGGGTTGGGTACTTGGGGGGTCAGTGGCAAATTCGTTATGCTATACTATGCTATACTATGTCGGGTGGGTTCGGTTGGGGAGTACCCCCTCCCGGCTATGCGAGGATCCAAACCTACCCACGCGACGTACAACAGTTAAGCTAGTGCATAACCCCTTCCGAAAGAATCTTGGAATTGCTTGCCCCACGTATGTTACTGAGGCGATTGGGGAGGGGGGGTATTGTAGGTAGTTTAATGGTTGATGAATGGGGTTTGATATCAAAGATGTTAAAAACTGATTGAGCGAGGGGGGAAAGCAGAAGGAGGGTGAAGAGTGGAGGGGGGGGTATATACCTGCCAAACTGCGAATATGGAGGGGGCTTGTTTGCTCACACGGTGGGTGTGGAATGGTGGGGGGAATGCGATTTTGAGTGTTTGTGGTTATCTGAACCCCTTTGGTTCGCGGTGGTAATCGTGCTTTAGTGAGGGGGTATGGCTATGTTCGTTATACAAATTTGTAGAATATTCTGGGTTCTCCGAGGGGCGATCCGGACATTGCTTTCACGTACAGTATAACTCGAAATCAACCACACACAAAATCTCAGCAACATCTAGAAAACCCCTCAATTTTTATAACTACCTAAGTGAACCCATGATCCCCAATACCGTGATACCTGCACTACAACAATTTTGCAGAAAATCAAAGTTAAGTTTACTCCCCAGGCACAGCCGCTCTGGCAACGGCATAATCCGGGACAATTCCGCCAGTGAAAACTTACAAAATAAATCATTAGCCACAGCCCCAGCCCAAAACTCACAAACCAAGAAAGAAAGCATATAGTACAAACCTCAAATTGCCCAACCCCCTGCCCAGCCAACGCCTCCAAGCCCGGGACAACCTTCCACCCTCCACGCTCCACCAAATTCATCACCTCTGTGACTCTCGGCTTATATGCCATCTCAGCCAACACCTTTGCACTAGCACCTCTAGTTAGTAGTTTCTGGAGAATAGCCTTGAGCGCACCGTCAACAGGCTTATCTGCCGGGACTGTAGAAACCGCTGTGATGGGCTTGACGTCCACGCTCTTGGCCTCCACGCTCTTGGCCTCCGCAAGGGAATTAATAGCAACAAGGTTATACTCCTTCGGGAACGTTTCCACGAGAGACTTAAGGTTCTCGGAGGTGCTGTTGATGACATCCATCTTGCCATAGCCTATCTTGTGAAGAGCGTAGACCACCCCAAGAGAGGTTCCGCCCGCGCCGATTATCAATGCTGTCGCGGCAGAGGGGTTCTCCTGTTCGGTGACACCGCCAATGCGAGGTGAGTTTTGGATGCCGCACCAGTCAAAGTTGTCTCCTAGAGGTTTGCGCATTCCATCTTCTGCGATGACTGGAATGACCGTGTTCACCGCGCCGATCACCTGAGCCAGGGCGGAGATGGACGATAAAAGTGGGATTATAGAGACTTTATGCGGGATTGTGACGAATGCTCCGCTAAAGTCATCGCTGTTCAAGATCTCCTGTGTGGCAGAGACATCGGTGGATTCAAGAGGTGGTAGGTATATGGCAAGCCAAGGGACTGGAAAAGGGTATTGTGGAGCGCTGGACTGCGGGAATGGGGGATTGGTGTGCCAAAGATGTAAAACATCTTTGCTTCGAGCATGCCTATTAGGGAGAGGGCTTGGAGGATCTCGGCTATTGACAATTGGCCTTGTCCCGCCTTGAATGTGAGCACTGGATGGGTCACGGGAGTGAGGAAGCTGTTCAGAATTCTACTGAGCTTGCCTTTTTCACCCATGTTTAGCACTGCCATGCGGGTCTCGTAAGTGGCAGCACATTTCCTAAAGTTCCCTAGGTCGGAATTATCTTGTATGCTCTCTGCCTGCCCTATGAGCTTGATAACATCACCATCTTTGAGAGTAGTATTGAATTTAGAAATCCAAGAAGCATTACTCCAGCGGAGGTCTCCACAAACATCGTTATGTGAGGCAATGATTTTGTTATAACCCTTGCTCGAAGTAACCGTCTCAAGTAGTGCGACGGGCCAGGTAATCTCAAGATCAATAGACTCCAATCCCATCCTGAGCGCAGCGATATCGAGTTCCAAAGCACGTTCTTGATTTCCATCTGGGAACTTTCCGCCTTGGCTCTTAGTCCTGATAGTGAAAACAATCGGGAGTTGAATTTTGCCCTTTAGGCCAGCAAGCTGTTCAGATACAAACGGCACAGTTGCAACACCATTTGAATCTGTAGTATCAACTAGCAAATCTATCCTCACCTCAACCGCATCCGAACCGATAGTCACAGCATTAATGTCATCCATCGCCTCCTCCAAATTAGGTTAAGTCAATGAAACAAAGAAGGATCTTGTCTTCTTAGGCAGTTTCTCATGGTAATCCGAGTTTCCTGTAACAATCGCAAGGAACTATTCCTCCTCCGCATGCAAAAATATAATTGTTAGGATAAGCTTTAATATGTCTGTAGAAGCTCCAGTTCAAACTTCCGGAATCCATCCCAGCCATGTTCTTTGATGATCTCTGGTATGGTGCTCTTTTGCTCCTCCTCAAATACAGTATCCAAATCAAGGAGAGGGCGGTTCAAGATTTTGGCGCCGCGGATACCCATTGTAGTCTTGCCAGTACCTCTCATGCCAATAATGACAATCGTGCGATTAGAGCCCTTCTTCTCCGACTCCTCCTTAACTTGCGACTTATCCAGAAGTTCAATACCACTCAGATAAACCTTAAAGAGGTAGACAGTACATCCCACCAACCGGGCCACGTCTTTTGAACCGAATTTCTCTCTTGGAGAATGACTGGATTCGGCGCAATGAGGGCAAGAACCGAGAATCTGATAGCGACCCGATGGTCATCGTAGCAGTGAACTCCCCCTTCAGGGGTTTTTAATGAGTTGTAGTCTATGCCTTGAATCTAGATACATC
Source organism: Choiromyces venosus 120613-1 (assembly GCA_003788595.2). Classification (NCBI taxonomy): domain Eukaryota; kingdom Fungi; phylum Ascomycota; class Pezizomycetes; order Pezizales; family Tuberaceae; genus Choiromyces; species Choiromyces venosus. The sequence goes on from ML120441.1 coordinate 195,072, forward strand.
TTCCAGTTCGCCGGCGGTGACAGCGAATTTCCGAAGTTTGTGAACTATGGCGGCGATCCAGTTGCTTTCCCTGACATGCTGATTGGCGATACTGGTAATAGAAGTCCTTTCCGAGCTGTTGGTGACAGCCGCGAGAACCGATGCAGTCAAGAATGCGTCATAGGCTCCATGTCAACATGTGGTAATGGCTTCAACTGCCCCCTTGGTGGGCCACAAATGGTAGTTGAATAGTCTGACTGCTCAACAGTGCATCCAATCGGTCGGAGAACATCCTCGGGAAAGCGAGCATCTCCCTGAAGAGACCTCTTGCCAATATTCGGCACAGTAACGGTGCTCCCAGTCATAGCCACGATAGCAAGAGGATAGGTTGCAGAACAAGCGTCTCTCGACGACATACTCGGCCGGGTTCTTGTAAGACCTTTGGGGAATGTGATAAGTATACTCATCAGTAGTTGACTTCGTGACTTCAATCCCGAAGGCAGTCATCATGGCGACATTCATATCGATATAGAGCTGGGAAATTCGCCTTCCTCCGACAAGTGACAAGGTAACAGGCTCACGAGCATATGGTGCGCACATCGGAATTTATGAGACATACTGAGAGGATACCTTTGCTTCAAGCTCAATCCTTCTTCCGGTAAGTCCCGACGTTGAAGGAACACGAACTGGAAGACTGCCCTGACTCTCGAGATATTCAACCGCACTTCCGTTTGAGCGAAGAGCATCGACAAGAGATCTAATCGGTCGCTGCTTCATACGAGCATTCCCGGTGAGAACAATAGAATCAAGTTCACCAGAAGGAGAAACCAGAGTAGCGACAGATGTTAGAAATCGTGCCGCCGTTCCAGCATTGCCGAGATATAACTCGTCTCCACAAGCATGAAGCTTGCCACCGTTTCCATTCACAACAAGAATGTCACCGTCCTCTTCCCAAGAATATTGAATTCCACGCAACTTGTGAAGAGCAGTAAGCATGTGCTCGGTGTCATCAGAGTGAAGAAGATTCTTGACACGGCAAGTTTCAGAACCCAATGCAGCTAAGACGAGCACACGATTCGAGATGGATTTCGATCACGGAGGAGTAACCTCCAGCTCCGGAACTGCAGATCCCTGGGAATGAACAATGAGACTTAGTGAGAGAATAACCCGAATGTAATCGTCATTAACGACAAATGCCTTCTCATGTGTTCTGCTAATTGCGGCGAGAAGGACTACCTTCTTCTTGCGCCCGTCATTCTTCTTGTCGACACCCATGATCATGAGCATTATCTCGACCTCACAGTGCTTTCCACCAGTAAGTTTCTTGACATGCTTATCTTCGAGAGGTGTCGGTAGGCTGTAGCTGGTCAAACACTTGGATAGCCTAGCGACAGTACCAGGTTTGCAAACACCCAAGAGACGAGCGTGGTCTGCCTCGTTGACCATTCCAATTGCTACACACTCCCTGTGGAGCATTTGTGGAAAGATGAAAGCTTCATTCGCATGCCCGATAGAGTGGCCAAAGTTGAGTAAGTTTCGTAATCCTCCCTTGCACTCGTCAGTTGATACGACATATGCCTTGACACGTAGGGAACCCAGGATGACATCTTTGAACACATTCTGAACGTTTCTGATCTGACCTGTGCCTCGTAGTGGTCAGCAAAATCCATCCAAGCTATAGGTAAAAATGCAACATACCACCATCCGAGCTCTTTGCTTTAACCGTTTCAAGTATTAATTCGGCATTCTGTTCCAATCTAGAAAGCTCGGCCTCATCTCAGATAGCAGCAGTCTATCACCAGTTCAGTTAGCTAAGTTACCGTCCTCTCCACATCCCCGCCCACCTACTCCAATCCACACTCACCTTAACAACCTCCGTCATCCAATTGATAAACTCCCTCTCCCGCAACGTCTCCAAGAACGTCATATCAATGAAAACCCTCTCCGGTTGCCAAAAAGCTTCAATCAAATCCTTCCCATGCGGCAAGCCAATCGCCGCCTTCCCGCCAATCAAATAATCCACCATAGCCAGAAGCATAGTCTGCACCTGAATGAACTTAACCACACGCATGAACGTCACAGCTACATACCAGATCATATCTCCAATAACACCACTCCAAGTGCAATGACCACAGCGTCGCGGGTGCATTTCTCCGAGAGTATCCAGTCCTCTACCTCGGCCTTCGTAGTGCGGGACTTTGAGTACTCGCCCGGCGGAATGGTGTAAGAGAGGAGGCGGGCTTCGGGGGAATACTTGGGCGCATTTTCAATTAAAGAGCACTCGAAGGTGGGGAGGTAGAGGGGTGCGAGGTTTGTGTCGGTTATTAGAACGTATGTTGACGAAGTCAAGCGCTGTAGTATATCTGCTGTTATGGAGTCTGTGAGGTCGTTGCCGACCTTGATAGTATCCTTTCCGAGAATCTCCGTGGTAACGGCGGAGCTGCTATCGCTGCTCATGATTGCGGTTCATTTTTTTTTTGTTTATTGGAACTTGTTTTGTTTATTTCAGAATGGACTAGAAATGCAGAAAGCAAAAGGTGCGGTAACGATTAACTTGAAATGGTCTTTGTCCTGTGATTCACGTGCGGTACGGTACGCTTAGAAGTAGCTCAATTGTATGCAATTGGCAGAGAGAAGTTATCTTACCCCTAATGCAGAATGTTTTTCAAGCGTCGGGACTCGGATGATCACAAAGATTTTGGTTTGCTATCATACCTTGAACGGTGAACGGAGCGGGAGGTATTTCTTGTTTCCCGTTTTGACGAAGATGTGGGTTAATTTGCTCTTCCGTGTCACGTAGATTGAATCCATCGCTAATAAGAGCGATCCCTTAGTCTACCCTGCTATGATACCATATGACGCGTTTTACTCCCTATAATTCGGGGTGTCTCTCGCTTTGGAGGATGTTCTTCCAATACTTGTACCTTCCGCAGCCTCAATTTTTCCCGCTTCAATTTTTCTCCACCACATCCATCAAACCTAATGTCTTATCGTAGTGAGAACACCCTTTTATTTGATCCTCGTTTGATTGCTGGCTGACAAATGGATTTTGTGTGGGGGCTGGTCTGCGTGTTTGCCTCGCCTGTGACAACAATTGCTTGCGGAGGGCTGTTATTTTGCTCGGATGTGATGACACTGTCTGACATGCCCGATATCAGGAGAGAATTCAAAACAAACTAAACGAAAAATTTGGAAAAAAATCGAGGGAAAAAGTCGACCAAAGTGAGCAAAGGCTTGAGAAAAAAAAACTACCAAACCGAGCAAAAGCTTGAGAAAAAGATCGATCAAGTCAAACACGAACTTGCGAGGGGGATTAACTAGGCACAAGTGATCGCCGCTGGAGCAGTCTTAGTAACCCTTGAGGTTCCGAATAAGTAGAGTGCAATTCAGGAAAGCTTAAAAGGGTTTGCTGCCTTCGTGAAGGGTGATGGTGGTGAGGGTTGTATAAAGGGTAAGGAGTAGATTGATTCTAGTCTGTTCTAATTACTGATAGTCACTTGAGCATGTTGAAACTCAGGAGTACTGCTCGCATGCTCTGGTACTTGTTTCCTGCTGTAGCGTTTGTTTCGCACTTTAGTACTTGTTTTGTATTTTAGTTTTTTGTTTCGCCTTGTTTCATACTAAGGAAGTGAGGGCTGTTAGTGAGACGTTTGTTTGACTACACTCGCACCCCGCTATCCCGGATGGCCAAAATCCAAAAAAATTCTGTCCGGTACAGGGGGTAATCCGGGACAACAGGTCGGGCTTTTGTGTAAAAAAAGTTTAGAATTCACAGATATTCATACGGGACAGCGAGGTATCCGGATTATTGAGATCCGGGACAGCGGGGTGTGAGTGTATCTACTTTGAGTCGACGCAGGGATTTAGGTGGAACGTTATTCACACACTAGCGGTCACAGGACCGAAGTGATATCTTCTGGAGGATACAGGCATGCACCTTTTTCTTTTCTATCTTCAACTGTGGACTTTTTAATATCCAATTTTGCTGCAATATCTTTATATGTCATATTTGCGTGTTACTTGATTGCCAGAATTGCTGCTCTCTTAACAAGCGGTTGCGATGAAAGATAGGAAGCTGACTTTTTCTTCATTACATCCAGTTACACCACTTGTCTTGACACCTTTTAGGCAGCCCATTTATTGGCTTGCAGATCACTACCATATGAGGGTGTCCGGCTTCAACTCGGCGGTGCGAGTACAGTACGGTGTGACAATGAATTTTGTGGATTTTTTCCTTATATCGTTTGCGATTATTAATTGTGTTGTCCTGCATTGGTTTGTTATTCACCCAACAATGACTATCATACTCTATATTGGTGTCTAACTTCAACTTGGCCGCAGGAGTATGGCCAACCTTCTTGACAGAACCATTAATGGCATAATTCGTTGATCGAAACTTTTGCTGGGGATCGTGATTATAGCTTTCTTTCCAATGCTCTCATGTGAGCCTGAGAAGGTGGGATTTTTCATGTTTTCAAAGAATTCGTTGTGATCATTGCTTGTCGGGTAACCCAGCTACAAATACATTTCCGGTTCAACCATTCAGTCATCGTATCAGGATAAACAACATGAAACCCCCTTTTTAATCAGCAGTTCTAACTAATTCTTTTTCGGCCCCAGTGCCATCTAGTGCCCGGTCGAATTTTGAGAGTCAATAGGGCATGTGCTCTTCTGTAATCTGACCAGGAGTGGAGAGGTTATACAAAGAATTTGGTTACCTAAGCTATGAGATGACGACACTCCTGGGTGTGTAGCAAACATGACTGACACCAACCACACCAAACACTACAAGTCTACAAATACCCCCTTCAATTGACAAGAAGGCGGTTACTGCTCTCGCCATCATGATCTCCCTAACAGAAAGTCACCCCCATTAAAGCTTCTCTAAAGTAAGCTTGCTAACACGATAGCAGCTGAAGGTGAGACGACCTGTAGTCAGGTACGTTGCCACCATTTTCCAGAATCATCCTACCACTCCTCTACTACTGCGAAGTAATCTTTCCTCCTCTCACCCATTTTCCCCTATTCTTGCTCACAGACACCAGCTTAACCACCATCCTCCCTCACCAAACTCTCACAATCGACCTACCGCAGAGCTACCACTCCTTCATCACATTTCACTTCCCTGGATTTTGCAACAAACAGGTGCGACAAACTTTGGCTATCCGAGGTGAGACCACTATAAGTGCGAGAATTGTAATCATTTTTGCACATCATCCCCCTGCTCCTCTCCGCTACCATGAATCACATTTCCTCCTTATGCACTCTACCCTCACCTTCTCTCACCAATACTGGCTTAATGACTGTCTTTGTATATCTCACTATCACAATTGTCCTACACTTCCTGCTTCTTCCTTATACTCTTCCCCTCTGCTCCTCCCTTCTATCCCACTTCGGAAAACCGACCCAGTCTGGACTTACACTTCATTGAGTTTTATTTGCTATGTCCTACTACCTCCCACCTGCCTGACTTCATTAACAATTATACTCTCTTCCCTGCCTTCGAATCAACCTTTTGCAGAAATGGCACAGGTATTTGAGGATGTTTCTGACCGCAAACCTTCTCCCTTCAGTGTCTATGGTTGATCCTCTACCCCAAGACCTCCGGCAAACACTAGCTTCATTAGTGAGAGAGATTCTGCAAGAACTTCTACAATGCCTGCAACAACTGTGTCGCGCCGAGTCATTGAGAACACTTATCCGGTGTCGTCTGACTTTACCCCTTCCAGCTCGGCCTTCAACAAACTATCCGCACTGATCCCAGTCGAGAACAAACTCCAATTCTCCACCGCTGTCCACCTGGCCAACAACACTAGTGTTGAAATTGAAGAATGTCTTGAATCAGAATCTGGATGCTACATGCTTGTCGCTGTTGTTGCAGAAGACATGGTTGAACGCATTGAGGAGGAAATGGAGGAACTCAGTCTTCGCAGAAAGGTTCGATTCACCTACGAGGAAACAATGCAATCGCTCATTGTCTGGTTAATGCCTAGTGCTTCGTACAAACAGGTGAGCTGGAGTTTACAGTATAAGATCCAGAACGAGGTTTCCGACACTCCTGGTCATTTTGGGTCGTCTTTGATTCCTGTTTGGGCCACTACGTTTCATGCTCCCGGTCGGAGGAGCAAACAAGGTGATGCAGGCTGGAGACCACGTGATGCACGGCGAGGTCCCCACCAGTGGCCATCAGTCATGATCGAGGTGGAATACTTGGAAAGTCTGCCAGCCCTTCGGGGTGATTCTGAGTGGTGGTTAGTGAACTCGAAAGGAAAAATGAGAATGGCTATCATTTTAGAGGTTTGCAAGAATCCAAACTCACTGCAGTTGGAGTGCTGGGAAATGATAGTAGATCCTAACCGGCGGGTCACAAGAAATAGGACACCCTGGAGCCCTGGCTGCAACCAACACTTCGAGATTGACGATGCTGGAACGGTGACCCCACCCGGGTGGGATCTGGTGATCCGAGACCGCATCGTCCTTGAGCCATTACAACCTGGTGGCCCTGATATTATACTCTGTGCTGAGGAATTATCACAATGGGCACTGGGTATATATATGCCTGTTTCTTGTAGTTACAGCCGGTGGCTCAATTCAAGTGAGCCACATGATAGCAGAATATGCATAGTTCGGACGAAGGCATATTCTTAATTTCCTACGGTTTCCAGACTACATTTCTCCTTTTCCAAGATTGGAAATTCAGCACAGCAAAATAATGACTAGTTGAGGCAAAGACACCTCGCACCTTTCCTACGTATGGAGACAGGCATCGTTGCTGGATTGGTTGTTTTGTTAGGAAATGTTTTTTTTTGGCAGGAGAGAGATGATTCTATTTCAACGGTTTAGCAATACCTTCTACCCTATTACTGACAGCTGAGCTTAAAACCTTCCTCCACTTGTCTTTTTTGGTGTGCATTGTTGCAGAAATAGCCGTTATGGGGAAACGATTGTTGATATATTTAATTGGAGATACTGTGCTGGCAAATACTGACTGTTCAATTACGAACATACTTTTGATTTCCTCTTTTGATTTTCTCTTGAAATTCTCTATCCAGTTATACTGATTGTAGATATTATTTCTTGTGGGTGGTAGGCTTATTGAGCAAAATATATAGTAGGAAATACAAAACTACAAAATACAGATATGGAGCTTCTGCCAACCAGTGGTTTTTTTATGTTTTCCTTTGAAGTTTGGAATGGCGTTCCATCTGGAAGTATATTTTTATTATAATATTTAACTAAGGTACTTCTACTTGCCTTGGTTGATTTGTCTTGTTACAATATATCACTTATAAAAACTATGTATGCTAGTTCAGTAGAGTATTTGTCTCAGAGGAGGTGTTCAGTGGAGGATCAAAAGGGTAGAGAAGTATATATAAAAGGTGAGGACCAAGCAGTAGCGGGAGGAGAAAAGGAAAACTAACCAAGTGGTGGAAGTGAGAGTCTTATATAAAAAATCCAAGAATAAGTAAATAATAATTTCTTCTTATGTATCAGTTCTCAGAACCTGATATTCTACATAGTTGTAACTATATAGTATGGTCCAAATAGTTCCTGTATCTCATGCTAGGTGATCTATATTCTCATTCACTATTCACAAACTGTTCTTCCATATAATATAGATCTCTACTACTCCCTCAAACTCTTAACTATCATATCCAGATTCCCACAATACCTTTTCAACCGGCCAGAGCTCAGTCAAGAACTTTCTCTTTTAGTTCTCCTTTCTTCCATAGTACAGGATTGCCATTCAAGTTAAATGCTCCTGAAATCCAATATGTGCAGTACACATCTCTGTTATCCCAGCTAGTGAATGCATATTAGCATGTGATAGGTATCCATTGTGCTACAATCATATATTAATCTGACCTTGCAGATTTATTTAGGTGGATCAAAATTGAAATTAGACATAGGGGATACCGATATGAAAGTATTACTGTAAAGTTCAAAGAAGTCTATTAAAGGGCTAAGTCCTCAAAGTTTACTGAGGAATCTACATACTTATAGATATAATTCCAGAATAATAGATAAACAATACAATATAATAAGATAACAAACATTCTCAAATTTCATTCAAACTGCCAACAACTTCCTAAATCAATGTAGCATGGCCAAACATTACCGAAGACCACTTTCCAAAATGCTATACTCTGAACAACCTAAATCCTATCCTCTATCAGCTCACAACCCCTATACTCTATGTCCCATGTCCTTGTTCATTTTACTCACTTTCTGATACTTCTAAGCTCACTAAAGTAAATGAGTGATTACAAGTGATTTTCAACAAAAATATCACTCTCTTCCCACAAAAGAACCTCCTCCATGATATGTCACTTACACAAATGACACAGTTTATACCTTGTGGGAGTCTGATGGATAATGCAATATCTGCTGAAATAACAGAAATTACTCAATAATATTTAAAGTATAAATGAAATGCATAACATCTCGATATCTCAGTATCTCCTCCATAATTTTCCTCCATACCTAGAGTGTAATTAGTCCAATAGTAATGCAGGTATATATGTGAAAGCTATGGAGATACACTGTGGTCTCAGTACTGATGATGACCCTTCTTCATTTTGTAGAAGTCTGTCAATCAACAAGTGATAAGGTATGAAGGTGAGTGGTGGAACATAACAACAGCATTGTATTACAATTGTGACATCCTCTTCACAATTCTTTCAGCCACAACTATAATTATTGCACTGTGAATACTCACAGTAAGTAAAGTTTCAAATCAAAAAATATAATAAAAATATATGGCTGAAGTTTAATAATCATCACTTCTTGTAGTTATCTCCAATTATTTTCTAATATTATGCACTATGGGAGGAAGCAGAATGTATATATAGAAATCAAGGTTTATTGACAGGCAGCTTCCTGGAAATGCATGCAGGGAGTCACAATACTTCTAAACATAAAAGCTAGTCTAATAGAGGACAAAAACACAATTGAAACATGTTGAAGTCAAACAATTTTCCTCTACTTTCCTAAAGAGTCATCCCTTCCTATTCCTTACTCCCAATATTCTGTATCCTATCTCCAAGTTCCTGAATCCTCCTTCTGTCACCCAAATCCTATTCCTAACATCAATCATTTATCCTGAAAAATCTTCACTAATATTTTACAATTTCTGTAGTTGCTTAATGATTGCTGATAATTTACAATATAGCCATAGTATATATGCCACCAAAGGTCTAAGCCAAAAATGCCATCTCAATGCTATATTCCTTATTAGATGCTGCATCTTGTGTGCTCTCGATGATACCAATATGTCAGGTACACATCTAAACCCACAACCCTTCACTCCCCACCCGGGACATTAATATGCTCCTAACCTCTATGAAATCCTCTTCAAAATATCTCCTTAATTGTCCTCTCTCCTCTCTCAATCATCTCATATCCTCTCTTCTACCTTGACTCAATCGCTCCAAGAAAGTAAACTTTGTTTCCAATCTAATAATGTCATCACCAGTGATGCAGAGGTTATTTTCTCCTACATGGTGGTAAGTTAGAAAACATTATCATATTTCAGATATGGTTGCTATACTATATTGCAAGCTGGACATAGTTGTAGCAAGTCAAATAGTTGATTGGTTAAAACTTGCACATTTCAAAGGAGGTTATACATATTACTATTAGACAGGAGGTAAACATTAGTGCATTGAGTAGATGATATCATGGATACCTAAGCATGACCACAGTCGCATCATGGCGGATACATCATGTGATCAGTATTTACTTTCGAGTAGAGGGTCCTGTGATTTTTGAAGCAGTATAAACCCCTTCTCTCCTCAAGAAATGACTTTTTTTTTTTTTCATAGACTTAAGGGAGCATTTTCTCTTATTCTCAGTTCCAGTACTACACAATTAACAATTTCCTTGATCTATTCCTCCATCTATGCAGTCATCTAGCTTTTTATACCTACCTCCTTAGGTAATTTATTTGTCAGCAGGGTGGAGAGAGAGAGAGAAAATATCTAATCATTATATCTCATGTTAGATCTATCAGACAGGTACAAGATGCACTCAACCTATATTTTAGATATTTGATGGGGTTCAATATACTCTGAGTATGTCTGATAGTTGTTGGTTTTAAATAGTATTATAATCACAATACAAAAGTTGCAGCTAGATAAAGTAGTTATCTTAAGTTAGCATAATCAGTCCAAATGAAAGTCATAGTAGTATATCTTGTTAACATACAAATCAATGCCAAGAAATATACTTTACCATTATTAATAGAGTTTGAATACATCTATTCCTTAATCAAAGATATTATCAATCTGATACATACATCCTTATAATCCATATTTTTCAACTCAAGAGTGAAATAACAAAGACGAAATACACTGAAGTAGTAGTTGAGACATTGCTGAAAAACCTGTATCAGCAGGTCTGTAATTATAATGAATACAAGTAGAGTTGTGTCTGAAAAGTTTCTATACTCCTCCATGGTAAAGGAAATAAACACTTACCACTACCTCAATATTTTATTTGTATTTTCAATAAAAATATAAATAAATAACTGTAAAACATAGTTAGCATTTATCACTCAGAAAGAACTTGATAGTAAAATCTAAAATGAGTTCTTAAAATGTAAACTAATAGCAAATGATTTAAGAAATATAGCTTTTGATATCATATTGAACAAGAAATATATTGTCTATATTATAATGGGTTGAAATTCCATTTCATCTTACAATCACCTAAAATTGAATAATATGCTAGTAGAAATAGAGAAGTATTAAATGCAATTTGAAATATGTTTTTCACATAAATGATTAGTAAACTACAAGCTCTGTAATAAATAAATAGTAATTAGACATGCAATGATCAAGAATAAAGGCAAAGATGCACAATATCTTTACACAAAATATATAAGCCATAGAGCTATATCCTGAGTTTCAGAATACTTTAAATTAGCAATATCTAAGTACTCCCAAGATTGGATAGAACTTTTAAGTGAAGTATATTTTTAGTCTAAAAATATCTCTTAACAAACTTTGTTTTGCTTTCCTGAAAAATAATTTAAAAATACTTTTATTGTATAATGTTAAAGATGAAAAGAATATCTTATTTGTAAGATTAGTCTGTATTTTTTCAAAAAGAATTGATATTCCATTAACTCAAACTTGATAGAAGACAGACCTTTTATCATATTTTCTCAATATAGTAGATGGGAAAATAATTTAAACTTTATCTTTTTATTTGTAAAGTATTGCTAACATGTACAAAATACATATCTTATGTTTGAACTTCAATATTATTTTGTATGTTTGAAGAAAGAAATAATTATAATTGAAACACAATTGCTTATTCTATTCTCTTTAGAGATTCTAATTCAATAAACTATGCAGTACATATATAACTAGCAGATACCCCTCCTATAGACCTAGAAGAGTGCCTCTAGGTGAAAGTATAACATGGTCAGTTTTCATAAATCACCTATACATTTATAACCAATTATTGGATTGATGAGAAGGGATAAAAACTTCATTAGTAGAATACAGAACTAAGAATAATAAATCAAAATAAGTATTAGATAAACAAGAAATAGAATAGGAGATAGAATAGGATAGAGGATAAAAAAGAATGATAAAAGTGGAAAAAAAAGGAAGAAGAAGGAAGAAACGAAATTAAAGAACAGAAAAGGGGAGAGATAAAGGAGGGGAAAAGAAATAAATGAGAAGAACTTGAAAGGAAGGAATTGTAAAAAGAGAAATAGTTGGAAAGGAAGGAAAATAAAAAAATAAAATAATAAAAAGAAAAGAAGGAAGGAGGAGAGTGTAAAATAGTGGAGGAAAGTGAGAAAAGTGGGAGAGGGAGGAAACAGAGTAGAGGGAAAGTGGGAAATATGAAGTGAAGTATATAAGATACAGTAGAAAAGTGTAGTAGTGAGGAAAACAACAATTTCAAAGAAGGACCTCAGGAAAGACAACATTTGGTGTAATTGATAGCTGATGACCTGAAGTCAACACAGTGAGTCTATTTACAGAGGTGACTCTAGAAAAAGCAACATAGAGTTGACCATGAGTGAAGGTGCCATTTCAAAGATCTACAGCAACTTTCTGAAGAGACTGCTCTTGTGATTTATTACCAGTCATAGCAAAGCATAACTGAACTGGAAACTGTTTAGGAATGAGAATTAAGGGCAGATCATCTTCATTTATTGCCAACCATATATGGGTAGTAATCGTACTTCACCATTCCATTCACCACCAAGAATAGCAACTCTGAGGGAATTGTGACCAACTGCAAGAATATGTATTCTTGTCTCATTACATAACTCTTCCTTTGGACTCAGATTACACAATAAAATAATTGGACATCTAATTTTTAGGCTGAGTTGAGATGGTGGAAGTACAGCAAGATCAACACTAAGCAAATATTCACCAAGAAATGGTTCTGCTTTAACTACCTGCTCATTAAGATCAATAGAGCTCATTGCAGGAAAGGTGTACAATAGTCCAGGCATATCATTGACAATCTTTTCATTGAACTCTCTACCAGTATCATTCCAATAGGCCAAGATCGAACTCCCCACAAATATATCAGGATTAGTAGTGAAAGAAGGAAAGAGATGTGGTGGATATATTATGTCGCATAATTCTTTAATTGTCTCAATACATTGGATGTATTGTGGCAGGTTTAGTTGTCCATAAAACTCTGGAGAGTGAGTAATTGATGAGACAAATATGACAAAATTCTAGTTTTGTTGTCCTTGAATAACTTGCATATTCTTTGTAAGTTGAACAATCTGTAAGCAATTCCACATTGAGGCCTTTTGAATAGAGGCTTGGATTGTGGCTTGCTTGGAACCTCTTTTGACCACAGGCAGAATTTGTGAAAAGTCACCACCCAGGATAGTTGGAATTCCAACAAATATTCTGCTGTGTAGCCACATCACAAATGTCATTCAAGGTCCTGTTAACAGCTTCAAAACATGCCTTATGCTGCATTGGTGCCTCATCCCAAATAATTAAGGCTGTCCAACAAATGAGTTCAGCCAGTTGTGAGTTTTTGCTGATATTACAAGCAGCATTTATATTGTTACTTAAGGGAATTTTGAATCTTGAATGTGCTGTTCTCACACCAGATAATAATTGAGTCCCAATGCCAGTTGAGGCTATGCATAGGACGATTTGTTTCTGAGATTGAAGATAACTGCAAATGCAATTGTATAAAAATGTCTTCCCTGTTCCAGCAGGTCTATGAAGAAAGAATGGTAGTGAATTTCCTTGATACTGCTGTTTAACGAAAGCTCTCATTACACTATTGTCATATTCCTTCTCACCATCATTCAATCTTTCCAATATTTCATGATACCTACAGCCCCTCATTAGAAGTATTGATGATCTGAGACATATTTAATTACGGTTGTGCCATAATGTAGTGGGTCAACTGTTGGGTTGTGTTACAAATCTAGCACGGAAAAAGGGTTTCACATGACTCATGATTATGAGGTTATAGGTTTATAATGGTTTCATGCACATGACCAATTAGGTAATGTGAGTTTCACACATGACTCGCACTTGCAGGTTATAGTTATTATATTTGATTGAATTGCGTAATAATTTGTTTAAAGTTATTAGTTGTTTTGCACACATGACTTATTTAGAAGTCATGTGAATTTCGCATATGACCTATTAAGGTCATGTGGTTATTATGTTATGTGAATGTATGAGTCACAATTGTGACTCATAAATAGTTATTAATTTGTAAGCGGGTTGTGGGAAGGACTATATAAGGAGCAGGATACGATGTAGTAGTTAGTTCATCATGCAACCACCTAAGTTATTTCCAAGATATAACTATACGACTTAATGAATATAAAACACTTTTATGCTCTTTACTAAAGACAGAACATTGTGAGATATCTTCCTTGTAGGACAAAGAAGAAAGTGAACGAATAGCTTCATCTTAGGAAGACTAAGTAAGGATAAGAATTTAGCCTTAAGAAGATTAAATACAAACAGCGAATACTAAGTTAAGTATTAATCCCATTACAGTATCTAATAAAGATTGAAATAACATCGTTGCCTGTTGCTCGGTTGTATACCTGGAGTGATAGAATAAGCGATCCTAACAGGTTGTCAATAGTGGAGGTGTTAATGGGAATGCATGCATGTGCAGTTAGTCTGAGTCCCCTCCTCAACAATCAACAACCATCAATGATCAATCATCTAGTGTATATATTCTAGAGTATGAAAATAATAAATAAAACTAGCTAATACCTTGTATAATCTCCCTTTACTTCCAATACTGCAGCTACTCTATCACGCATAGATTTCCACAACTTTTCAAAAAACTCCTCCGGAATTGTTTCCCAAACTAAAGGTAATACTTGTGCAAGCCACTTCTTAACAGCCTTTTTTCCTCCTGGGGTATCACCAATCCTTGGACATCAGCAAAATAAAAACCCGCATCGGATGTATAGGCATTGCATCCTGATACATGCCGTATTTCTCGTGCGCCCGGTGCACCTGGTGCGTCCTCATGCATGCTGCATTTGTCACACGTCCAGTGTAACTGGTGCATCCTGAGTTCCATTACAACCTCCTGTTGCACCCTATACATCATGATGTGTGTTGCAACACAACATTACACCTGGTGCATCCTGTGTCGCATCGTAATATTTTGCGGATTCAGGAGACTACCTGAGATTAGGTCAACATCCTCATGACCCCTGGACATCGGCATCTCTATCAAACCTTTTTCTCCATATCCTGATGTCTGGCTATGGCTGCTGCCTCATGGGAGTACCACTGAGTATGGACACACAGGGTCGGCCTTTGTCACATTTCTTCCGTCTCTCATCACGATGCCATAACTGGATCCTAACATTGACCACAGATGCCTTCCATCCCCTGATGTTCCCATCCCTGCCCTGAACCTTCCCAGCATCCTGATGCATCATCATTGTCTGTTCCTCACTGTGAGGCCACAGGGCATTGCGGCAATTTCTTGCAATCTGTCTGGTTTCTTCACTCCTTCCTAGCAATGTCGGGACCCATGACATCCCACGGCATCATCGCAACGTCGGCATCCATGACATTTCACTACGTGGTGTCATCTGGGTTCTAATCTCAAGGACAGACCAATCCCGCACCATACTTTTCTACATCGTGTACTTTTAGTTGTATCTATTATTTAGTTTCTATTAATTAGTTTCTACATAGAGGTTTCTATATACAGGTTGCAATAAAAGATACTATAATATTCTCTATACTATTCACCATCCTCGATGCAGAATACTTGCCTAAGCCAACAGTTGTTGCCTGACTGTCTGTTCTCATAACTCCTCAATAAATCTCGTCAAATGTCCTCAAATCAATGTGGCTGTTGATAAGCCATCACTGGTCTATCTCCGGAATGAGGTTCACCAGGCCTAGGATTGTCCCTATGTCTACCATAGTAAACTCACATGCATTTTCACTTAGCTGTACTGTGACAAGGCCATGGACATTGGATATGCATCCTGAGTTAACTACGTTCAATAGTTGGACACATGTAAGCTGGCAAACCGTGTCCCGGTGCGTGTAGTCTCTGATTTTGAAAAGTGCCAGGAGCTTTCAAGGGAGATGGCCGCAAAGCACAACATATATATGCTCACCACCCATTTGTACCCAAACCCAATCATTGCCACTCACCTGGTTGCTGAAGAGTTGGGTACCAGCGGAGCGTACCCTGTAGATGTTATAAATGTTGGTTTCCTGGAATGCGAGAATGAGGATTTCAAGTTGTGTTAGTAGTTCAACCGGAAGGAATCGAAGTATGGCAGGATCTTCAGGAATGTGGAATTCAGTAGGCAGGCCATTCCGACTATATCCAATCAATTCCTGACAGATGCTCTCCGGGGAGATACCCAAGACCTTGGAAAAATCCATCACCTCAGAAGCATCATCATGACACACCTTCAGGATCCTACGATTGGTGACTGGTGGGCATACAGAATTTATTTTATCGAAATGTTGCATGACATTGGCAGGGAGATCAGCTCCGTGATGTCGAAGGGAATCCTGGTTGAAAAGTCTCATTCTGATCTCATGCTGGTGACCATAACTGTGCAGGATCTGTCTTGCCGCATCATTTTTATTCAGACAGCACCACCCCTCCTTGATTTGTTCCTTATGCGCGAGCGCCCCAAACTCCGTAGAATCCATCTGAATGTTGCCAAGCTGGTATATGTGACCCTGGAAATGACTTAGTAGATATATCCTAATGAAGTTGAAATGAGATTCTACATGGATTAGTTCTATACGTCGGTCGATCTCTTCTTCACGATCCTGCTTCTTTACCTGATGCTGGTGGAATTTCGCAAGACATTGGTTTACCTGTGTTCTCTGATGTTGTAGCTCCCTTCGCTGCTCATCAACCTTTGCCTGTGTCCTCTTTGATATTCGAAACTCCAAGAAGCTATCTTTCGCATCATGAAACTGATTCAGATATTGTTCTATATAATCCAAGGTCTCAGGTGTATGGCTTCTATATTGGGCCATCAAAGTGAAATCCAAGAATAAACTGATGCAGGTGAGTGCACACTTGAATGGTAATACTTGCATACTCTCACGCTGCCACACTGCCATGGCGAGAACTCCCAAAAGACAACACCCCAGGTTCCTCATCTCATTTCCTTGCCACTGCGTAACCTCACTGTATGCTTTTTTGGGCGGAAAGAATCCTGGATATGGTGGTAAAACCTTCCAGACATTGTCCAAAGCCTGTAGTCGTGCACTTTTCTTGAGGAATCCCTGAACCCAGTCCATCATATGCTTGAATAGTCCCAAATAAACTGTATGGAGCAAATCTGGCTTGTGCAGATCAGGTGCTGAAACCTGTTAAAGCCCATGAAAAACATTCTGTCCCATCTCGATACCAAGTGCATCAAACGAGGCATTCATGTCTCCCAATCCAGATTCTGTAGACCGATGCTCATTTTGTTGTTCGAGATGTTCATATGTGGCATAATCTCATGTCCGATACATGTCCTGTGCATCGGTTCCTAATGCAGCAGGAGTCACCTCACATTTTAGCCAGGCATTAGATTTTACTCCATGTAGTTCAATATTTTCCATATGATCTGCAACCCATGCAGACAAGATAGGGAAGCACCACCTGACCTTCCTGTCTGAACAGTCAATTGAAACACCATCAAGCACTGCATCTTGCAAGGGTGACAGTATGAGTTCAAATACATCTTGTAGTATCTTGGCATTGATTTGTCTCTACAAGTTGTCTGCTGAAGAGGACTGTGGGAACTTGGGAGGGACAGGCAATAGTGGAAGAAGGAGAACCTCTATTGATCCAGGTCTGTTACACCTAGTCAACACAAGATTTCCTGTCATAATATAGACAGGCCATGCTTTCTTGTCACTAGAGAAGTTGGTAAGATATCTTTGATCGGACATTACAATTATTGAAACTAGAGATCCGCCACGTGGAAGTGTATCCTATAAACAGTTAGCCAGTACCCTGATGAAGGAGGTTGCAAAGCAGGGTGTACAGTACTTGGACTTCCCACCACCAGTCCACCATATGCATTTCGACATATATCCTATGTCCATTCTGGTCATATTCACACCATGGGACATGACCCAAGTCATCCCTGTATGCTATCAGCCGAAGAAGGTATCTGACACAGACAAGGACATTCTAATAGAAGAAATGCTGTGTTCTTTTGCCATCATCAACTTCACCTTCAAACCATTGTAGATAAGCACTGTATGGGTCCAATGATCAGAGATGATTCTCCAGCATGTCCATTGAACTATAGCCAACTGAAGCAGAACTACCCAGACTTCTGGAAAAGAATTCATTGATTCGAGACTTCAAGACCTTGCTCTGAATGAACGAAGATGCAAGTTTGAAATCGTGAGCATTGGCAAATGTGGGCCATGGATCCTGGCACAGAGTATGGTGTTCATCCTTAAACACACTCATGTCTCAAATCACTTCCCCCATGCCTGGGTATTGCCCTTGTCTGTCAGCCATTGCTGAGATATTGTGGTTGAGTACTGCAGCATCAGACTCGTGCGAGATGTCATCATTCAATGCATCGGCATCACATCCAGTAGGGTCTGGATTAGATTCATAGTCTGAATCAGCCTGTTCGTTGTCGTAATTTACCTCTCAGTCAAGGAATAGGTCTGATTCTGTGTCATTAATAGGACTCACGGAAGTTGCATGTCATATGTTAGAGGCAAGTACGATGTCTAGATTTGTATGCGTAGTTGGTAGGTGTTTCTCATATGCGCCTGCCTGCATGTATCTTTGGCGACCAAATGGACATTTGACAGCCATGGTGAAAGTCTACCTAGTCAATCTCAGGGGTCCTCTATATATTATGAGGTGCAGGAGTACTGTAGAGTGTTGATCTTGACTTGTGTCAGTGGAACACTGGGTCAAAGAGTTTGCACACAGCGAACTGTAACTAGTATCCAAACAGGCTTAGCACTTGTAGCTTCACATCTTGTTTCACTCCATCTTATCAGATGACCTCATCCTCTCTGTTGTAACACAACCTACTTCCCCTTCATGGGCCCTCATGTAGAGTCGCTTCGTATCATGACATTTTTGCAAATTAGAAGCTTATTTCAAGAATGTTAGTTACACATCATGGTAGGCTTAGGAACATGGTTCCTGGCTACATTATCAATTGTTTTCACAGTTTCTTTTTTATTCTGATCTGCCACAAATCCACATATCCACATATCCATACAGCCATATGCCTTCCGGGGTAATCCAACACAACAGAGGGCAGATACATCCCAGCATACAAATAAGGTAAGTTAATTTCTCTGAAAGGATTCAGAATCGGAACCCTCATTGTGGAGATCAGGGAGAGCAGTGCCATTCACGTAATTATGCTTTTGGTTGTATGTCGGCCCCCTACCAGCAACAACCTCTGTCTGACTGGCAAAAGGATGCCGCAGCAGGGACCCATGCATAGTTGAAACGAAGCAGAGTGGGGAACCAGTCCAGAGTCTTGTAAAGTGTATTAGCTTGTAACCACAGATGCCTGAGATCGAACTTGCAGGAAAGTGAAAGCACCATTCCAAATCGAATATGCAAAACCTGGCACCTTTAAACTGTCCCAATGGTGGACTCATCGTCCAGTCAAGGTCACCCTGGTCCAGGTGGAGCTCCATTACAATGTTGATGAGGCATGCTTGTAGGGAAAAGCACTCATTGTCATAATTGGTCCAGAGATACTGGAAATGATGGGGTAATAGCTCAATAGTAGACTGCATTGTGTCACGTTGTGTCCTGTCAATACCCCCAAGAAGCAACTACTTAAGCTGTGTGATATTCTAGAATGAGGCAAGGAGCACTTGTAGGTCTCCACGTGTATTTGAACTGACATCGTTGGTATCCTTAGCCAAAATGGGTCCTAGGTCCTCATGTCCCTATTGCACCCAAATGCCCCAATGGAACACTCCATAGTGCAGGTTTGGATAACCATATTATTGTGGATTTTGCAGGAGCCAATCCTCAGTATGATCGTGCCTTATGTTGTATGGAAGCCTCGAAGGCTGAATCTCACAGTACTTGGTAATGTTGTCTGTAGCCTACTTCATGACCCTTGCCCCAACCTCTTCACCATAGATAGTGGAGGCTGGATTGGCAAATACAACAACAAGGTGGTGATAGTTGTGATCGAGGGCCACATACAGCTCACCTGCACCAATATTGACTTGCTCATATGAGATGCCGAGTGCATTGCATTCGGCCATGGATAGTACTTGCAGGCCAGTCAGGTGTGGATGGGAATTGTGTGTCTCGATATCTATATTGAGGAACACTTCAATAATGTTTCCTAAGAATGTGTTATTTGAGTCTTCCACGACATGTACTACATGACTGCTATTGCATACCTTACTTGCACTGATCAACACAGAACACCTTCTCACCCCTCTTCTTTGCCTCCTCACAGGCCACCTGGTCCTCCCAAGTCAGGGACATTCCCTTATCAAACCAACCTTCCATTTCACTATTGGTGCTTGGCCCGAGCCTTGGTTGCTTACCCTTGAGCTGCAAGAGCTTCATCGAGGTAGACCCCACATCGACACATGACTTCACCATAGGATAAAGCATAGTATCAATTGTTACCAGCTCCTTGCTCCGATGCCTTGGTCTTATCCTGGTGGGTGTTTGTTGGTAGGGGGGACGCATAAGGTTTCCCAGTGTACCATTATTGTTAAGATGCCAAGAGAGTTGAGAAAGATGTAGTATCATATGGTGCATTTAGAATTGTGGAGCACAAGGTAGTCTATTGAGAATACTGTCAGTTCTAGTATCGTGAATATCTGCACAGAGGAGAGGCTCCACAAACAGATGTAAACCATTAGGAACACCAACTCTCGCAACAGGAGAAATCTTGCACCATGGTCCCAAAGGTATAGCAGCCATGAAGCTCTATATAGATAGATGTATACTGGTTTGTAACTTTCTCCCTCTGCTGCCCCTGAGTGGTTGGTCAGAAATAAGTTTCACAGAGGTTATACTAAGAGGCTGGTGCATGTAGAAATTGGAATGACTTGATGGAATGGTTTGGTGGTGGGAGGACTTGGCTGGAGTGGGGAGACCTGTAGAAGAGAAGATGGAGGTACACAGGAAAAGGTGTGAGGATCGCGGTACAAGTACCAGTGTCGCGACTGTGATGCCATGAGATGTCATGCTGTCACAACCGTGATGCCTTGGGATGTCATGCAGTCATGACACTATGAGGCATCTGTAATTTAGAAATATGTAACCACTACCTTTTGGTATCATGTCAACAGTTTGGTGAAGATGAGAAGGTTATGTAGTTTTCTCATGTTGTATACAATACATCAAGTCTGATAAACAGGGCTCTAGGAGGTTGTAGGGGAGGTTGTAGGATCACTGACTATCACTCGTTATTGAAGCAAAAGGTTTTCCTGCAAAATGGTGTTTTCAGAGTGTTCAACATTATGTTCATAATAATCTAAGCATTCTCAACTACGATTGGACTCAAGACTCCAGCATGAAAAAATTAGATGAAATGAGGGTGTTGTTAGGGTGGGTGGCTTAATAAAATCTAGCCAAGAATGATATTGTTTACTGACACTATTGGCACTATGGTATTCTCATGTTACCTAACTAGCACTAGAAGTGTCTAAAATCATCTCCTGTTGTTGAGTCAATATAGCTTGAACACCTGTGAGGGTGAATTCAAGCAATCTAACCTACTTGCGCATGGATATTAGTGTTGAGATAGACAGGGGTTATAGCTCAGCCATTTCTGATCAACTCAAACTCTGGTCCATCTCATCACTAATGTTACAAACCTAGCACAGGAAAAGAGTTTCACATGACTCATGATTATGAGGTCATAGGTTTGTAATGGTTCTGTGCACATGACCAATTAGGTCATGTGAATTTCACACATGACTTGCACTTGCAGGTCATAGTTGTTATATTGGATTTGATTAAGCAATAACTCATTTGAGTTATATGATTGTTTTGCACACATGACTTGTTTAGAAGTCATGTGAGTTTCACACAAAACCTATTTAAAGTCATATGATTATTACGTTACATGAATGTATGAGTCACCATTGTGTATCATAAATAGTTATTGATTTGTAAGTGGGTTGTGAGGAGGACTTTATAAGGAGGAGGATATGACGTAGTAGTTAGTTCTTCACACAACCACCTAAGTTGATTCCTAGATATAACTATACGACTTTATGAATATAAAACACCTTTACGCTCTTTACTAAGAAAATAATATTTCGAGACATCTTCCTAGTAGGACAAGCAAGGAAGTGAACAAATAACTTAGTCTTAGGAAGGCTGAGTAAGAATAAGAATTTCGTCTCAAGAAGATTAAGTACAAACAGCGAATACCAAGTTGAGTATCAACCCCATTACCATATCTAATAAAGATTGATATAACATCATTGCCTGTTACGTGATTGTATACTAGGAGTGATAGAATAAGCGATCCTAACATTTGATTGTGTTTCTGCAACACCCAACAAAAATGCAGATTTTGAATATAAAAATCAATCTTTATGACTTCCAGAGGTAGCACGGGAACTTGCAAGAACAGCCTTAGAAACGGGAAGAACAGGAAGACCTGTTACATCAGAAGAAAGATCAGAACAAGGATCTACATCATCAGAGGAACACAAAGACTAAAGGATGTCGGCACCAGCAGTGTGAGTACCACTAGCAGGGGGATTACCACCAGCAGGGGGAGAATATGGAGGGGCCCAACCAATACCCGAACTGACGGCAGAACAACTCGGACAAGTAATCTAGGCCCTGGGAGGAGGAATAAGAAGACCAAAAATTCAAGAGCCAGAAACCTTCTTGGGAGAAAGAGAAAAAATAAGAAACTGATTGGCACAACTATGAGTCTACTTTATAGCAACAGGGTGCACAGAAGGACAAGAGGAAGAAAAAATAACTTACACCTCGAGCTTACTAAGAGGGGACGCAAGTAGTTGGCTTACACTGTATATGGAAGGAACCAGTACAGCAACCTGGCAAAATTGACCTTATTTTATAGAAGCACTACAAGGTCAGTTCAGACCGTTAGACCCAAAGGGGGAAGCAAGGATGAAATTAAGAGAATTAGTGCAAGGCACTAAATCAATGACAGAGTATTGGAATTCCTTCCAGTTTATACTAATAGAAGCATACATGGATGAAGCCATGGCAAGTGAATGGTTATTCCAAGGTATGAATAAGAAATTACAGGATGAATACAGACACCTAGATCAGGTATTAGAAGGACTAGAGGCATTGGCAAAATGGGCAATAGAGAAAGAAACAAGGCTGGTATTACAATCCCGGCATGGTTTGTAATGGTTTCACATGACATACAATTATATGTCATAGTATTTATTGTTTTGCACATGACTCAATTGAGTCATATGATATTATGTTTTGCACTATGACTCACATACAAGTCATAGGGTCTCACATGACTCACAGTTATGAGTCATAGTTGTTTATGTTTGAATCTGATTGGTATGTTGAGCATTGACTCATAGGCACGCCTATGAGTCATGAGGATTAAGAGACATGACTTCGTTTATACGAGTCATGAGGTTATATGTTACGGGAGTGAATGAGTCGCAGTTGTGACTCCTTTGATTTGTAAGCGGGTTGCTGGAAGAACTATATAAAGAGGTCGTTAGGACCTGATAGTTAGTTCTTCACGCAACCACCTAAGTTATTTCCTATCTTATAAGTTATCAATAAAACACCTTTATGCTCTTTATTACAAACCCCAACAATCATGAAGAAGAACAGAATCAATACTAGTTAGCACTAAAAGCTTTTAGCATTGGCAACGGCCAATGCCTAAGAAGTAGTGTAAGATAACAAGTATTGAGAATTCTCGAAGGAAAGAGAATACAACAAGAGATAGGTGAGTATTATCTCTAAGGAAAAAGCTAACGATAGGCTCGTTGCCTGTTGCGAGATATAAGAAAGGAGAGATCATATAGCAGATCGTAACATTTGGTTGCGTCCCCAAGCAACACCCAACGACAACACGGATTTCAAATACGAAGACCAATCCTTAGAACTCCCACAGGTTGCACATGCACTTGCAGGGGCAGCCTTGGAAAGAACAAGAACACCAAG
This sequence comes from Choiromyces venosus 120613-1, assembly GCA_003788595.2. Taxonomy (NCBI): domain Eukaryota; kingdom Fungi; phylum Ascomycota; class Pezizomycetes; order Pezizales; family Tuberaceae; genus Choiromyces; species Choiromyces venosus. Next base: position 218,676 of record ML120441.1, read on the forward strand.
TCCAGTTACATCAGAAGAAAGGTCACAACATAACAAATCTTCAAGCGAGGAAGAAGGAAGAATGGAAAGAATGTCGGGCCAAGGACAAACAGTGGGACAAGCCGCAAACCCGCCACCAGCAGAAGGAGAACCACTTGGACAACTAGCGTAGATAATACAAGCCATGAACGTTCCGAAACCGAAGGTTAAACTACTAAGTACCTATACAGGTGATAGAAAAGAACTCAGGAACTGGCTAGCAGAACTGCAAATCTACTTCCAAGCAGTAGGATGGGCAGAAGAACACAATGAAGAAAAAATCACCTATGTCTCCAGCCTATTAAGAAGAGAGGCAAGCTCATGGCTCATACCCTATACGAAAGAAATAAGAACCAAACCCTGGAACAACTGGGAAGAATTCAAGGAAGCGATTAGAAACCAATTTGGGGAAATTGATCCAAGAGGAACAGCGAGAATACAACTCAAAAATATGGTCCAAGGAACTCAGACTATGACGGAATACTGGAACAAGTTCAAACTAGCCCTAACAGAAGCGGAATTGGACAACACGACAGCAGGAGAATGGCTATACATAGGAATGAACCCGAAATTGGAAGAAGAATTTGATCACTATCATCAAACAATCACAGCCGCAGATGAATTAGTGGTATGGGCTATGAACAAAGAAATTCGACTAGCCACACTCAAACATCTCCGCCAGGTAAAGAAAGTCAAGACAGAAACATACAGCACCCTAAGAAACCATGATGGCACCTTCAAGGCAACCTCTAAGGAAATCCCACAAGGGGACCATATGGATCTGGACGCCACAAACCGGAGAAAGTATCAGAGACTACCCCAGGACGAATGGAAAAAACATACGAAAGAAGGATTATGCTACCAATATGGGAGAAAGGGTCACCTAGCAAAGAACTGTTGGGTCAAGAACACCAGTAATGGACTAAAGATCCAAAAACTAGACGTGGAAAAAGAAGAAGAAGAGGCTTTAAACGATGAAAGTCCCCAGGAATAGATGGTTCTGGGGACAATAGAACAAAACCCATCAAAAGAGGGAGGACGTCCCCAGGAAAAGATGGGCCAGGGGATGACAAAACAAGAAACATCAAGATCGTACACCTCAACACTGCATTAAGCAACAAGGAACTAAGAAACCTCAAATAGGAACATATCATGGTCAAAGTACAACAAGCAACAAGCAACAACAAATGTCGACAAACGCAATGATTGACTCAGGGGCAATGGAAGATTTTATAGATCGCAACTTTACTATAAATCATCATTTACCCTTGACAAAAATCGAAAAACCAAGAGATATATACATAGTAGACGGAATGGTATCAGATGCTGGGCCAATCACCCATATCACGGAAATCCCTATGGACATCGGAACCCACAAAGAGAAAGCAACTTTCCTAGTGGCCAATCTTGTGAAGCATGAAGTCATCCTTGGCATGACATGGTTAAAAGACCACAACCCAAGGATCGATGGGAGAAATGAAGAGATCACCTTCGATAGCGATAGGTGTAAGGCCGTATGCCTTGATGCCTCCCCAACAGTATACACCATACCAGAAAAGGAAGCAATTCAGCAGAATCTGAAAAGTCGGATTTTAAGGATCAGCACTAAGGAAGGACCAAACTATGAAGTCATGGTCAAAAGGCTGAGAGAAGATGCGAAGATACCTATGAAAGGTTCGCAAAAAGCTGCAGGTAGTGACCAGTTTAGCATAGAAGGTGCCATAATCCCAGCAAGGGGACAAAAGCTCCTGGGAACAGGGATCACAATAGGACTTCCGGAAAACACCTATGCCTGCATCGCACCCAGAAGTGGTTTGGCAAGCAAAAATGGCCTTACCATTAATGCTGCAGTCATAGATGCAGACTATACAGGAGAAATTTGGGTCTTATTGGTAAACCTGTCAGAAGTGGATTATGAGGTCCACAAAGGAGACAAGATCGCTCAGATAATTGTTGAAAAAATAGTTTCAACACCATTCCAGGAGGTACAACAACTTCAACCCACAGAAAGGCGTAACCAAGGATTTGGCAGCACAGATCGCCAAGAGGAAGAACCATCTCAAAACAAGAGAAAACTATCGATCGCTTTCATCTCAGCACAAGCATTTGGTAGAATGCACAAAAAGGGAGAAATCATCGGAATCCTAAAATGGGACAATGCAAAACTCATGCTTGCGGCCATGACAATTAGCACCGAACTAGCACTACAAAAGAAAGGAAAGGGCAAAAAAGAAACCTTAAGACAAATAGTACCTAAAGAGTATCACAACTTCTTGGATATATTTGAAGAAAAAGAAAGGACCGAGTTGTCACCACATAGGGCAGCGGACCACAAGATCGAAACAGAAGCACCGCCACCATTTATGAAACTTTACCCCTTGAAAGGAGAAGAACTCAAGGAACTCAGGGAATACTTGAAAAAGAACCTAGAAAGAAGATGGATAAGACCTTCATCCTCATCAGCGGGAGCACCCATACTCTTCGTCAAAAAGAAAGATGGGGGCTTAAGAATCTGTGTAGATTACAGAGGTCTAAATGCAGTATCAAAGAAAGATTGATACCCATGACCATTGATAAGCAAAGCCTTGGATCGATTGCAAACGGCGAAATACTTCAATAAACTCGACATCAGGGATGCATAACAACACATAAGGATTGCCAAAGGAGACGAATGGAAGACAGCCTTCAGAACAAGATACGGACTATCTGAATATATGGTCATGCCGTTTGGATTAGCCAATGCACCGGCAACCTTCCAACAATGGGTCAATAATGGGCTCAGCAAGTACTTGGATGTCAACTGCATCGCTTACCTGGATGATCTGTTAGTATATTCGGATAACATGGAACAACACTGAAAGGATGTAGCCATGATATTGGCAAAGCTCCAGGAAATCAGAGTTCGACTAAAACCGACGAAATGCGAATTCCACAAGGAAGAAACCGAATACCTAGGATTCATCATCAACTCTGAAGGAGTCCGGACTGATCCTATTAAAACGGATGCCATGAAGATATGGACAATACCTGGAAAAGTCAAAGACATCCAGAGTTTTGTGGGATTCTGCAACTTCTACCGCAGATTTATAGAAGGATTCAGCAGAATAGCAAAACCACTGTACAACAGAACGAAGAAGAATCAAAAATGGGAATGGGGACAGCCGGAGCAAAAGGGCTTTGAAGGTCTTAAAGAAAGACTTTCCACAACACCAATACTAAGACATTTCGACCCAGAAGCACCAATTATGATCGAAACAAACGCATCCAACTATGTCTGCTCCGGAATAATATCACAGCAAGATAAGGAAGGACTGTGGAAACCAGTAGCCTATCGGTCAAAACCAATGACTAAGGCAGAATGCAACTATGACATCCACGATAAGGAACTCCTTGCGATTATGCAAGCCCTCAAAGAGTGGAGAAAATATGCACAAGGAAGTCCACACACAGTCAAGATCCTTACAGACCACAAGAATCTTGTTCCATTCACACCACCAAGGCCCTAAATGGGAGACAAATATGATGGAGTGAAGAACTCAGCCAATACAACATCAAAATCGAATATCGACCAGGAAAGGAAGGGGCAAAACCAGATGCCCTTACAAGAAGAACAAATGACATACTAATGGAAGGAGATGATCGCATTACGCAATGACAAAGCTGTTAGGATTGCCTATACAATCACTCCTATTATATAACCGTGCAATAGGCAACGATGATAAATGTTTAATATTGGATTGTACTGGAAAGGAATAAATACTCAGAGTCGTATTTATTATTCTTTACTTAATCTTTCTAAGACTAAGTTCGTGTTCTTTACTTAGTCTTCCTAAGACTAAGTTCTTGTATTATACTAAGTCTTCTTTAAGACTTAGTCCTCGTACTTGTATTAGTCTTCCTAAGACTAATTTCTCGTAATCGCACTTATGAGTAAAGAGAGTAAAGGTATTTTATATTCATAAAGTCGTAAAGTTATATCTAGGAAATAACTTAGGTGGTTGCGTGAAGAACTAACTACTACGTCGTATCCTCCTCCTTATATAGTCCTTCCCCCAACCCGCTTACAAATCAATAACTATTATGAGTCATAACTGTGACTCATACATTTGCATAACATAATAACCACATGACCATAGATTGGTCATGTGTGAAACTCACATGACTTCTAAATAAGTCATGTGCGCAAAATCAACTAATAACTTCAAACAAGTTATTATGCAATTAAATCAAATCTAACAATTATGACTCACAAGTGCGAGTCATGTGTGAAACTCACATGACCTAATTGGTCATGTGTGTGAAAACATTACAAACCTATGACCTCATAATTATGAGTCACGTGGAAATCCTATTCCGTGCTAGGTTTGTAACATTAGCTCCCCCTTTCCTATGGCCTAAGTCCCATTAGGCCAACGGTCCATCATCTTTTTTCTCTGTCAATTTGTCCAATCTTACTGCCAATTTTCGTATCTCTCTGTTGTTTTTTTCCGTCGTTTCCCTTAGCAGTTTGTTCTCCCTCTCTTTTATTTCTAATTTTCTTTCCGAAATTATCACCTTCCATTCTGCCCATCCTGCTCTTATCCGTTGGACTCTCACGTCTCTCTCTAACTTTGTTTTTTCCCTTTGTAGAGTCCTTCCCGTCCTTTCCCACATTTTCGCTTGTCCCTCAAAGAGATTCCGATCTATCCGGGCCTCGTCCACCATTTCTTGTACATGTCTTAATCGTTCGTATAGGCCCATTATCGTATCCTGATCTGTGGTGTGGCTTCGTTCTGATTTCGTTTCTTTTTGTACCTGTTTCCCCCAGGTTACACTTTTCTCTTTCTTGACTTTTGGCCAAAGTTTTTTGCCCCCCCTTCTCTTTGTATTCGTCCCTGAAAACTTCTCCTGTTTTGCCGTCAAAAGGATGTTATTGTCGCATGGCGATGTTGGCGGCGTACATGGGGACAGGGAAGTGGGTGGGAATCTTGCCCATGTCGTCATGGGTGGTGATTGTGGTGACGACGGCGAGGGAGTACTGTGTTCTTCTCGTGGCCAGTAGTCTGCTCCTTCTTTTTCCGTGAAGTGTATTTGGCATCCATCGTCGTAGCAGCCCGTCCAGCTTTTCTGGTTGTGTTCTTTTTGTTCGGGTGTAGTTTGCGTGGATGTGGGGAGATCTGTTAGATTGATCTAGTCTTTGTCGCTCATTTGTTCTTCCTCTTTGACCAGGCTTTCCTGGGTTTTCTTGGTGAAAGTGTTCGATTGCATGTTTGGCATTACTAAAGTTCTCAGCTGAGTACCACACTAAGTCATGGTTAGGAGGATATCCTGTCCACTTAGCTCGGTACTGTAGCTTACCGTAGTCTTTTCGAGAGTCAATAATTTGATCCAGTTCGTATTCGTCTTCTCCTTCTATCTCTATAGGGGGAGGAGGGTTTTTTCGTTGTGAAGGTAAAGGATTGTCTTGATAAAGTTCGAGTTTTCTGATGTGGAAAACTGGGTGTCTGTTGTTTGCTGAGGGGGGAAGCGCCAGCTTATATGCTTTCCTTCCCACTTTTTCCAATATTTCGTATAGTCCTAATTTCTTATAATCCAGTTTCTTGGATGGTCTTGTGGTGCGAATATCTTTGGCGATCAGCCAGACTTTGTCTCCTGATTCCAGCCTTGGGTCTGGTTTTCTGTGTTGATCGGCATTTTCCTTCATTGTTTGTTGTGCCAGGACGATCTCTGTTTTGATCATGTCATGTAGTTGACTCATATCTTCTCTTCGTAATATTGTTACCATAGTCTCGTGGCCCATGGGTTCATTGATGGGGTGATGTCCGTAGTTTGCATAGAATGGTGTTGTTTTAATTGTTTCTTGTATTGAGTTGTTATAGGCGAATTCCGCGAAGGGTAACCATTCCTCCCAATCCTTTTGGGAATATTCTACGTATGCTCGAAGGAATTGTTCTAATGAAGAATTCGTTCGTTCCGTTTGCCCATCCGTTTGAGGGTAATAGGCTGTGCTCAATCTTCGATTGATGTCCAACCCTTTCGTCATTTCTTTCCATAGGTCCGATGTAAATATTGAACCTCGATCAGTGATAATGTCTTTTGGTAGTCCATGCAATTTAAAAATATTCTTCGTGAATAATTGTACAAATTGCCTTGTTTTCATATCCTTGCGACAGGGGATAAAGTGTGACATTTTGGTCATGCGGTCCACTACCACCCATATGGCATCATAACCATTCGATTCTGGTAGATCCGTGATGAAATCCATGCTGATGGATTTCCATGGTTTTTCCGGAACTTCCAGTGGTTGTAGCAGTCCATAGGGTGAATGACGTATTGGTTTTATCCTTTGGCACATGTCACAGTTTTTGACGTACTGTTTAATGTCTTGCCTCATTTGTGGCCAATAGTATGTTCGTTGTATTAGTTCCATAGTTTTCGCCACTCCTCCATGACCACTTTGTGGTGTGTCATGGTTTCTTCTTATCGTTTCCGTTCTTGTCGGTTCATCCTCTGGTAGCCATATTTTTCCTTCATGCCACAAGTATCCATTTTTCCAATCACATAGTCCTAAGGCTATTTTTGGAAATTCCTTGTCTCCTTTTTCGAGAGCCTGTTTTATTTCTTTGAACTGTTGATCCTCTGATGATTTTTCCTTGATTTTGTCTTTAATGGCCGTCTCCATTTCTTGTAATTCCATGGCATTGATTTCTTCTTTTCCTGATTCATATCCTTCATCTATGAATTTTTCTTTTGGTAGGAGAATTCGTTCTCGTTGAGTTCTTCGCTCATCATTTTCTCCGGGGAGGTCGTCTGACCTTCTGGTCAATGCGTCCGGCTTTCCTCCTTCCTTTCCTGGTCGATATTCGATCTGAATATTGTAACAGCTTAATTCCTCACTCAACCGAATTTGCCTCCCATTCAATTCTTTCGTTGTTGTGAATGGTACCAGGTTTTTGTGATCTGTAAGGATTTTTACCGTATGGGGGTTCCCTTCTGCATATTTTCGCCACTCTTTCAAGGCTTGCATTATTGCTAATAGTTCCATATCGTGGATGTCATAGTTGCATTCTGCCTTTGTCATGGTTTTTGATCTGTATGCCACTGGTTTCCATATTCTGTTTTCGTCCTTTTGTGATATGATACTTGAACAGACATAGTTGGATGCATCTGTTTCTATCATAATGGGTTGGTTGGGGTC
>ML120441.1:226418-240519 GCA_003788595.2 Choiromyces venosus 120613-1
CGTCCAAAGCCATCGTGTCTGTTCTTTCTTCTTTTTGATGGCTTTTTTCTGAGATGCTATAGTAAATAGAGACGTTCTCGTAAGTCGTTTTACATAGTTTTTCCTCTGGTCTGACCGTAGGACTCTACCCTACTTTTACTCTAAAGGGATCGTCGTTGTTGTTAGTCATGCCTTGATCGGGATTTTTTCCTTTTTTCGTTCTTGTCCAGTCGTTCTCTTTATCAGGGTTTTCTCATGGTGTCCAAAAATCTTGAGAAGCTTCTTTTTCTTTCCTGCCTGGATGGGGGAGTGTCTGTGCGGCTGGTATTTTAGCTTGATCTTCTTCCCTTTTGTCGAGGTAAGTACCTGGATATAGTCGATCCCCTTTTTCTCAATTTTCGAGATTCCCTTATGAACCATCTTTTGGACCTATCCTTTACCTAATTTGGTAGAAGAATCAGTCGTCCTCGAGGTTATGATAAACAGTTTTTTTTCCTACCTCCTGATTCTAATACACACCTGATAACCCCTGACTTGCGTCATAGGTTTTTTCTGGCTATGGGTGATGGAGAATATTCGCTTCGAAATCTGGCGGATCCTTGACGTTCTATAAAATGGTTCAATCTATAGTTTCTGCGGATGGTCGTATAAGCGTATGTTTCTCCTCTATTTCCTCTTTCTGTTTCTTTTATCTCTTGTACTTCTTGTAAGTCTGTCATAATAATTCTTTCGATTATTATTTGAGCAATTCGTTCTCCATAGTTGACTTCGTAGTCTTTCCTTGTTGAGTTTACCAATAGGACTTTGATTTCCCCTATATAGTCCGCATCGATTACCCCAGCATTGATGGTTAGGCCTCTTTGAGTTGCTAGTCCACTTCTTGCTGTGATATGGGCATAGGTGTTCTCGGGGAGTCCTATGGCAATTCCTGTTCCAATGAGCCTTTGCTCTCTTGCGGGGATCATAATTTCTTCCATGCTGTACAGATCGTATCCAGCAGCCAAGTGCGATCCTTTCGTTGGTATCCTCGCATCTTTTTTTAATTTTTTGATAACCACCCTTTGGCTTTCCCGGTTATTTGTGTTCATATGTCTGACAACCACTCTTTGGCTTTCCTGGTTGTCCATGTCGATGGGTAGAATCCGGCTTTCCAGATTTTCCCTGATTGCTTGTTCTTCTGGTACTGCATATACTGTTGGGGAACTGTCTAGGCATACAGCCTTGCACCTTTCGCTGTCGAAGGTGACTTTTTCTTTTATCCAGTCAATCCTTGGTCCATGATTTTTTAACCATGTCATTCCTAGGATCATTTCGTGTTTGACTAGATTAGCCACAAGGAAGGTAGCCTTCTCTTTGTGGTTTCCTATGTCCATTGATAGTTCCGCTATCTGGGTGATGGGTCCTGCTTCCGAAACAGTACCATCTATTGTATAAATGTCTCTTGGTTTTCCAATTTTCTTCAGTGGTAGTTGGTGTCTTATAGCGAAATTGTGGTCTATAAAATCTTCTGTTGCCCCTGAATCAATCATGGCGTTTGTCGTTACTTTTTCTTTTTTCGTGTTGTAAAGTTGTACTTTGATCATAAAGTGATCTGATTCGTAGATTAAAGGTTCTGTGTGACATATCGTTGGGTGTAATGAGCGTAATTGGTTTTCCCCAATGGTTTTTGATTCTTTGTCCCTCAGACCATCTCTTGCTGGGGACTTTCTTCATTTAAAGTTTCCTTCATTCCTTCCTTGTTTGTTTCTGTCTCTATGCTTCGTACTTTGATGTTCTTGACTCGGCAGTCCCGTGCGAAATGTTCTTGTTTTCCACATTGGAAACACCTTTTTTCTGTTCTTCGTTTCTGAAATTCTATGTTGGGTAATCTTTGGAATTTCCTTCGGTTTGTTGCATCCAGGTCCATTGGGTCCCCCCTGTCTTCCTGTCTTGGCGGATTTGGTCTGAATGTACCATTCTGGTTTCTTGGCACTTCTTGTTGTTTAGGGCTTGTCGTTTTCCCTTTGATGTATTCAACCATATTGATACGGTTTTCTCTTTCTATGGCCCATTCTGCTAGAGCCTCTGGTGTTGCTGGTTTCGTGTCTGCCCATGCATAAGCATCTTGCAGGGTTGGTTTCATTCCTTTCAGGAAGAATCTTAACAGTGTGTCTCCATCGTATTCTGCATCGATTCCCACCATCCGTATTTCGTTCCAGTAGTCTGTCATGTTTCTGGAGCCTTGTTTCATTTTTTCAATGGCGTTTCTGGTTCTTTCTTTTTTGTCTTTATCTCCAAAGTTGGCATTCAGGACTTGTTCAAACTCTTCCTATGTTTGCCAGTCATCTTGCACTTTTCCCTTGATGTAAGGTGCAATCCATTGTGCCGCAGAGTCTCTTAACAGAGACTTGGTATAACGTACTTTGTCCAGGTCGTGATCCCCCTCATTCCATCCTATGGCTTCAAAGTACATTTTCACCTGTACTAGGAAGCTTCTCAATTTTTCTCTCTCTCCTGTGAATACTCCTGGATCTTTGACTTTGGCTTTTCGGGTACTTCCCATTCCTCCTATTAACGCCTGGAACTGTTCTTCCGTGAGGGTTATTGTCCCTACTGGTGGCTGTGGTCCTGGGCCTACAGCTTGCCCCCCTCCCTGTGCTGCTCCTGTTCCTGACATTCTTTCTTCTTCTTCCTCACTTGAAGAAGACTCATTTGTTGGTGTTCTATCCTCGGGTGTAGTCGGGCTTGGTGTTCTTCTTCCTTCTGCCGATGTTCTCACAAGTTCTGCTGCTACTTCTGGAAGGTTCAAGGACTGGTCCACGTATTCAAAATCCATTTTGTTGTTGGGTGTTGCTTAAGACGCAACCAAATGTTAGGATTGCCTATACAATCACTCCTATTATATAACTGTGCAACAGGCAACGATGATAAATGTTTAATATTGGATTGTACTGGAAAGGAATAAATACTCAGAGTGTATTTATTATTCTTTACTTAATCTTTCCAAGACTAAGTTCGTGTTCTTTACTTAGTCTTCCTAAGACTAAGTTCTTGTATTATACTAAGTCTTCTTTAAGACTTAGTCCTCGTACTTGTATTAGTCTTCCTAAGACTAATTTCTCGTAATCGCACTTATGAGTAAAGAGAGTAAAGGTATTTTATATTCATAAAGTCATAAAGTTATATCTAGGAAATAACTTAGGTGGTTGCGTGAAGAACTAACTACTACGTCGTATCCTCCTCCTTATATAGTCCTTCCCCCAACCCGCTTTTACAAATCAATAACTATTATGAGTCATAACTATGACTCATACATTCGCGTAACATAATAACTACATGACCATAAATTGGTCATGTGTGAAACTCACATGACTTCTAAATAAGTCATGTGCGCAAAATCAACTAATAACTTCAAACAAGTTATTATGCAATTAAATCAAATATAACAATTATGACTCACAAGTGCGAGTCATGTGTGAAACTAACATGACCTAATTGGTCATGTGTGCGAAAACATTACAAACCTATGACCTCATAATTATGAGTCATGTGGAAATCCTTTTCCATGCTAGGTTTGTAACAAAAGCATTCTATTACCAAAAGAAGAATTCTTTATGGATGAAGGATATGCTTGGGGCTCAGAAGAAATCAATACTATGGAACTATGGATGATAGAAGACCAAGGAACCGAAAAAAATATCAAAGAAAAGACAGCACAGGATGTGTTGCTCCAAGATATTCGAAATTCAATAGAAAGGAAAGATAAAGAATACCCGAAAGTGGCACTAGGATCATGCGACTGGAAGGAAGGATACATGTGGTATGAAGGAAAAATCTGGCTACTAGAAGACGAACCAATAAGAACCGAAGCGATAAGAAGGAATCACGATACACCACAAAATAGACATGGCGGAACAGCCAGAATATTTGAATTAACCTAACGGACATACTATTGGCCAGGAATGCGCCAAGAAATTAAGCGATATGTCAAAAACTGTGACATGTGTCAATGAAAAAAACCAAGTTGTCACGCGCCCTATGGACTATTGCAACCACTACAAATACCAGAAAAACCATGGAAATCCATCAGTATGGATTTCATCACAGACTTGCCACTATCGAACAACTATGACGCAATATGGGTCATTGTGGATCGATTAACCAAGATGGCTCATTTCATACCCTGTCGAAAGGATATGAAAACCAAACAATTTATGCAATTGTTTATGAAAAATGTTTTCAAACTACATGGATTACCGAAAGATATCATCAGCGATAGAGGATCAATATTTACCTCAGACCTATGGAAAGAGATGACCAAAGGATTAGACATCACAAGAAAGATAAGCACGGCATTTCACCCCCAAACGGATGGTCAAACAGAATGAACGATTGCCTCACTCGAACAATTCCTAAGGGCATATGTGGAATACTCCCAACAAGACTGGGAAGAATGGCCATCATTTGCAGAATTTGGATACAACAATACAAAACAAGACGTCATCAAGACAACACCCTTCTATGCAAATTATGGACATCACCCCATCAATGAACCCATGGGACACATAGGCTTACCAGGAATATTGGAAAAGGACAATAACAGCCAACTACACGAACTCATCCAAACAGAAATACGAATGGCACAAGATAAAATGAAGGAAAACAACGATCACCACAGAAAACCCGATCCAAGACTGGAATCAGGAGATAAAGTCTGGTTAATCATGAAGGATATCCAGAGCATGAGGCCATGAAAGAAACTAGATTATCGAAAAATCGGACCATACACAATCATCGAAAAAATTGGAGGAAAAGCTTATAAGCTAGACCTCCTAGCCTCAATGAAAATGAAACATCCAGTCTTCCACATCAGCAAACTCGAACTCTACTCAGACAATCCCCTACCCTCACAGAAGAAACTTCCCCCTCCTCCTATTGAGATAGAAGGAGACGACGAATACGAACTTGATCAAATAGTCGACTCGAGACTACATTACGGAAAACTACAATACCGAGCCAAGTGGACCAGTTACTCTGCAAAGCACAATCAAGAGTGGTACCCAGCAGAGAATTTCAACAATACCAAACATGCAATCGAACACTTCCACCGAAAAAACCCAGGGAAACCTGGTCAAAGAGGAGGAACAAATGAGTGACAAAGACTGGATCAACCTAGCCGATCTCCCAGCATCCAAGCCAATTACACACGAGCAAGAAAAACACAATCAGAAAAGCTGGACTAGTTGCTTCGGCAATGGATGCCAAGTACACTTTACAGAAAAAGAAGGGGCAGATTACTGGCCGAAAGAGCACGGAACCCCCCTACCACCACTCCATCCACCCATGATGACATGGGAAAAAACGTCACCGTCTCCACATACACCACCTCAGTTGCCATGCGACAACAACATCCTCTTAATGGCAGAGCAAGCAAGGTTTTCAGGGATGGAAATGAAGAGAAGGGGGGGCAAAAATTCTTGGCCCAAGGTCAAGAAAGGTGGAGAACAGTGGGAAAAATGCCCAACGATAACCCATACCGATTCCTTCAAGATGAAGGAAACCTTGAAGAGGAAGGTCAAGAAAAAGAAGGAGCAAATTGCAAAGCTGGAGGGGAATAAAAAATCATTAAAAGGTGAGATAGCAGGCAAGGATATCAGGATCCGAGCCCTAGAAAGAGAGCTAGCAAGAGAACGCTATGCGAGAAAGGAAGACGAAAAAAGGTTCACCAGGATTGTGGGTGATATGGCACACATCTACAGAAATATAAGAAAAGATGTGTACTATGAAGGGTACCATCATGAATCCTCAAGGGACTGAGGATTTAGGGAGAGGGGAGCTAGTATTACAAACCCGGCATGGTTTGTAATGGTTTCACATGACATACAATTATATGTCATAGTATTTATTGTTTTGCACATGACTCAATTGAGTCATATGATATTATGTTTTGCACTATGACTCACATATGAGTCATAGCATCTCACATGACTCACAGTTATGAGTCATAGTTGTTTATGTTTGAATTTGATTGGTATGTTGAGCACTGAATCATAGGCGCGCCTATGAGTCATGAGGATTAAGAGACATGACTTCGTTTATACAAGTCATGAGGTTTCACACATGACCCTGTTAAGGTCATGGGACTTTTGTGCATGACCAAGTATGGTCATGAGGTTATATGTTACGCGAGTGAATGAGTCGCAGTTGTGACTCCTTTGATTTGTAAGCGAGTTGCTGGAAGAACTATATAAAGAGGTCATTAGGACCCGAAAGTTAGTTCTTTATGCAACCACCTAAGTTATTTCTTATCTTATAAGTTATCAATAAAACACCTTTATGCTCTTTATTACAAAAGCCAACAATCACGAAGAAGAACAGAATCAATACTAGTTAGCGCTATAAGGTTTTAGCATTGGCAACGACCAATGTCTAACAAGTAGTGTAAGATAACAAGAATTGAGAATTCTCGAAGGAAAGAGAATACAACAAGAGATAGGTGAGTATTATCTCTAAGGAAAAAGCTAACAATAGGCTCATTGCCTGTTGCGAGATATAAGAAAGGAGAGATCATATAGCAGATTGTAACAGCTGGCCACTATCAGACATCTACAAAATAAAGGAGGCAAACAACCAGAATGAGAAATCCCGCAAAATACCAACAGCACCTATAGAGCTACCCCAAGTGTGATTGCCAAGGGAGAACCCATGGACCTCGATGGGACAAATTGCAGAAAACTCCAGAGACTATCGAATAAGGAGTTCCAGAAAAGAAGACAGGATAAGCTATACTTCTAGTGCAGAAACAAAGGACATGTTGCACGAGACTGTAGAGTCAAAAACATTAAGATATGATCGATGGAGGTGGAAAAAGAGGAGAAGAAGGAGGAAGAAACTTTAAATGACCAAGGTCCCCAGTAGAAGATTGTCTGAGGGACAACCAACCAAAGGCCATCAGAAAATCCAAATTACACTAATTACACTTGACCATAGGCTCTACAGAACCCTTAGATTATGAATCAGATCACATTATAGTCAAGGTACAACTTTACCACAAGAAAAAACGAAAAAATAACAACAAATGCAATGATACATTCAGGAGCTACGGACGACTTCATAGATCACAATTACACTATGAGACACCATCTACCCCTGAAGAAAATAGAAAAACCAAGAGATATATACATGATTGATGGTACTGTTTCGGAAGCAGGACCTATCACTCAGATAGTGGAACTATCAATGGACATAGGAAACCACAGAGAGAAGGCTACCTTCCTTGTGGCTAACCTATTCAAACAAGAATTAATCTTAGGAATGACATGTTTAAAGAACCATGGACTGAGGATTGACTGGATAAAGGAAAAAGTCACCTTCGATAGCGAAATGTGCAAGGCCATATGCCCAGACAGTTCTCCAATGGTATACGCAGTACCAAAGGAACAAGCCATAAGAGAGAATCTGGAAAGCTGTATTATGCCAATAAATAGGAAAGAAAACCTGAAAGAATCAGAAAGTTGGATTCAACAGATGGTCCCCACCAAGAAATAAGATAACTGGGAAAGCCAACCAGTGGTTATCAAAAAATTAGAAAAAAGTGCTAAAATACCAACAAAGGGATCGCATTTAGCAGCAGGCCATGACTTGCATAGTATAGAGGAAACAATTATCCCAGCATGGGGACAAAAGCTTATAAGAACAGGAGTTATCATAGGACTTCTTAAGAACACCTATGCTTGCATTGCACCAAGAAGTGGATTAGCAACCAAGAGAGGCCAAACCATTAACGTCAGAGTAATCGATGCAGACTATACAGGTGAAATTAAAGTACTATTAGTAAACCTATCAGAAAATGACTATAAGGTTAACAGAGGAGACAGCATAGCACAATTAATAATCGAAAAATTATCATGATAGACTTGCAAGAAGTACAAGAAATAAAAGAAACTAAAAGGGGAGGTGCAGGCTTTGGTAGCACCAACAAAAAAGAAAGACCATGAGAGAAAGACCTCAACATATCCTGCATTTCAGCCAGGGCATTTGGAAAAATATATCAGAAAAAAGACCAGATAGGCATCCTAAGATAGAATGAAAATGAGACTTCCCTACCAGCCACAACAGCTAGCATGGAACTTGCTCTAAAAAAAGGAAAGAATAGGGATAAGTCAGTAAGGGAGATAGTCCCAAAGGAATACCATAGATTCCTAGAACTCTTTGAAGAAAAAGAAAGGACTGATTTACCCCCTCATAGATATGCAGATCACAAAATCGAACTAGAGGAAGGAAAGACAGCTCAATTTATGACCTTATACCAATTAGGGGAAAGAGGACTAAAAGCTTTAAGAAGTTATCTGTTGGAAAACCTAGATAGAAGATGGATCAAGCCATCTTTCTCATTGGCTGAAGCACTAATCCTATTTGTCAAGAAAAAAGATAGGGGACTAAGACTATGTGTGGATTATTGAGGATAAAATGCAGTATCCAAAAAAGACTGATATCCACTGCCCCTCATAAGTGAAGCATTGGACCACCTTAGAGCGGCCTGATACTTTATGAAGTTAGATATCAAAGATGCGTATCAGCACATTTGTATACAAAAAGGAGACGAATGGAAGACAGCTTTTCAAACCAGATATGGACTATACGAATACATTGTCATGCCATTTGGGTTAGCCAATACCCCCACAATATTCTAATGGTGAGTAAATAGAGCCCTCAGAAAATACTTAGATGTTATTTATATAGCTTACCTAGATGACCTATTGATTTATTCTAATACTTTGGAAAAACACTGAAAGGATGTTTATAAGGTACTGAAAAAATTAAAAGAAATAGAAGTCAAACTCAAACTGACAAAGTGTGAATTCCACAAAAATGAAATGGAGTACCTGGGATTCATTATTAACCAGAAAGGAGTTAGAGTGGATCATATAAAAATAGGAGCCATAAGGGAATGGAAGGCACCAGAAAAAGTCAAAGAAGTACAGTCATTTGTAGAATTCTGCAATTTTTATCGAAGGTTCATAAAAAGGATTCAGTAGGACGGCCAAATCCTTATATGAACTAACAAGGGAAAACTGAGAAATAGGAATGGGGAAAGAAAGCTCAGGAAGCCTTCGAAAAACTAAAAAGAAAACTTACCACGGGTACTCATATTATGTCATTTCGACCAAGATCGGCCCATAATGATAGAAACAGATGCATCTAGTTATGACTGTTCAGGTATCATATCACAACAAGATGAAAAAGAAATATGGAAGTCAATGGCATACCAATCAAAAACTATGACCAAGGCAGAATGCAATTATGACATTCATGATAAAGAATTATTAGCAATAATGCAAGCACTCAAAGAGTGGTGAAAATATACTGAAGGAAGTTCTCACACAATAAAAATAGTCACAGAACAGAAAAACTTGGTACCATTCACCACTATAAAAGAGCTAAGCGGGAGGCAAATTTGATGAAGCAAAGAATTAAGTCGGTATAATATCAAAATAGAGTATCGACCCAGAAAGGAAGGAGGAAAACCAGATGTGCTCACCAGAAGGTCAGATAACCTACTAGGAGAAAAAGACGAAAGAAAAACTCAGAAGGCAAGGATTCTCTTACCAAAGGAAACTTTTATAGACGAAGGATATGAATCCGGAAAAGAAGAAATCAACACCATGGAATTACAGGAAACAGAAACTACTATCAAGGATGAAATAAAGGAAAAAATGGGAAAAGATCAGCAAATGGAAAAAATAAAGCAAGTCCTCAAAAGAGGGGATAAGGAATTTCCAAGAGTACACTTGGGACTATGTGAATGGAAGGAAGGGTACCTCCAGTATGAAGGAAAGATGTGGCTACCAGAAAATGAACCCCTTAGAATAAAAGCGATAGAACGCAACCATAATGCACCAGAAGATGGCCATGGAGGAGTGGCAAAAACCATGGAGTTAGTACAAAGAACTTACTATTGGCCAGAAATGAGGAGTGGTGTTAGGGGATACATGAAAAACTGCGACATGTGTCAAAGAATAAAACCAATACATCATGCACCATACGGACTACTACATCCATTAGAAACCCCCCTGAAACCATGGAAATCGATCAACATGGACTTCATTACAGACCTACCAGAATCAAATGGCTATGACGCAATATGGGTTGTAATAGATCGCATGACAAAAATGTCATACTTTATTCAATGTCACAAAGATATGAAAACTATACAATTCATACAACTATTTACGAAACATATCTTCAAATTGCACGGACTACCAGAAGATATTGTCGCAGATTGAGGTTCAATATTGACATCGGACATATGGAAAGAAATAACAAAAGGATTAAACATCGATCGAAGATTGAGTATGGCCTATCATCCACAAACAGACGGACAAACAAAAACAACAAATTCATCATTAGAACAATTGCTTAGAGCATATGTGGAATACTCTCAACAAGATTGGGAAGAATGGCTGCCTTTTGCAGAGTTCGCCTACAACAACTCGATACAAGAAACAATTAAAACCACACCATTCTATGCAAACTATAGACATCACTCTATCAATGAACCTATGGGTCACGAGACCATAACAAAAATATTGAAAAGAGAAGATATGAGTCAATTACACGACATAATCAGAACAGAGATTACTATGGCACAACAGATGATGAAGGAAAATAGCGATCAACACAGAAAACCAGATCCAAGGCTGAAATCAGGAGACAAAGTCTGGCTGGTGGCAAAAGATATTGACACCACATGACCATCCAAAAAATTAGATTACAAGAAACTAGGACCTTACGAAATAATAGACAAGTTGGGAAGAAAGGTATATTAGCTGGCACTTCCCCCTTCAGTGAACAATAAACACCAAGTTTTCCACATCAGCAAACTGGAACTCTATCAAAACAATCCCTTACCTTCACAACGAAAAGAACCACCTGCTCCAATAGGAATTGAAGGGGAAAACGAATACCAACTAGATTAAATTATTGACTCTCAATGATACTACGGTAAGCTTCAGTACCGAGCTAAGTAGACAGGATATCCCCCTAACCACGACTTAGTGTAGAACCAAGCTGAGAACGTTAGTAATGCCAAACATGCAATCAAACACTTTCACCGAGGAAACCCAGGAAAGCCTGGTCAAAGAGGAAGAACAAATGAGCAACAAAGACTGGATCAATCTAGCAGACCTCCCTGCATCTATGCCAATTACACCCAAACAAGAAAAACACAACCAGAAAAGCTGGACTGGTTGCTTCGACGATGGATGCCAAGTACACTTTATGAAGAAAGAAGGGGCCAATTATTGGTCCCATGAAAAACACAGAACCCCCTCACCATCACTGCCCCAATTGTCACCAATGATGTCATGGGAAAGATTCCCACAAACTTTGCCATCCCCACATACACTGCCATCCTCACCATGTGACAACAACATCCTCCAAAGAATGAGTCAAAAGAGGATTTCAGGGACGAAAATGAGAAGAAGGGGGGCAAAAAAACCTGGCCAAAGGTCAGGAAAGAAAAAAATGTGGCCTGAGGGGAACAGGCACAAGAAGAGATAAAAGCAAAACTGAGCCACACTACAGATCAAGATACGATAATGAGCCTATATGATCAGTTAAGGCACCTACAAGAAATAGTAGACAAGGCCCGAATAGATCGAAATCTCTGCAAAGTACAGGTGAAGATGTGGGAAAGGACATCAAGGACCATTCAGAGGGAAAAAGGGAATCAAGAACAGGAAGTAAGGATTCAGTGGATAAGAGTAGGATGGGCAGAATGGAAAGTGATAATTTCGGAAAGGAAAATAGAAATAAAAGAGAGGGAAAACAAATTGCTAAAAGAAACGACGGAAAAAAACAACAAAGAGATACGAAAATTGGCAGTAAGGTTGGACAAGTTGACAGAAAAAAGGGATGAAGGACCATTGGCCTAATGGGACTTAGGCCATAGGGAAGGGGGAGCTAGTGTTACAAACCTAGCATGGAAAAAGGTTTTCACATGACTCATAATTATGAGGTCATAGGTTTGTAATAGTTTCATGCACATGACCAATTAGGTCATGTGAGTTTCACACATGACTCGCACTTGTAAGTCATAGTTATTATATTTGATTTGATTGTGCAATAACTCATTTGAGTTGTAAGATGTTTTGCACACATGACTTATTTAGAAGTCATGTGAGTTTCACACATGACCTGTTTAAAGTCATGTAGATTATTATGTTACACAAATGTATGAGTCACAATTATGACTCATAAATAGTTATTGATTTGTAAGCGGGTTGTGAGAAGGACTATATAAGGAGGAGGATACGACATAGTAGTTAGTTCTTCACGCAACCACCTAAGTTATTTCCTAGATATAACTACATGACTTTATGAATATAAAACACCTTTACGCTCTTTACTAAAGAAAGAACATTGCGAGATATCTTCCTTGTAGGACAAGGAAGAAAGTAAACGAATAACTTAGTCTTAGGAAGACTAAGTAAGAAAAGTGAATGAATAGCTTAGGGGGTGATTGGCTCGCCACAATTTCAAATTTTGGGCATCTCAAATTGTGAATTTCAAATTTCCATGAGCCAAGCAGGTACAGAATTGTGAGAATTAGAAATTGACAAAACGAGGCTCAACTAAATTTAATTATGGAGAGGAATTACGGCTTAGAAGGAAAATATATTCTCTACCCATTCACCAATAATGACACTGTACCATACCCCATCTACAAAGGTAATTCCTAACAATTACAAGCAATAACAATTGATAAAACACCTGTACAACAAAAGCAACAACCACAAACTCAACAAAAAGAGCCACTAGAATCTCCAAAAGCACACATTACTCCGGCCAGGAAACCATGGATGATGAAATAAATGAGATCAATGAGATAGCGGAGATACTCAAGCTTGGTACTACTGCACTACAAGCAATTGTTGCACTCTCATCACTTCAAAGAGAAATATATGAGCAGGCACCTATACGACAACTACAACCAAAGCACACATCTCAGATGAGTGGCCAGCAGTATACTGCTGAGCTGCTAGCCTCTACTCATGAGAGGCGTATTCTGGAATGCCTTCACATGCCACTGGAAGTTTTTCGATCATTGGCGAGTTTGTTAAGAGAAAAGGGTCTTCTTAAAGACTCTCGGTATACTACTATTGAGCACTGGCTCCACATTTTTGTGTTCATCGTCACATCGGGTTCCTGCCAGCGGGTAGCACAGGAGCAATTCCAACACTCTCCCGAAACTATTAGTCGGCTATTTAAAGATGTTTTGGATGCAATAAACCAGCTAGCACCAGAGTTTATCCAGATTCCAACAGCCAGCAATACAGACCTTGATGGTGTACCACCAGAGATTTTAACTAATCCAAAATTCTTCCCCTTTTTCCGGAATTGTATCGGAGCAATTGATGGGTCTTTGATTCTGTTGAATGTATCTGCAGCAGATGCTCCAGCTAATAGAACAAGGAAGGGCTTTACTGCTCAAAATGCATTTGTTGCCTGCAGTTTTGACTGCAAGATTCTATTTGTTTTATCGGGATGGGAGGGATCAGCTCATGACTAACAAGTCCTAGCTGATGCCTGTGATAAAGGCTTTCAAATTCCAAGTGGAAAATTCTACTTAGCAGATGCCGGATATGGAATATCACCTGAATACCTTACACCCTACTGGGGTGTTCGCTATCATTTGAGAGAGCAAATAATTGGGAATCAGGCATAAGTCTCCTTTATAATGATCATCCTAATTTTACTGTCCTAATACTAACTCTATATTAATTTCCAAAAGACCTCAAAATGCTAAAGAGTTATTTAATCTCCATCATGCTTCCGCAAGGAATTGCATTGAGAGGACTCTTGGTATTCTAAAAACAAGATTTAAGATACTCAAGCAAGCATCCAATTATGGTGCAATGACTACAGCGGCAATTTTTAATGGGGTGTGTTGCTTGCACAATATAATTGCCCTTGATGCTATCCCAGCCTCCAAGCGGGGACCTACTCTTACAGAAGCCAAGCGAGCATGTCAAGAGGTAGCTGCACGAGTAATGCCATCAGTCCTAAATTCCACTCAGCGAAAAAAACAAGGTGAAGAGCTGAGAGATATAATTGCTGCAGATATGTGGGAGAGTTATCA
>ML120441.1:240544-250733 GCA_003788595.2 Choiromyces venosus 120613-1
GTTGTTATATTGGATTTGATTAAGCAATAACTCATTTGAGTTATATGATTGTTTTGCACACATGACTTGTTTAGAAGTCATGTGAGTTTCACACAAAACCTATTTAAAGTCATATGATTATTACGTTACATGAATGTATGAGTCACCATTGTGTATCATAAATAGTTATTGATTTGTAAGTGGGTTGTGAGGAGGACTTTATAAGGAGGAGGATATGACGTAGTAGTTAGTTCTTCACACAACCACCTAAGTTGATTCCTAGATATAACTATACGACTTTATGAATATAAAACACCTTTACGCTCTTTACTAAGAAAATAATATTTCGAGACATCTTCCTAGTAGGACAAGCAAGGAAGTGAACAAATAACTTAGTCTTAGGAAGGCTGAGTAAGAATAAGAATTTCGTCTCAAGAAGATTAAGTACAAACAGCGAATACCAAGTTGAGTATCAACCCCATTACCATATCTAATAAAGATTGATATAACATCATTGCCTGTTACGTGATTGTATACTAGGAGTGATAGAATAAGCGATCCTAACATTTGATTGTGTTTCTGCAACACCCAACAAAAATGCAGATTTTGAATATAAAAATCAATCTTTATGACTTCCAGAGGTAGCACGGGAACTTGCAAGAACAGCCTTAGAAACGGGAAGAACAGGAAGACCTGTTACATCAGAAGAAAGATCAGAACAAGGATCTACATCATCAGAGGAACACAAAGACTAAAGGATGTCGGCACCAGCAGTGTGAGTACCACTAGCAGGGGGATTACCACCAGCAGGGGGAGAATATGGAGGGGCCCAACCAATACCCGAACTGACGGCAGAACAACTCGGACAAGTAATCTAGGCCCTGGGAGGAGGAATAAGAAGACCAAAAATTCAAGAGCCAGAAACCTTCTTGGGAGAAAGAGAAAAAATAAGAAACTGATTGGCACAACTATGAGTCTACTTTATAGCAACAGGGTGCACAGAAGGACAAGAGGAAGAAAAAATAACTTACACCTCGAGCTTACTAAGAGGGGACGCAAGTAGTTGGCTTACACTGTATATGGAAGGAACCAGTACAGCAACCTGGCAAAATTGACCTTATTTTATAGAAGCACTACAAGGTCAGTTCAGACCGTTAGACCCAAAGGGGGAAGCAAGGATGAAATTAAGAGAATTAGTGCAAGGCACTAAATCAATGACAGAGTATTGGAATTCCTTCCAGTTTATACTAATAGAAGCATACATGGATGAAGCCATGGCAAGTGAATGGTTATTCCAAGGTATGAATAAGAAATTACAGGATGAATACAGACACCTAGATCAGGTATTAGAAGGACTAGAGGCATTGGCAAAATGGGCAATAGAGAAAGAAACAAGGCTGGTATTACAATCCCGGCATGGTTTGTAATGGTTTCACATGACATACAATTATATGTCATAGTATTTATTGTTTTGCACATGACTCAATTGAGTCATATGATATTATGTTTTGCACTATGACTCACATATGAGTCATAGCATCTCACATGACTCACAGTTATGAGTCATAGTTGTTTATGTTTGAATTTGATTGGTATGTTGAGCACTGAATCATAGGCGCGCCTATGAGTCATGAGGATTAAGAGACATGACTTCGTTTATACAAGTCATGAGGTTTCACACATGACCCTGTTAAGGTCATGGGACTTTTGTGCATGACCAAGTATGGTCATGAGGTTATATGTTACGCGAGTGAATGAGTCGCAGTTGTGACTCCTTTGATTTGTAAGCGAGTTGCTGGAAGAACTATATAAAGAGGTCATTAGGACCCGAAAGTTAGTTCTTTATGCAACCACCTAAGTTATTTCTTATCTTATAAGTTATCAATAAAACACCTTTATGCTCTTTATTACAAAAGCCAACAATCACGAAGAAGAACAGAATCAATACTAGTTAGCGCTATAAGGTTTTAGCATTGGCAACGACCAATGTCTAACAAGTAGTGTAAGATAACAAGAATTGAGAATTCTCGAAGGAAAGAGAATACAACAAGAGATAGGTGAGTATTATCTCTAAGGAAAAAGCTAACAATAGGCTCATTGCCTGTTGCGAGATATAAGAAAGGAGAGATCATATAGCAGATTGTAACAGCTGGCCACTATCAGACATCTACAAAATAAAGGAGGCAAACAACCAGAATGAGAAATCCCGCAAAATACCAACAGCACCTATAGAGCTACCCCAAGTGTGATTGCCAAGGGAGAACCCATGGACCTCGATGGGACAAATTGCAGAAAACTCCAGAGACTATCGAATAAGGAGTTCCAGAAAAGAAGACAGGATAAGCTATACTTCTAGTGCAGAAACAAAGGACATGTTGCACGAGACTGTAGAGTCAAAAACATTAAGATATGATCGATGGAGGTGGAAAAAGAGGAGAAGAAGGAGGAAGAAACTTTAAATGACCAAGGTCCCCAGTAGAAGATTGTCTGAGGGACAACCAACCAAAGGCCATCAGAAAATCCAAATTACACTAATTACACTTGACCATAGGCTCTACAGAACCCTTAGATTATGAATCAGATCACATTATAGTCAAGGTACAACTTTACCACAAGAAAAAACGAAAAAATAACAACAAATGCAATGATACATTCAGGAGCTACGGACGACTTCATAGATCACAATTACACTATGAGACACCATCTACCCCTGAAGAAAATAGAAAAACCAAGAGATATATACATGATTGATGGTACTGTTTCGGAAGCAGGACCTATCACTCAGATAGTGGAACTATCAATGGACATAGGAAACCACAGAGAGAAGGCTACCTTCCTTGTGGCTAACCTATTCAAACAAGAATTAATCTTAGGAATGACATGTTTAAAGAACCATGGACTGAGGATTGACTGGATAAAGGAAAAAGTCACCTTCGATAGCGAAATGTGCAAGGCCATATGCCCAGACAGTTCTCCAATGGTATACGCAGTACCAAAGGAACAAGCCATAAGAGAGAATCTGGAAAGCTGTATTATGCCAATAAATAGGAAAGAAAACCTGAAAGAATCAGAAAGTTGGATTCAACAGATGGTCCCCACCAAGAAATAAGATAACTGGGAAAGCCAACCAGTGGTTATCAAAAAATTAGAAAAAAGTGCTAAAATACCAACAAAGGGATCGCATTTAGCAGCAGGCCATGACTTGCATAGTATAGAGGAAACAATTATCCCAGCATGGGGACAAAAGCTTATAAGAACAGGAGTTATCATAGGACTTCTTAAGAACACCTATGCTTGCATTGCACCAAGAAGTGGATTAGCAACCAAGAGAGGCCAAACCATTAACGTCAGAGTAATCGATGCAGACTATACAGGTGAAATTAAAGTACTATTAGTAAACCTATCAGAAAATGACTATAAGGTTAACAGAGGAGACAGCATAGCACAATTAATAATCGAAAAATTATCATGATAGACTTGCAAGAAGTACAAGAAATAAAAGAAACTAAAAGGGGAGGTGCAGGCTTTGGTAGCACCAACAAAAAAGAAAGACCATGAGAGAAAGACCTCAACATATCCTGCATTTCAGCCAGGGCATTTGGAAAAATATATCAGAAAAAAGACCAGATAGGCATCCTAAGATAGAATGAAAATGAGACTTCCCTACCAGCCACAACAGCTAGCATGGAACTTGCTCTAAAAAAAGGAAAGAATAGGGATAAGTCAGTAAGGGAGATAGTCCCAAAGGAATACCATAGATTCCTAGAACTCTTTGAAGAAAAAGAAAGGACTGATTTACCCCCTCATAGATATGCAGATCACAAAATCGAACTAGAGGAAGGAAAGACAGCTCAATTTATGACCTTATACCAATTAGGGGAAAGAGGACTAAAAGCTTTAAGAAGTTATCTGTTGGAAAACCTAGATAGAAGATGGATCAAGCCATCTTTCTCATTGGCTGAAGCACTAATCCTATTTGTCAAGAAAAAAGATAGGGGACTAAGACTATGTGTGGATTATTGAGGATAAAATGCAGTATCCAAAAAAGACTGATATCCACTGCCCCTCATAAGTGAAGCATTGGACCACCTTAGAGCGGCCTGATACTTTATGAAGTTAGATATCAAAGATGCGTATCAGCACATTTGTATACAAAAAGGAGACGAATGGAAGACAGCTTTTCAAACCAGATATGGACTATACGAATACATTGTCATGCCATTTGGGTTAGCCAATACCCCCACAATATTCTAATGGTGAGTAAATAGAGCCCTCAGAAAATACTTAGATGTTATTTATATAGCTTACCTAGATGACCTATTGATTTATTCTAATACTTTGGAAAAACACTGAAAGGATGTTTATAAGGTACTGAAAAAATTAAAAGAAATAGAAGTCAAACTCAAACTGACAAAGTGTGAATTCCACAAAAATGAAATGGAGTACCTGGGATTCATTATTAACCAGAAAGGAGTTAGAGTGGATCATATAAAAATAGGAGCCATAAGGGAATGGAAGGCACCAGAAAAAGTCAAAGAAGTACAGTCATTTGTAGAATTCTGCAATTTTTATCGAAGGTTCATAAAAAGGATTCAGTAGGACGGCCAAATCCTTATATGAACTAACAAGGGAAAACTGAGAAATAGGAATGGGGAAAGAAAGCTCAGGAAGCCTTCGAAAAACTAAAAAGAAAACTTACCACGGGTACTCATATTATGTCATTTCGACCAAGATCGGCCCATAATGATAGAAACAGATGCATCTAGTTATGACTGTTCAGGTATCATATCACAACAAGATGAAAAAGAAATATGGAAGTCAATGGCATACCAATCAAAAACTATGACCAAGGCAGAATGCAATTATGACATTCATGATAAAGAATTATTAGCAATAATGCAAGCACTCAAAGAGTGGTGAAAATATACTGAAGGAAGTTCTCACACAATAAAAATAGTCACAGAACAGAAAAACTTGGTACCATTCACCACTATAAAAGAGCTAAGCGGGAGGCAAATTTGATGAAGCAAAGAATTAAGTCGGTATAATATCAAAATAGAGTATCGACCCAGAAAGGAAGGAGGAAAACCAGATGTGCTCACCAGAAGGTCAGATAACCTACTAGGAGAAAAAGACGAAAGAAAAACTCAGAAGGCAAGGATTCTCTTACCAAAGGAAACTTTTATAGACGAAGGATATGAATCCGGAAAAGAAGAAATCAACACCATGGAATTACAGGAAACAGAAACTACTATCAAGGATGAAATAAAGGAAAAAATGGGAAAAGATCAGCAAATGGAAAAAATAAAGCAAGTCCTCAAAAGAGGGGATAAGGAATTTCCAAGAGTACACTTGGGACTATGTGAATGGAAGGAAGGGTACCTCCAGTATGAAGGAAAGATGTGGCTACCAGAAAATGAACCCCTTAGAATAAAAGCGATAGAACGCAACCATAATGCACCAGAAGATGGCCATGGAGGAGTGGCAAAAACCATGGAGTTAGTACAAAGAACTTACTATTGGCCAGAAATGAGGAGTGGTGTTAGGGGATACATGAAAAACTGCGACATGTGTCAAAGAATAAAACCAATACATCATGCACCATACGGACTACTACATCCATTAGAAACCCCCCTGAAACCATGGAAATCGATCAACATGGACTTCATTACAGACCTACCAGAATCAAATGGCTATGACGCAATATGGGTTGTAATAGATCGCATGACAAAAATGTCATACTTTATTCAATGTCACAAAGATATGAAAACTATACAATTCATACAACTATTTACGAAACATATCTTCAAATTGCACGGACTACCAGAAGATATTGTCGCAGATTGAGGTTCAATATTGACATCGGACATATGGAAAGAAATAACAAAAGGATTAAACATCGATCGAAGATTGAGTATGGCCTATCATCCACAAACAGACGGACAAACAAAAACAACAAATTCATCATTAGAACAATTGCTTAGAGCATATGTGGAATACTCTCAACAAGATTGGGAAGAATGGCTGCCTTTTGCAGAGTTCGCCTACAACAACTCGATACAAGAAACAATTAAAACCACACCATTCTATGCAAACTATAGACATCACTCTATCAATGAACCTATGGGTCACGAGACCATAACAAAAATATTGAAAAGAGAAGATATGAGTCAATTACACGACATAATCAGAACAGAGATTACTATGGCACAACAGATGATGAAGGAAAATAGCGATCAACACAGAAAACCAGATCCAAGGCTGAAATCAGGAGACAAAGTCTGGCTGGTGGCAAAAGATATTGACACCACATGACCATCCAAAAAATTAGATTACAAGAAACTAGGACCTTACGAAATAATAGACAAGTTGGGAAGAAAGGTATATTAGCTGGCACTTCCCCCTTCAGTGAACAATAAACACCAAGTTTTCCACATCAGCAAACTGGAACTCTATCAAAACAATCCCTTACCTTCACAACGAAAAGAACCACCTGCTCCAATAGGAATTGAAGGGGAAAACGAATACCAACTAGATTAAATTATTGACTCTCAATGATACTACGGTAAGCTTCAGTACCGAGCTAAGTAGACAGGATATCCCCCTAACCACGACTTAGTGTAGAACCAAGCTGAGAACGTTAGTAATGGCACACATGCAATCGAACACGTTCACCGAGGAAACCCAGGAAAGCCTGGTCAAAGAGGAGGAACAAATGTGTGACAAAGACTGGATCAATCTAGATGACCTCCCTGCATCTACACCAATTACACCCAAACAAGAAAAACACAACCAGAACAGCTGGACTGGTTGCTTCGACGATGGATGCCAAGTACACTTTATGAAGAAAGAAGGGGCCAATTATTGGTCACATGAAAAACACAGAACCCCCTCACCATCACTGCCCCAATTGTCACCAATGATGTCATGGGAAAGATTCCCACAAACTTTGCCATCCCCACATACACTGCCATCCTCACCATGTGACAACAACATCCTCCAAAGAATGAGTCAAAAGAGGATTTCAGGGACGAAAATGAGAAGAAGGGGGGGGCAAAAAACCCTGGCCAAAGGTCAGGAAAGAAAAAAATGTGGCCTGAGGGGAACAGGCACAAGAAGAGATAAAAGCAAAACTGAGCCACACTACAGATCAAGATACGATAATGAGCCTATATGATCAGTTAAGGCACCTACAAGAAATAGTAGACAAGGCCCGAATAGATCGAAATCTCTGCAAAGTACAGGTGAAGATGTGGGAAAGGACATCAAGGACCATTCAGAGGGAAAAAGGGAATCAAGAACAGGAAGTAAGGATTCAGTGGATAAGAGTAGGATGCGCAGAATGGAAAGTGATAATTTCGGAAAGGAAAATAGAAATAAAAGAGAGGGAAAACAAATTGCTAAGAGAAACGACAGAAAAAAACAACACAGAGATAAGAAAATTGACAGTAAGGTTGGACAAGTTGACCGAAAAAAGGGATGAAGGACCATTGGCCTAATGGGACTTAGGCCATAGGGAAGGGGGAGCTAGTATTACAAACCTAGCATGGAAAAAGGTTTCACATGACTCATGATTATGAGATCATAGGTTTGTAATAGTTTCATGCACATGACCAATTAGGTCATGTGAGTTTCACACATGACTCGCACTTGCAGGTCATAGTTATTATATTGGATTTGATTAAGCAATAACTCATTTGAGTTGTATGATTGTTTTGCACACATGACTTGTTTAGAAGTCATGTGAGTTTCACACATGACCTGTTTAAAGTGATGTAGTTATTATGTTACACAGATGTATGAGTCACAATTATGACTCATAAATAGTGATTGATTTGTAAGCGGGTTGTGACAAGGACTATATAAGGAGGAGGATATGACATAGTAGTTAGTTCTTCACGCAACCACCTAAGTTATTTCCTAGATATAACTACATGACTTTATGAATATAAAACACCTTTTCGCTCTTTACTAAAAGAAGAACATTGTGAGATATCTTCCTTGTAGGACAAGGAAGAAAGTGAATGAATAGCTTAGGGGGTGATTGGCTCGCCACAATTTCAAATTTTGGGCATCTCAAATTGTGAATTTCAAATTTCCATGAGCCAAGCAGGTACAGAATTGTGAGAATTAGAAATTGACAAAACGAGGCTCAACTAAATTTAATTATGGAGAGGAATTAGGGCTTAGAAGGAAAATATATTCTCTACCCATTCACCAATAATGACACTGTACCATACCCCATCTACAAAGGTAATTCCTAACAATTACAAGCAATAACAATTGATAAAACACCTGTACAACAAAAGCAACAACCACAAACTCAACAAAAAGAGCCACTACAATCTCCAAAAGCGCACATTACTCCGGCCAGGAAACCATGGATGATGAAATAAATGAGATCAATGAGATAGCGGAGATACTCAAGCTTGGTACTACTACACTACAAGCAATTCTTGCACTCTCATCACTTCAAAGAGAAATATATGAGCAGGAACCTATACGACAACTACAACCAAAGCACACATCTCAGATGAGTGGCCAGCAGTATACTGCTGAGCTGCTAGCCTCTACTCATGAGAGGCGTATTCTGGAATGCCTTCACATGCCACTGGAAGTTTTTCGATCATTGGCGAGTTTGTTATGAGAGAAGAGTCTTCTTAAAGACTCTCGGTATACTACTATTAAGCACTGGCTCCACATCTTTGTGTTCATCGTCACATCGGGTTCCTGCCAGCGGGTAGCACAGGAGCAATTCCAACACTCTCCCGAAACTATTAGTCGGCTATTTAAAGATGTTTTGGATGCAATAAACCAGCTAGCACCAGAGTTTATCCAGATTCCAACAGCCAGCAATACAGACCTTGATGGTGTACCACCAGAGATTTTAACTAATCCAAAATTCTTACCCTTTTTCCGGAATTGTATCGGAGCAATTGATGGGTCTTTGATTCTGTTGAATGTATCTGCAGCAGATGCTCCAGCTAATAGAACAAAGAAGGGCTTTACTGCCTAAAAATCTTTGTTGCCTGCAGTTTTGACTGCAAGATTCTATTTGTTTTATCGGGATGGGAGGGATCAGCTCATGACTAACAAGTCCTAGCTGATGCCTGTAATAAAGGCTTTCAAATTCCAAGTGGAAAATTCTACTTAACAGATGCCGGATATGGAATATCACCTGAATACCTTACACCCTACAGGGGTGTTCGCTATCATTTGAGAAAGCAAATAACTGGGAATCAGGCATAAGTCTCCTTTATAATGATCATCCTAATTTTACTGTCCTAATACTAACTCTATATTAATTTCCAAAAGACCTCAAAATGCTAAAGAGTTATTTAATCTCCATCATGCTTCCGCAAGGAATTGCATTGAGAGGACTCTTGGTATTCTAAAAACAAGATTTAAGATACTCAAGCAAGCATCCAATTATGGTGCAATCACTACAGCGGCAATTTTTAATAGGGTGTGTTGCCTGCACAATATAATTGCCCTTGATGCTATCCCAGCCTCCAAGCGGGGACCTACTCTTACGGAAGCCAAGCGAGCATGTCAAGAGGTAGCTCCACAAGTAATACCATCAGGCCTAAATTACACTCAGAGAAAAAAACAAGCCATACCCCTGCAGCCCCCATGTAGGGACCGGGCGTCATTACGGTATTACGGTCGAATTGCGTCCCGACACTTTAGCCACAGTAGGGACTGGGCATCATCATGCATAACACCATATACATCATTGCCATCCATCCAACTGGATGCTGTCTATAGGATATATGAGAGGGCACCTTTGGTGACTTATGGGAAGTGACTTGGAGGAATTTGGTTAAGTTTTGAGCAAGTTATTACTCTGTACGTTAGTGGTTAAATATTATGGCTGATAAGTAATGAGACGATTTGGGAAGAAACCTTAGTGACCGAATATTGTGAGCTTATGGCACCGACGGGTAGCCATAGAGCCGAGCCTCTTGCTTTGAAAGAAGTAGTGCCCCAAGAGGGCCTACTCAAGAATCGGTATGAGAGGTTTTCACTGGATAAGCTATTGGCTCGATCCAGAGCAAAAAGCCCTATATATCTGATGGGCCTTGTGATGCATCAATATGCAACACAATGGCTGCGCTCATTCATTAAAGCTGATCACTTTATGTTTTGAGGCAGAACAATTGGTATAGTTGCCATTAGGGTGGCATACTCAAATTAAGTTCATATAGTG
>ML120441.1:251295-284175 GCA_003788595.2 Choiromyces venosus 120613-1
CCCCCACTGGGCTGTCCAATATCTGAATATCCTTCCCTGTAGTAAGATATTTCTCCTTCAAACCAGTCAGGATTAGGTTGCAATCCTGAATTGCTGGACTCATCCTGACTATCCTGAGTAGTTTGATAGCCAAGCTGACAGCCTCTTCTAGGCAATTGTGAGGATGCTGGAGTTATTGCATTCACTCCTGTGGCAGTTGTATTGCAAAATATTTCATTAAGCTCTTCATAGTTGTCCAGTGCTTTCTGCCTGAACATCGCTGCACCTGGGTGGTTCTACATATTTTTAATGGTTAGTTCTTGTAAGGTAGAAGCTATAGTCTTTTTTTCTTATTTTGTTGGGTGCTCATACCTTTATATAATCATTCCATACACTATCAGTAGCAGTTACAACTTCACTACTATTATTCTAGCCAAAGCCAGAAGAGTTTAGAAGGTGGTTGAATGTTTTCCAATTTTTTTTATGCTAATATCTGTATTAGTATACTTGCTCCATAGCATCAAATATTTATTTCATAGAATGATTCTTACAGTAGCTGATTGGGATTTAATCTGCCCAATTGCCAGGCTCCCCTCTTTGTTTTCTCTATTGAACTCAGAAAGTATCTCTAACTAAACATCTTTCTTGAAGCCATTATCCAGTTTTCTAACCTTGTGGCATTGGCGAAGCATAGATGTGATTAGAATTTTGTCGGCTGTTGTAGTCTATAAGGCTTTTGCTTGTCATGTGGATATGTTGGAAGCCATTGTAACTTTTTTTTAAAGTTTGTAAAGGTAGTTTGTTAAATTTTGTCAAGCTCCTCACAGATGTACGAGTGATGTAGTATTTTTGTTTACTTAAAAGGGGGGTATTTCTTTTTTTTTTTTATTATTATTACATAATCTGACTTTATACCAACAAAAAACATGCCAAGAAATACTGGCATTTCAAATTGCAAATTGAAATTCTGCGTTTGTAGAATTTCAAATTTTCAGTGTGCCATACACCCCAGAATTTGAGATACCCAAAATTTGAAATTGTGGTGAGCCAATCACCCCCTTAGTCTTAGGAAGACTAAGTAAAGATAAGAATTTAGTCTTAAGAAGATTAAATACCAACAGCGAATACTAAGTTAAGTATTAACCCCATTACAGTATCTAATAAAGATTGATATAACATCGTTGCCTGTTGCTCGGTCGTATACTAGGAGTGATAGAATAAGCGATCCTCATAGGAGGTAGAGGAGGTAGATGTGGAGAAAGTGGAGGTGGAGGAGGTGGACGAGCATGAGGAGGAGAAGGTGGAGGAGGAGGAGGTGGAGGAGGAGGTGGAGCAGGAGGAGGAGTAGGGGCAAGATCCTGGCAAATACACCATTGTGATCGAAGACGTAAGTTTCTAACCATAACCATATTTTAGTTACCATCTTAGCTAATGACACACACATAGGATGAGGACGAAGAAATGGATGAGGAACTGGGTCCCTCATGCCCTCCTCCCACCACCAGCTCGAACTCCCCCCCCCGTCACTGCCGGCAAGCCTCCTGGCCTGTCGGAGCAAGACAAGTACAGAAGGTTGCCTAATCTTGGTCGACAGCAGCTGTTAGGCATATGGAAAAAAGGGCCAAAGTTACCAGGCCTTTACTCTGGATTATTTCTACCATACCCCTGCAGCCCCCATGTAGGGACCAGGCATCATCACGGTATCATGGCCAAGTTGCGTCCAGACACTTTAGCAACAATTAATGACACCTTCAGCATAACATCATATGCGTTGTCGCAATCTGTCCGACCGGATGCTGTCCATAGGATATATGAGAGGGCGCCTTTGGCGACTCATGAGAAGTAACTTGAAGCAATTTGTTTAAGCTTTGAGCAAGTTATTATTCTGTACATTAGTAGTTAAATATTATGGCTGATAGGTATTGGGACAATTTGGGAAGAAACCTTAGTAACCAAATATAGTGAGCCTATGGCACCGATGTGTAGCCATAGAGCCGAGCCTTTGACTTTGAAAGAAGCAGTTCCCCAAGAGGGCCTACTCAAGAATGGGTATGAGAGGTTTTCGTTGCATAAGCTATTGGCTCGATCCAGAGCAATAAACCCTGTATACCCGATGGGCTTTGTGATGTATCAGTATGCAACACAATGGCTGTGCTCATTCTTTAAAGCTGATCACTTTATATTTTGAGGCAGCACAATTGGTATAGTTGCCATTAGGGCAGCATACTTGAATTAAGTTCATATAGTGGAGAGATTAAAGACTACCTACTGGAGGAGCATTCACACCCCACAGAGATAATAGGAGTTTGAAGAGATCGAAGCTAAGCAGGGCAAATATTCTCAGGGTCAAGAATGTTCACACTTAGGGAAAATAAGAGGTTTTCAACAGAGGTACTTAGATAGTATGGGAGTTGATTGTAGCCCACGATAACCCAGATGTGGAATATAAATATCGAGTTACTCCCAACTATTGGAAACATCAAGCAATGGAGAAGAGATCTTATTAATATATTTATTATCTTACTCTTGAAAAGACTTTGTTACACTTATTCTTTCCAAGCCTTTGGAAACCCGAGCCTACCTTAACAATCTTAATTTCATATTACTTTACCTTATTTCAAGAACTTACGGCTTAGACCTACCAGACCTATCTATGGTTGGACTACCCCATAACATCAGCCTTGGATGGTTGAGTTCCTTACGACTCCCGGCACTGTCGGCAGCTCTCCCCCTGCTGCCTGCTCCCTTGCTC
Source organism: Choiromyces venosus 120613-1 (assembly GCA_003788595.2). Lineage (NCBI taxonomy): Eukaryota > Fungi > Ascomycota > Pezizomycetes > Pezizales > Tuberaceae > Choiromyces > Choiromyces venosus. The sequence continues at coordinate 254,027 of ML120441.1, forward strand.
CACCAGTTGTCTGGACTCTGATGCCCCCCCCTGTGCACTGAGCCACCTCTTTGCATTGGGTACCCTTGCAGGCTGCCTCTCGCCCACCTAACCCCAACCGAATTCCTGCAGCCCTGGAGACCCCCCTTGCGCCCAGGTGAGGAATAAGATGCTGGGGTCGCTGTAAATAATACTTTTCTAGCTTTTTTTGTAGCTTACTTTTTCTTTTTTTTTGCTAAGTAGATTTTTGATATGTAGTTTTTAGATAGAGAGCTTTATGTCTTGGTCTAAAAAAAAAAGTTTAAAAATTTACTAACTAATGATGGATCTTTCATGATGTTGAGTGCCTCTATAGGATAGTAAAGATATTGTGGGATGCCCTCGCTTTGGCATCTCATATTGCTAGCTGTTTTGATCTCAAGTGCCTGGTATGTGATAATAGTCATAGCACTATGCCCCCTTACTTTGGCATCTGGTGTTTTCTGGATTTGGCATGTCTTGTTTAGTCTATTGTTAACAGTCCTAGAGTCAGCTCATTGAATGTTGATTATCTACTAGGGTATTGAGGTTAGTGATGAGATGGACCAGGGTTTGAAGTTGGTCAGAAACAGCTGGGCTACAACACCTGTCTGTCTCATCACTAACATCCATGTGTGAGTAGGTTAGATTGTCTGAATTCAGCCTCTCGGGTGTTCAAGCTGTGTGGACTCGATGCCAGGAGAAGATTTCAGACACTTCTAGTGCTAGTTAGGCAATGTGACAATACAGTAGTGCCAATAGTATCAGTAAACAATACCATTCATATCCAGATTTTATCAAGCCACCCATCCTAACAACACCTTCATTTTGTCTAATGTTTTCATGCCGGAGTCTTGAGTCCAATCATAGATGAGAATGCTTAGGTTGTTACAAACATAATGTTGAACACTTTGAAAATGCCATTTTGCAAGCAAATATTTTGCTTCAATAATGAGTGATAGTCAGTGATCCTGCTTGCCCACTCACCCCCCCTGGGGAGCCATGTGAATAAGACCTGACGCGTCATATACAATACAAGAAAATTATACAAACTTTTCATCTTGACCAAACTGTGCTTGAGATGCCTACAATTTTACTCTGGCCTGAATTCTAACTTACCTTACTCTAACTAACCTATTATACAATGAATAAGTAACAGGCCAATACACACAGTCAGCTAGTGCCCTGAGTCGGCAATCTATACAGAGGTAGACTCGATGTGCAACCCTGTACGATGGGATCCAGAAAAGGGAGATCCAGAACACATGAAAACAAATCTCAAGACAGGTCCTCAACTGAGGATCCTTCTCCACCCCCGAAGGGAATCCTACTAGGAAGAGCATTGAAGCACCAATGGAAGGGCACAATGCTGACCATGGTGCATGCAGAACACGAAACCGAACCCAATGATCAACCAAATACCCAAACAGTACATCTATCGGATGATAGTAATGATGAGTACCAAATCTCACACAGACCAGACAAAATAGAATGAGACACAGAAGATGATGGAGAAGGCATCGATATTGCAGATGGCCCTGGATCAAGAGGGGATCATGGCTCACAAGTAGCAACAGAAAGGAAGACAATCAGGTGAGAACTATATGTATTTTGACCACATCAGGACCTCAGGAAATAGGTCCTGCTCGGCATATGACCCCAGATCTTGGACACATAATTCAGCGGAGAGCCTACAGTCCTCCAATGTTCCCATCATCAAGTGATGCACAGTTATCATCCACACTGGGTAGCCTGCATGGTCCTGCCTCTGGTATACTGATCTCTAGTCCAGCTCCTCACTCTCAGCAAAATCTAGTGACAGGTGCAGAAAGGACCATATTATATGATGCGAAGACGCTGATTCTACGGTAGACCCTGTTTGAACAGTAACTTGCAAATGTTGTTGCTCTGATGGCCCCAGGGCAAAAGGTTTGGGATGCGGCACTTGCTAATATTGCAGATGCAGAAAACATCCAACCCTCAGAACAGTGCATAAGTTTGGTAAGTAGATTCAGGTAGATATGACGCAACGCAGAATGCAATACTAACCTAGAAGGATATGCCAAAAACACTGTGAGGTATGATGCCAGTTTGTACATGAGGTGAAGAAAGAGATTGTCGAGTTATACAGTCCACCTGATGATCCTACAGCTATGGCACACAGAGTCGATAATCTGCTAGAATAGGACAGGTTTATGTGGGACACGAGAGGGTACAATGTTTGTCTCCTCCAGATACCTACCATATAGTGACCACTATTGACTGTAATGGGACATAACCAAGGGCCTGACATTGCGATTCCTTGCACCCCAGATTCCTGAGGCGATTTTCCATAAGTACTTTGCAGGAACGAAGATGCAAAGTATTGTGGATCCCGGGTTTCTTGCTCACATTAATAGCACTATGATCTGCTTGACATGCACCACAATCTGCCATACGCTGCATGCATGGCAAATGGGGATATATCAGGAGGGCAGGGACTTCAAGCCTGAGGCACCCATGGGTGAGTATCTGAATCATCCAACTGTTCATTCATAACCAGGCTGGCTAACCTGTTACCAAACATACAAAACCTTTTTGACTGGTAAAAATAAACTTGGGATAAGTACCCATGGAGGATCCAGGAGATGATTGTCGAAAATGTTCGACAAACAATCGATAAGAGGGTTGCCCAAGTTCACGGTGTTCAGAGGGACTGCCGTGAAGGATACGATGCTGTTTGGGCAGCCGTAAGTGCTGAGCTCAAGAGTCAGATATCCAACCACACTTCTACACAGCCTGTACCATGATACATTAATCACTGGAACTTGGACCTAGTGAGACATCAGGAAAGTCAGAATCGGTCACACAAAACTGACAGCTAGTTTGACTTCAGCTAGATGTCGGTAGCCTGGTAGCTCCAGTTACAAGGTTCCAGTCCTCTGAGTCCAGATGATTCTCAGGAAGCGCAAGCAGCACCAGCGGGGATTCTTTCTTTATCTTGGGGGTCTCGTTGAGCCTTGGAGATTCTCAGGAAGTGCAAGCAGCACCAGCGGGGATGTCATCATAAGCCGAATGATGACAAGCAGGGGGGGTGGGACTGTCACCGAGGGTGATTAAGGGGTATTAAGAACCTGTAAAGATTGTGTGTAATACATTTGATTTAGCTTACTATGACGAGATTACAATGGAAACTAAAGGACGTTGTGCAAAGGAATGATCAGGGCGATATGCACTGTAGAATCTATGAAAAGGAGCCATCTGGAGGGTGTCAGGGCGATCACAATGTGGCATATCAGATATCTGGAGGGAGTTGGGAAGATGAAGCAATACCGGGCACAATGTGAGGATGGCGTCAGGTGTAATTCACCACACTTTTGAAGGCATCCTGAGGAGGTCCAGATATGAAGTAGTAGAATCAACATGAGATGTCGCAGTCGAGGTGAAATCTGAACACATCGTGTATGCAGGCAGGGATCCAGAGGAGACGAGCATCATGTAGAAAGAATCTGGATAGAAGAGCCTGATGACAGGCGGCACCAGGACATGCATTGTGAGTAAACTGAAATTCTGATGCACACAGGCGAGGATGCGATGTCAGGTTAGATGATGCCAGAACTAGGTGTCACCACAATGAAAGAGCTTAGGATCATGTAGCTTCTGGATGCAATAGGCTAGGATCTGATAGTATTAGGATGGAACACCCAAGAATCAGACATTGTTAAGATGCAACACCCGAGGATCAGACATTTTTAGGATGCAAGAGCGCAGAATCAGATGTTGTCAGGGTGCACCTGGTGTAGAGATCCATGTCCAGATACTGTCACGATGCTCCAGGTGCACCACTCGGCATCAGGATGCGACGTCAGTTTGACAGTATGTCCTGGTTAATGGTTATCGTTATGGGCACTCTGTGCATTAGATGCACAGGATGCACCAGGTACAAGATGATATTTTTGTTGATGTTGTTCCTGGCTATATTTTCAATTGTTATCATATTATCTTTCTTATTCTGATCTGACACAAATCTACATATTCACATATCCATACAGCCAGATACCCTCTGGGGTAATCCAACACACCAGAGGGCAGATACATCCCATCATACAAATAAGGTAAGTTAATTTCTCAGAAATGATTCAGAATCGGAACCCTCATTCTAGAGATCAGGGAGAGTAGTGCCATTCATGCAATCATGCTTCCACTTGTGCGTCTGCCCCCTACTGGCAGCTGCCTCTGTCTGACTCCCGAAAACATGCTACCCAGTGACCCATACATAGTTGAAACCCAGCAGAGTGAGGAACCAGTCCAGAGCCTTGTAAAGTGGATTAGTTTACAACCACGAATGGCTGTCATCAAACCTGCGAGAAGGTGAAAGCACTGTTCCAAATCAAATAGGCAAAACCTGCCTTCTTCCAACTGTCCCAATGGGGCACTCACCATCTAGTCAAGGTCACCTTGGTCTAGGTGCGGCTCCATTACAATGTTATTGAGGCATGCATGTAGGGAAATGCATTCATTGTCATAATCGGTCCAGAGATTCTGGAAGTGATGGGGTAATAGCTCAATAGTGGACTGCATTGTGTCACATTATGGCCTGTCAATAGCCCTGAGAAGTAACCGCTTAAGCTCTGTGATATTCTAGTATGAGTCAAGGAGTGCTTGTAGGTCTCTGACTGTATTTGAACTGACATCATTGGTATCCTTAGTCGAAATGGGTCCCAGGTCCTCATGTCTGTGTTGCGCTGAAATGCCCCAATGGACCACCACACAGCCAAAGTTCAGATAGGCATAGTATCCTAGATTTTGAAGGAGCCAATCCTCAGTATGACTGTGCCTTATGCTGCATGGAAGCATTGGAGGTTGAATCTCACAGTAATTAGTAATGTTGTCTGTAGCCTACTTCACAATCCTTGCCCCAACCTCCAAACCCTAGATAGCAGAGGCTGGATTGGCAAATACAACAAGAAGGCGGTGATAGTTGCGATCGAGAGACACATTCAGATTGCCTGCACCGATGGTAACTTGCTGATATGAGGTGGTGAGTGCATTGTATTGTTCCAGTGATGGAGCTTGCAGGCCGGCCAGGTGTGAATGGGAATTGTGTGTCTCAATATCTATATTGAGGAATACTTCGATAATGTTTCCTAAGAATATGTTATTTGAGTGTTCCATGACATGTACTACACAACTACTAGTACATATCTTGCTTGCGCTGAATAATGTGAAACACCTTCTCATCCCTCTCCTTTGTCTCCTCACAGGCACCTGGTCCTCCTGGGTCAGTGACATTCACTTATCAAACCAGCATTCCATTTCGCTAACAGTCCTTGGCCTGAGCCTTGGTTGCTTTCCCTTGGGCTGAGAGAGCTTCATCAAGGTAGACCCCCCATCGACACAGGACTTCAACATAGGATAAAGCAGAGTATCAATTGTTACTGGCTCCTGGCTCCCAGGCCTTTATCTTATACTGGTTGGTGTTTGGTGGTAGGAGGGATACATAAGATTTCCCAGTAAACCATTATTGGTACAATGCCAGGGGAGTTGAGAAAGATGTAGCATGATATGGTGTATTTAGAATCATTGCGCACAAGGTGGTCTATTGAGAATATGGACAGTTCTAGTATTGTGAGTATCTGCACAGAGGTGAGGCTCCACAAACAGATGAAAACTAATCGGAATACGAATTCTTGTAACCTGAGAAATCTCGCACCACAGTCCCAAAGGTATACCAGCTATGAAGCTCTATATAGAGAGAGGTACCCTGGTTTGTAACTTTCTCCCTCTGCCACCCCTGAGTGGTTGGTCAGAAATTAGGTTCACAGAGGTTAACCCAAGAGGCTGGTGCATGTAGAAATTGGAACGACTTGATGGAATGGTTTGGCAGTGGGAAAACATTGCTGGAGTAGGGAGACCCTTAGAAGAGAATGTGGAGGTCACAGGAGAAAGTGCGAGGATCGGGGTTCAAGTACTGGTGTCATGACCATGATGCTATTGGATGTCATACTGTCTCAACCGTGATGCCATGGGACGTTTTGCGGTCACAACACCACTAGGTGTCTGTAATGTAGAAATATGTTATCGCTACCTTGTGGTATCATGTCAACAGTTTGCTGAAGAGGAGAAGTTTGTATAGTTTTCTCGTGTTTTATACAAGGTGTCAAGTCTAATACACAGTGCTGCGGACGGGTTGTAGGATCACTGACTATGACTTGTTATTGAAGCAAAAGGTTTTCCTGCAAAATGGCATTTTCAGGGTGTTCAATATTATGTTCCTAATAATTTAAGCATTCTCAACTATGAATGGACTCAAGACATCAGCATGAAAAAACTTAGATGAAATGAGAGTTTTGTTAGGGTAGGGGGCTTAATAAAATCTAGCTATGAATGGTATTGTTTACTGACACTATTGATGTTACGGTATTCTCGCATTGCCTTACTAGCACTAGAAGTGTCTGAAATCATCTCCTGGGGTCATGTCAACAAAGCTTGAACACCTAAAAGGCTGAATTCAAGCAATATAACCTACTCACATATGCATGTTACTGATGAGATGGACAGGGGTTGGAGCCTGGCCGTTTCTGACCAACTTCAAACTCTGGTCCATCTCATCATTAACCTCAATAACCTCATAGATAATTGACATACCATGAGCTGACTCTTGGCCAGTTAATGATAGACAATATGAGACATGCCAAATCAATAAAACACCAGATGCTAAAATAAGGGAGCATTGTGTTATCACTATTATCACATACCAGGTACTTGAGATCAGAATGGCCCACAATATGAGACACCAAAGTAAGGGCATCTCATGGTATCTTTACTATCATATAGAGGCACTTACCATCACAAAAGATCCCGAAATAGTAAGCAAATTTTTAAATTCTCTTTTTTTAGATAAAGAGATAAAGCTCCGGATATAAAAACTACCTAACAAATATCTACTTAGCAAAAAAAAACAAAAAAACTACAAAAAAAACAAGCAACAAAAGGATTATTTCTGGGCACCCTGGTATCTTGTTGCTCGCCCTGACACTGTGGGGGTCTCCAGGGCCGGAGGAATTAGGTTGTGGGCAGGGGGTTGAGAGGCAGTCTGCAGGGTGGCCATGCACCATTGGGGGGCTTGGCACAAAGAGGGGTCTCGGCATACAGGCGAGTGGCATTGGAGTCTAGACAAGTGGTAGAGCCTAGGAGGAGGCAGTAGGTGGAGAGCAGCTGACAGTACCAGGAGTCGTAAGGAACCCAGCCATTCAAGGCTGCAGTGAGACAAGGTCAAGCAACCTTCTGTACTTGTCTTTCTCCGACAGCCCAGGAGGCTTGCTGGCAGCCACAGGCAGGAGTCCGGGCATGTAGTGGCAGGAGGTTATGAGGGACTCTGTTCCTCATCCATTTCTTCGTCCTCATCCTATGTATTTGTGATTAGCTAAGATGGAAACTAAAATATGGTTAGGGTTAGAAACTTATGTCTTCGATCACAATGTTGTGTTCGTCAGGATCTTCAACCTCCTCCTCCTGCTCTGACTCCTATTCCTCCTCCTTGTCAACCTCCTCCACCTCTAGCTCCTCCACCTACACCTCTCTGTTACAAACCTAGCGCGGAAAAGGGTTTTCACATGACTCATAATTATGAGGTCATAGGTTTGTAATGTTTTCGCACACATGACCAATTAGGTCATGTGAGTTTCACACATGACTCGCACTTGTGAGTCATAGTTATTATATTTGATTTAATTGCGCAAAAACTCGTTTGAAGTTATTAGTTAATTTTGCGCACATGACTTATTTAGAAGTCATGTGAGTTTCGCACATGACCAATTTATGGTCATGTGGTTATTATGTTACGCGAATATATGAGTCACAGTTGTGACTCATAAATAGTCATTGATTTGTAAGCGCATTGGGGGAAGGACTATATAAAGGAGAGGATACGACGCAGTAGATAGGTCATCACGCAACCACCTAAGTTATTTCCTAGATATAACTTTACGACTTTATGAATATAAAACACCTTTACTCTCTTTACTCATAAGTGGGATTACGAGAATTTAGTCTTAGGAAGACTAATACAAATACGAGAACTTAGTCTTAGGAAGATTAAGCGAAAGATACGAACATAGTCTTAGGAAGATTAAGTAAGAGAATAAATACGACTCTGAGTATTTATCCCCTTCCAGTACAATACGATAATAGTCATTTATCATCGTTGCCTGTTGCGCGGTTATATAATAGGAGTGATTGTATAGGCAATCCTAACACTCTCCCTCCTCCACCTCCACCACCTCTACCTCCTCCTCTTGCATGGCCTCCTCGAGATCTCTGGCCCACCCACAGTGATCCCAGACCTTGTAGGCAAAGTCAAGATATCTGCCATGGACAGGTGCAGTGGTCTGGTCATGATCATCTCCCTCACCAAGGCGTGGCTCCAGGACCATCAGGCCAAAGGAGTGTTTGCCATCATTTGCAAGGAGCTATGCCATGATGTCCTCATCTTCATGAAGAAAGATGAGTTTCTGGTATCGGAATGGATCAGAGGGTGGGTGACTAAGTAACCAAGCCCCCTAACCAGTTGCTCCAAGGAGATATCAGGGGCATTAGATTGCAACATCCATATGCTGCTGCTTGACAACCCTGAGCACACCTATGATACTCCGTGATGCCATGACTCCCTAGGTGATACTCTGGTCAGAGTTATTGGCACAACAGGGGTACCCAAGAAATGGGTGCTAAGTTTTTCGGGCACACGATCAACAAATGATATGGATCCTTATTGCCCAAGGACAATAAGTGGAGGCCAATCCGATTGAGACACTGACAATATGTGTTAGCATGAGGATAACATATAATAGATGGGAGAGGGTAACACTAACTTGGAGGTACCTCGACCTCACAACCAAGATTATTTCCCTCCACCAGACAATGCCCTTTCGACGTCCTCAGGATCCTGGCAATGTCATAGACCAAGAGCCTGAGGTAGTGCTCCACTTCTGAGTTGTCATCGGCCTGGTGCTTGTCTTTACCAAGTGCAAGCCAGGCAATGACTGGGGGAAGGGGAACAGTATACCCAATAACTGAATCCAATTCGGATTTGGTCAGGCAGCAGAGGTCCAGGGAGCAGCCAGTCAAGAGCAGTGTGATATGATCGCACCGGGCACAGTATGCAACAGTGATCTAGCATGGGTGCGTGAACCCACATATAATGTTACCATACTGTCCCACATGGGTATTAGTTTAAATGTTTCTAAGCGATGAGGGTAGGTTGGATTTCACTTACAAGGAATCCTCCACTGCTGGCTTGAATGGTAGCCGCTCTGATGAAGTCCACTGGCTCGGGCTGTTTGCAACCATGTATGCCAGCACTCTCTACTTCCCACTCCGCCCATGCAGCTCGACACGCTCAGCAGTAGGATGCCTAAGTAAAAAAAGCAAAAGTTAGTAATTGTCATATGATAAAACTTAGATGGGCTCTACTTACTTCCACATCCACACTTTACTTCCCCGAGGTCGAACCACAGGAATGACAGGGGCAGCAGGAATGACAGAGACAGCAGGACATCTAAGAGGAAAAAAATGTTAATATTGCTCACTCCAGACAGTCAATGTTGTTGTGTGGTGTACTTACTTTCCCTTGTTTGCCAATCATCTGATCAATGTCTGAGGTACCATCAGAGTTGGAGGAAGGGGAAAAACAAAAAAGAATAAAAAAAGAAAGAAACAAGACAATTGCAGGCTGGTGGGGGGGAAGAGACTCCTTTTAAGAGATGGAAGGAAGAAGGGAAGTAGAGAAGGAGAGAAGGAGAGAAGGAGAGAAAGGGTCTTCTTCTTATCTTCCCCTTTGAGGGACAGAAGAGAATGAAAGGAGGAAAGGAGGGAAGAAGTGCTGGGATTATATACCCTACACATATAGGATGCGTACATGCGTACCTCACATGAGCACCACATATGTGCACCTGATGTGTGTAGAGTATATCTGAAATGAGGTGTATGTGTTTCCTACTTTGTTTGTACACTCTGGTGTACCCACAAATAATGCTCGCACAACTGATGATGTCTGAGAATTGCTTGGGTGTACAATGGAGTGTATAAACAAACCAGGAAACACATATACAGGGGATAAGTATCTATTCTTCTGTATATATAATATATTTAAAAATATATTGTAATATCTACAAAGTCTAACTTGTCACTAACCTTGGTAAAATAAGCTTTTAAGCAGCACGAGTGATGTGACACTAAGGGGTCACTAGTGCGACTTAAAAGCTTATTTCATGAAACTATATATAGAGCATGACATCCCGAGCATCACAACAACAGTACAGCGAAAAGTTCATTTTCTTTTTATATTAAAAAGATATTTGTATACCTATCATGGTAACCAAATATTCTTGGAATATAAAAAGAAAATTGGCTTTTCGCTGTACTATTGTCATGATGCCGGGGACATTGTGAATCAATGCTACCAAGAGGTGTCTATAATACAGAAAGATATGTTATCGACACCTCTTGGTATCAGGACAACAATACAGCAAAAAGCCAATTTTCTTTTTTTATTCAAAAGATATTTGTATACCTCAATAGATATACAAATATCTTTTCAATATAAAAACAAAATGGGGTTTTCGCTGTATGGAGGGCATAATGCCAGGGACGTCGTGCATTGATACTGCTAAGAGGCAATGATAATAAAGAAATATATATTATCAAGGCCTCTTGGTATCACTGCAATGGTAAGGCCAAAAGCCGATTTTCCTTTTTTTATTTAAAGGATATTTGTATACAATAATAGGTATACAAATATCTTTTCAATAAAAAAAGTAAAGTTGGCTTTTCACTGTACAGTTGTCATGATACAGGGGATGTCATGCATCGATGGTGCCAAGAGGTGTCGATAACACACAAATATATTTTATTGACACCTCGTGGTATCATGACAATAGTATGGTCAAAAGCTGATTTTCTTTTCAATAAAAAAAGTAAAGTTGGCGTTTGACCGTATGGTTGTTGTGATGCCAGGGATGTCATGCATCGATGCTTCCAAGCTGTGTCGATAACACAGAAATATATGTTATCAACATCTCTTGCTATCACCACAAGGGTATTGCCAAAAGCCAATTTTCCTTTTTTTATTTAAACGATATTTCTTTACCATAATAGGAATAAATATATCTTTTTAATAAAAAAACTAAAGTTGACATTTTGCTGTACAGCTGTCATGATGCCATGGACGTCATGCATCGATGCTCCCAAGAGGTATTGATAATACAGAAATATATATTATCGATGCCTCTTGGTATCACAACAATGGTATGGCCAAAAGACGATTTTCTTTTTTTATTCAAAAGATATTTGTATACCATAATAGGTATAAAAATGTCTTTTCAATAAAAAAATAAGATTTGCTTTTCGCCATATGGTTGTCATCATGCTGCAGACGTCATGCATCGCTGTTGCCAAGAGTATCAATAATACAGAAATATATGTTATAGACACCTCTGTGTATCTCCACAACAATGTGGCCAAAAGCTGATTTTCTTTTTTTATTCAAAGGATATTTGTGTACCATAATAGGTATACAAATATCTTTTCAATAAAAAAAGAAAATGGTGTTTTCGCTATACGGTTGTCATGATGCCAGGGATGTCATGCATCAATGCTCCTAAGAGGTATCGATAACATAGAAATATATATTATCTATGCCTCTTGGTATCATGATAATAGTATAGCCGAAAGTTAACTTTTTTTTTTTTTTATTCAAAAGATATTTATATACTATGATAGATATACAAATATTTTTTCAATATAAAAAGAAAATCGGCTTTTCACCATAAGGTTATAGTGATGCCACAGATGTTATGCAGTTTCATGAAATATGCTTTTAAGCCACACTAGTGACCCCTTGGTGTCACATAACTAGTGTGGCTTAAAAGCTTATTTTACTAAAGCTAGTGACAAGTTAGACTTCATAGATATTACAATTGATTTTTAAATATATTATATATACAAAACAATAGATACTTACCACCCATGTAGGTATTTCCTGGTTTGGTTGTACACCCCATTATACACCCAAAAAATGCCAAGACATTGTCAGATGTGTGAGCATTGTTTGCATGTACAATGTGGTGTACAAACAACTCAGGAAACACACACACATTGTTTTTTATATACCCTGCGCACATCAGTTCTACACATGAGGTGCACATGTCAGGTGCACAAGTGCGGTGCGTACTCTATGTATGTAGGGTATAAAAACCTAGCCTTTCTTCCCTCCTTTCCTCCTTCCCGTCTCTTCTCCCCACCAGAGGGGAAGATAAGAAGAAGACCCTTTCTCTCCTTCTCTCCTTCTCTCCTTCTCTCCTTCTCTACCTCCCTTCTTCCTTCCATCTCTTAACAGGAGGCTCTTCCCCCCCCCCTACCTTCAATTGTCTTTTTTCTTTTTCTTTTTCTTTTTCTTTTTCCTTTTCCCATTCCTCTAACTCTGATGGCGCCTCAGACATTGATCAGATGACCGGCGAACAAGGGAAAGTAATTACACCTCACAACAACATTGACTGTCTGGAGTGAGCAATATCAACATTTCTTTTCCTGTTAGATATCCCGCTGTCTCTGTCATTCCTGTGGCACCTGTCCTTCCTGCTGTTGGACCTCAGGGAAGTGAAGTGCAAATGGGGAAGTAAGTAGAGCCCATCTATGTTTTATCATGTGATAATTACTAACCTTTCCTTTTTTTGCTTAGGCATCCCGCTGCTGAGCCTGTCAAGGTGCATGGGCAGAGTGGGAAATGAACAGAGTACTGAAGAACACAGTTACGATCAGCCCGAACCAGTCGACTTTGTCAGAGAAGTTACCCTTCAAGCAGATGTTGGAGGATTTCTTGTAAGTGAAACACAACCGACCCTCATCTGTGAGAAACATTTAAACTAATACTCATAGGGGATGCTATAGTGACATAGCATATGCCAAAGGCTGGTATGTGTTCACGCACCCACGCCAGATCACTGTTGCATACAGTGCCTGGCGTGACCTTGTCAAGGCGCACTTGACTGGTCACTCCCTGGACCTCTGCCACCTAACCAAATTGGATTTCGATTCAGTCATTGGGTATGCTTGGTCTTGTACCCCGATCATGGCCTGGCTCACAATTGTTGAAGACAAGCACTGGGCCGATGACGTCTCGGAAGTGGAGCAACACCTCAGGCTCTTGGTCTATGACATGGCCAAGAACCTGAGGACATTGAACAGGTGTCATCTGGTAGAGGGAAAGAAGTTTGGTGGTGAGGTCTAGGGAACTCTGAATAACTGTCGCCCCCTCCCATCTATTATATGCTATCCTTGTGCGAACACATATTATCAGTGGCTGAATCGGATTGGGCCTTCCCATATTACACATGGGCAATATAGATCCATATCATTTGTCGGTCTGGTGTCTGAGAAACTGGGCACCCATTCCTTGACTACCCCTGGTGTGCCAATGACTCCAACCAGGGAATCGCCTGGGGAGTCATATCAACACCAAGCATCGAAACTGTACTCAGGGTAGTCAAGCAGCAGCATGTGGAGGGTGCAATCTGATGCCCATGATATCTCCTCAGCGTGAATGGTGATGATGCTTGGTTACTTAGTCGAGCGCCCTCCGATCCTGTTCCACTCCGGGAACTCATCTTTCTTGGTGAAGATGACGATATTCTGGTGTAGCTCCTTGCCAATGATGGCAAACAACCGTTGGACCTGATGGTCCTGGAGCCACACCTTGGTGAGGTTGAGGATCGTAACCAGACCCCAGTGCCTACCCATTGCAGATATCCCTTCTTTGACCACAAAGGTTGAGGATCACTGTGGGTAGGCTGGAGATATTGGGCTGGTCATGCAAGAGGAAGAGGTAGAGGAGGTAGAGGTAGAGGAGGTGGAGGTGGAGAAGGAGGCAGAGGAGGAGGCGGAGGGGCAAGATCCTGGTGAACACGCCATTGCGATCAAAAATATAAGTGTCTAACCCTAACTATATTTTAGTTACCATCTTAGCTAATCGCAAATCAATAGAATGAGGATGAAGTAATGGATGAGGAATCGGGTCCCTCGAGCCATGCTCCCACCATGAGCCCGGACTCTACCTCCATGGCTGCCAGGGAGCCTCCTGGCCTGTCGGAGTATGACAAGCATGGAAGGTTGCTTGATCTTGTCTGACAGCAACCTTGGATGGCTGAGTTCCTTACAACTCCCTGTGCTGTTCGTAGCTCTCCCCCTGCTTCATCCTCCCTAGCTCTACCAGTGGTCCAGACTCGGATGCCCCCCCCTGTGCACCCAGCCCCCCCACTGGCTACCTCTCATCCCCCTTACTCCGACCCAATTCCTCTGGCCCTGGAGACCCCCTCTGCACCCCAGCAAGGAACAAGACAGGGCAGTCCACGGAAATAATCTTTTTGTAGCTTTTTTTCTTCATAGCATTGTTTTTTTTTTTTTTAAATAGCTTTTCGTTATGTAGTTTTTAGATAGGGAGCTTTATCTCTGATTCTAAAAAAAAAGATTTAAAAATTTACTAACTAATGCAGGATCTTTTGTGATTTTGAGTGCCTCTATATGATAGTAAAGATACCATGGGATGCTGTTGCTTTGACATCTCATATTGCTAGCCATTTTGATCTTGTTAGGCATATGGAAAAAACAGCCAAAGTTCCCTAGCCTTTACTCAGGATTATTTGTACCATACCCCTGTAGCCCCCATGTAGGGACCAGGCATCATCACAGTATCATGGCCGAGTTGCATCCCTACACTTCAGCGACAATAAATGACACCTTCAGCATAACAACATATACATCGTCGCAGTCTGTCCGACCGGATGCTGTCCGTAGGATATATGAGAGGGCAGCATTGGCGACTCATAGGAAGTGACCTGGAGGTATTTGGTTAGGTTTTGAGCAAGCTATTATTCTGTAAATTAGCAGTTAAATATTACAGCTGATAGGTAACGGGACAATTTGGGAAGAAACCTTGGTGACCAAATATCGTGAGCCTATGGCACTGATGGGTAGCCATTGAGCCGAGCCTTTTGCTTTGAAAGAAGTAGTGGCCCAAGAGGGCCAACTCGAGAATCTGTATGAGAGGTTTTCGCTGGATAAGCTATTGGCTTGATCTTGAGTAAAAAATCCTATATATCCAATGGGCTTTGTGATGCATCAATCTGCAACACAATAGCCATGCTCATTCATTAAAGCTGATCATTTTATGTTTTGAGGCAGAACAATTGGTATAGTTGCCATTAGGGTGACATACTCGAATTAAGTTCATATAGTAGATAGATTGAAGACTACCTACTGGAGGAGCGTTCATACCCCACAGAGATAATAGGAGTTTGATGAGATGAAAGCTAACTGGGGCAAATATTCTCAAGGTCAAGAGAGTTCACACTTAGGGAAAATAAGAGGTTTTTGATGGAGGTACTTAGATAGTATGGGAGTTGATTGTAGTCCATGATAACCTAGATGTGAAAGATAAATATCGAGGTACTCCCAGCTATTAGAAACATCAGGCAATGGAGAAGAGATCTTATTAATATATTAATTATCTTACTCTTGAAAAACCTTATTAGAATTATTCTTTCCAAGCTTTTGGAAACCCATGCCTACCTTAATGATATTCATTTTATATTATCTTACCTTATTTCAAGAAGCTTACAGCTTAGTCCTACTGGCCCTATCTATGGTTGGACTACCCCCTAACAGATCTCGAGTGCCTGGTATGTGACAATAGTAATAGCACCATGACATCTTGCTTTGGCATCTGGTATTTTCTTGATTTGGCACATCTTGAATTGTTTATCATTAACTGACCTAGAGTCAGCTCATGGTATGTGGATTATCTCCTAGGGTATTGAGGTTAGTGATAAGATGGACTGGGGTTTGAAGTTGGTCAGAAATGGCTGTACTACAAAGCCTATCCATCTCATCACTAACATCTATCTACAAGTATGTTATATTACTAGAATTCAGCCCCTTGGGTGTTCAAGCTGCTGATGACTTGATGGCAGGAGATGATTTCAGATACCTTTCGTGCTAGTTAGGCAATGTGAGAATACCATAGGTCCAATAGTCTTGGTAAACAATACCGTTCGAGGCTAGATTATATCAAGCCACCCACCCAAACAACACCCCCATTTTGTCTAATTTTTTCATGCCACCATCTTGAGTCCAATCATCATTGACAATGCTTAGATTATCATGAACATAATGTTGAACACTCTGAAAATACCATTTTGCAGCAAAATCTTTTGCTTCAATAACGAGTGATAGTCAGTGATCCTGCATGCCGACTCCCCCTCTGGAGAGACCCATGTATAAGAGCTGACACATTGTATGCAACACAAGAAGATTATACAAACTTCTCATCTTGACCAAACTGTGCTTGAGATACCTACAATTTTACTCCACTCTGAATCCTGACTTACCTTACTCTAACTACACTATTACATCAGGTATAAGCAATAGGCCAATAGATGCAGGCAACCAGTGTCTCAAGTCGGCAATCTATACATAGGTAGATACAATGTGCAACCCAGTACTATGGGATCTGGAAAAGGGAGATCCAGAACACATCAAAACAAATCTCAAGATGTGTCCTCAACTCAGGATTCTTCTCCACCCCCATTTGTAAACCTACTAGGAAGAGCACCAAAGCGCCAATGGAAGGGCACAATACTGACCACAGCACATGCAGAACCTGAAACTGAACCCAATGATCAACCAAATATTCAAACAGCGGATCTATTTGATGATAGTAGCGATGAGTACTGAATCTCCCACTGACGAGATGAAACACAATCTGACACTGAACCTGATGGAGAAGGCATTGATATAGCAGATCGCCATAGATTAAGATGTGATCATGGCTGACAAGTAGCTAACAGAAAGGGAGACAATCAGGTGAGAACTATATGCATTTCGACCACATCAGGGTCTCAGGAGATTAGCCCTGCTTGGCGTACAAGCATGGATCTTGGATGCATAATTCGGTGCAGAGCCTACAGTCCTCCAATATTCCCATCATCATGTGATGCAAGGTTATCATTCCCACTGGGTAGCCTGCATGGTCCTGTTTCTGGTACTCTGATCTCTAGTCTAGCTTCTCACTCTTGGTGAAATCTAGTGACAGGTGTGGAAAGGGTTATATTAGATTATGTGAAGACTCTGATTCTACGGTACAAACTGTTTGAGCAGCCACTCCTAAATGTGATTGCTCTGACAGCCCAGGTGCACAAAGTTTGGGATGTCATGCTTGCTAATATTGTAGATGCTGAAAACTTCTAACCCTTAGAGCAGTGCATAAGTTTGGTAAGTAGACTCAGGCAGATATCATGCAATACAGAATGCAATACTAACTTAGAAAGATATGCCAAAAACACTTTGAGCTATGATCACTGTTTGTACATGAGGTGAAGAAAGAGATTGTGGAGTTATATAATCTACCGGGCGATCCCACAGCTATGGTAATCAGAGTCGATTATCTGCTAGAACTGGACAGATCTATGTGCGATCTGAGAGGGTACAATGTTTGTCCCCACCAGATGCCTACCATATAGTGCCCACTACTGACTGTAATTGGATGTAACCCAGGCCCTGACATTACCATTCCTTGTGCCCCAGATTCCTGAGGTGAATTTCCGTAAGTACGTTGCAGGGAAGAAGATACAAGGTATTGTGGATCCCAGGTTTCTTGCATACATCAATGGTACTATGATCTGCTTGACGTGCACCATAATCTACTATACACTGCATGCATGGTAAACTGGGATATATTAGGAGCCCAGGGACTTCAAGCCTGAGGGAGCTGGGGGTGAGTCTCCAAATCATTCAACTGTTCATTCGCGACTGAGGCGGCTAACCTGTTACCAAACATACAAGACCTTTTTGACTGGCAAAAGGAAACATGGGGTAAGTACCCATGGAGGATCCAGGATATGATTGTCGAAAATATTGGAGCAACAATGGATAAGAGGGTTGCGCAAGTTCATGGAGTGCTGCTTGACCACTGTGAAGGATATGATGATGATTGGGAAGCCGTAAGCACTGAGCTCAAGAGTCAGATATCCAACCATACTTCTACACAGCCTGTACTGTGACCCACTAATCACGGGAACTTGGACGTAGTGGGCCATCAGGAATGTCGGAATCTATCACCCGAAACTGACAGCCGATGTGACTTGAGCCAGATGTCTGTAGCCTAGGAGCTTCAGTTACAGGGTTTGGGTCCTCTGAGTCCAGATGATTCCCAGGAAGTACAAGCAGCACCAGCGGAGATCCTTTCTCTATCTTGGTAGGTATCATTGAGTCTTTGGGATTCTCAGAAAGTGCAAGCAGCATCAGCGGGGATGTCATTGTAAGCTGGACGATGACAAGCAGGGGGGTGGGACCATTATTCAGGATGATTAAGGGGAATTAAGAATATGTAAAGAATATGTGTAATAGATTTGATTTAGCTTACTATGATGAGACAACAATGGAAACTAAAGGCAATAGTGCAAAGCAATAATCAGAATGATATTCACCATGGAATCTCTAAAAAGCATCCATCCGGAGGGTGTCAGGGAGATCACAATGTAGTATATCGGATATGAGTCGAGAGTTGGGTGGATTGGGCAATACTGGGTGCAACATGTAGAGGGTGTCATGGGTAATTCACCACACTTCAGAAGGCATCCTGTGGAGGTCCAGACATGAAGTATTAGCATCAAGATGAGATGTCGGAGTCATGATGAAATCTGGATGCATCGTGTATGCAGGCAGGGATCCAGACGAGAGGAGTATCATGTAGAAAGAATCTGGATGGAAAAGCCTGACGATAGGTGGTGCCAGGTTGCGCATCGTGAGTATTATGGAATCCCGATGTATACAGGTAAAGATGTGACATCAGGATGGAAGATACCAGAATTAGGTGTCACCACAATGTAAGTGCTTAGGATCAAGTAGCAACTGGACACAACAGGCTAGGATCAAATGGTGTTAGAATGCAATACCCGAGAATTATGCATTGTTAAGATGCAACACCCAAGGATCAGACGTTGTTAGGATGCAAGCGTGCAGAATCAGACGTTGTCAGGTCATACCTGGTACAGTGGTCCATGTCAGGATACTGTCAGGATGTACCAGGCACATCACTCGAAGTCAGGACGAGATGTCAGTTTGACAGTATGTCCTGGTAAATGGTTATTGTTATGGGCACCCTGTGCATCAGATGCACAGGACGCTCTGGGTGGAAGATAATATTTTTGCTGATAGATACTGCTGGTGTAATCACTTTTTAAGCTCAACCCATGCATACTAAATATGATTATAAATCAGGGGAGAAGGGGGGTGTTCCACCACTTCAATACAATTTCTCTCCAACCATGCCATAACATTATAAGCCTTGTGAACAGGAGCATTATCTTGCTGAAAAAGAATATCTTCAAGTTGCATACCAAAAGAAATGATTTGATGAATTAGAGGAAAAAGATACCTTCTTAAGAGCTTAACATCCATGCTCTTGTTGATAATTTGCGTAATAGGAACCAAAGGACATTTTCTCTTGCCTCAAAAGCACTCCTATATCAAAAGTGAAATACCTTTACTTTTTATCCTTTGGGTGGATGCACTCTCCACGTCACTGCTCCCCAGGTTCTCTGAAAACCCAGTGCTGCCTTGGATCCTTAGATTTCTCGACACTACACTCATCACTCCAGATGACTCTATTAAAATCCTCAGCTGTCCAATCCTTATAAGCGGTACCCCACTTCGATCTCTTAGTAATATGCTCAGGCTTGAGCTTTGGTCTTGATCTGGCCACCTATTTCTTGATATTGGCTTCTCTGAGTACTCTATCTACTATAAAGTTGTTAGAGAATCATGTCCTATCACTCCTGGGGGTACAAACTAGTAGAAAGAGAAACACTAGGTGCATATTTATCCCTGAAATCTGATCTCTTCATCTTCCAGTTGGATTTGGCTGCCCAGATGATTGTGCTATGTTGTCGCTGGCTGAGAATGGGTGTGCAACCAGGGCAAGGAAGATTATCCAGCGATAGATGCTCACATGCACAAGTAAGGAAGCTTTTAATAGTTGTCCATAGCCATCCAATAATTTGAGCAACAAGGGCAATATTCCGGAGGCAGTAGAAAAATCTGATGATCATGCCTTTTTCAACATTGGTTATTTCTCTTCAGGTAGTCTTTGGGTTTCACTTTTTTTTTTCTGATGTATATCCACATCGATTAAACATTGGAAATTCAAAGAAAGGGTAAATTATTAAAAGGAGGTGGTAGATTTTCATGACATTGTTGTGAAAATAGGTAGCAGGTACGATCACAATCAACTTGGTGAGGTGGCATTTAGCAAGGTACCATTGCTTAGTAAGTCGACCATGAACACTTCTGATGAGGGTTTGTAAGTCCCTCACTCTCTGTATCATATTCTTGTTCCTCTGAAATGATATTGTTTCCTCTAATTCCATTGTCAAAACTCCATTGCAATTGGAGAATAGGGAGCTGAAAATGGGAAAGATTCTTGTTATATTCTTGAAGGAGAATTTGAATGAGATATAGTTTATAGTCAAGATGAATGTCTTGCATTCTATTTGGTATATCATGAAAAACTGGAATAAATCCTTGGGCTAATTTGTATGGGAGATCATTGCAGAATGAGCATTTGTATTGCTCCCAAATCATAAGGGGATTTATAATTATTGTTTGATACAATGCGGTCCAAAATAGCTGCCTCAATGCATAGCCTGTTGCAAATTGGCTTGCTTCTGAAAATGTGACAGTCCATTCTCCATCATCCTCCAGTAAACTTAGAGCCAAACATGCTCCCTTAAAGGTATCATGTAAAGTACCTGCTACTGTCCATAGATCTTCAAAGCTCTAAGGTCCTCTTGCTAGTCAAGAGAAGATGTATGTAGTACTTCTCTCGCATGAAAGGACTGCAAGAGAAAATTCTACCAATAGTTGAGTTGACATCTAAGCCTTCTGGCTGCCAATGCATTTTTTTGGGATGTATCGATAATATGAAGAAAATCTATAGTAGAGATATTGACAACTCTCAGGGTGCTGAGCATTAAAGTCAAAAAATTGAAGTTAATGTTGTTCTGGAAGTTGCAATTCGATCTTGGAGTTCAGCTACATCAATTCCTTCTGGATAGTATACTGGCTGCTCTCCAGGTAAATGCAAAGCACGTTGCATGACAACTGGTAATTTCTCATACACCTTGAATTCAAAAAGTCTCCAGACTGCTTCAGTAGTACCAACATATCTTCCACTCAGGTATCGTTTCACCTCATCCCTTTCTGACTGTATTCTAATAGTTGCTTGGTCACTAACTTTATAAATATATTTATAAATATATTTCACTGCCTGAACAGAACCATAAACTTCAATATTGATATGTGCTTTCTATTTCCAGGTCAGGTCAGGATTGTAAGGAATGACATATCAATTGTCCATTGTGACAGGAAGGCCACAAGCAGTTCCTTGCCCAATAATATTGAACTTTCTCCCTAAGTCTCACCTCCAATACAGAGGATATCGATTTTCTTGGACCACAGTTTCTTCCTGGAATACCCTTGGATACTTCTTAGTACATTTCTTTGTAGTATGATTTTGAACCTCTTTCTTACATGTTGCACTGCTATTTTTACCAGCACAGATTGTATGAACCATAGAGGTATGAACAATTTGGAACAACTCTTTTCCTTGGTCTCTACTGTCATCCAAAGGCTGAGCAGAAATGATTCTATCAATATTCTCTACAGTTGGGAATGTTACATCAGTCTCCAAAAATACCAAAAGATGCATATAGGGCAACCCTCACTTTTGGTATTCGATTGTCTAAACATTGTCTCTGCATTTCCCAAAGATTTTCGCTTTCTTAATTTCATCTACCAATGTACATTGTTTTATATAGAATACGCCAGCTACCAGATCACGCTTATCCACTGCACTCTGACCTAGTAGTAACTCAAGTGTAATCTCTTCCCATTTTGGATTTGCAGTAAAGGTGATAAATAGTTAAGGTCTTCCAAGATGTCTCACTATTACCATACTGTGTTGGAATATTTGTTGCATGAATGAGTCACCACCTAAGTACCTTGATAGTAATATCAGTTTCTTTCCAATACCTATAAGATTGATATAAAGGTCATGCCTTTGAAGAATATCAACTAATCTATTGAATAAATCAGCTTTAAGATTGGCTTGATGATTTCGAATCTATGTCAAATTGCTTTAATCTGATACAGCCTACACATTGACCACTAATTGTTGAAAAAACCTTTGGCATTGAAATGTTGTTGTTGGTTCATCTGTTCTGATGTGTAGCCTGTATTGGTAAAATGCCCATTGATGAAGTCCAACCTTTTGTCTGCTTCCATCTTGATTCCTGAGTTGCAACCCCCAGTGCCAGCTAAGTTCTCCATGAGGAAACATTAAGCCATAATGCAGTGGAGGTAAGCAGCATGGTTTTGTGTTATCCTTTGAAATTTGTTGATGTCCTAGATATTTACCCCATCAGGATGTATTCTATATTCTGCAAGTACAATATCTCGAAGACTTTTTTCTCCATACTCCTCTGGAACTATCAAGGTGACCTCATTGGCTTGTAGAATGTTTGCTCTCCTCAGATCCGATTGCCCATTTGTCATCAACTCTAACCTCAGATCCAGTGCAATCAGATACTCCTCTTCCTTTCTACCTTCTCTCATCTCTTGAAGTCACTTTATGGTAGCTTTGTAGATTCCAATCCAAGGTAACCAGAATTGAAGCATTAATGTCAGTGGCTCAAGGATATTGCGATCCAATTGTGGAAAACAATCTGCTGTTATTTGCGTTGCAAATGCAGGATCATAAAGGTAAACTTGAGAATATTTTACCTCAAGATCACCTGTTGGTTGCAAAGGATCCTGTAAATGATATTGTTCTCCATGAATCTGAAAGTTCTGGACACCTTGTTCTTGAATCTCGCTTCTTTGATCCATATTATTATTCATCGATGTAAAGGTAAAGACAGAGTTCCAGCATCGAAGATTTGTTCAGAACTGTCATGCTTCATGAGCAAAAATATTATCTTGCGCCCGGTGCGTCCTGTGCGTCTGACACACAGGGTGCCGGTAATGATAACCGTTAACAAGGAAGTACTGTCGAACCAACATCACGTTCTGATGTCGACTCATGCACTTGGTGTGTTTTGACAGTATCTGGACATGGACTCCTACACCAGGTGTTCCCTGATAATATCTGATTCTGCACTCTTGTATCCTAACAACATCTGATCCTCGGGTGTTGCATCCTAACAACGTCTGATTCTCAGATGTTGCATCCTAATACCATTTGATCCTAGCCTGTTACATCCGGATGCTACCTGATCCTAAGCTCTTACATTGTGGTAACACCTAATTCTGGCGTCTTCCAACCTGACATCGCGTCCTCGCCTGTGTGTATTGGGATTCAATGATACTCACAATGCGCAACCTGGTGCTACCTATCATCTGGCCTTTCCATCCAGATTCTTTCTACATGACACTCCTCTCATCTGGATCCCCAGCTGCATACCTGATCCGTCCAGATTTTACCACAACACGAACATCTCATTTTGATGCTACTACCTCATGGATGGACCTCCTCAGGATGCCTTCTGAAGTGTATTGAATGACCCCTGACACCGTCTGCATATTGTGACCGGTATTGCCCAATCTTCCCAACTCTCTCCTGATATTCAATATACTACATTGTGATCGCCCTGACACCCTCCAGATTGCTGCTTTTATAGATTCTATGATGAATGTCACCCTGATTATTCCTTTACAGTACATCCTTTAGTTTCTAATGTAGTCTCATTATAGTAAGCTAAATCAAATCTATTATACATAATCTTTACATGTTCTTAATTCCCCTTAATCACCCTTGGCGATGGTCCCACCCCCCCACTCATCATTGTCCAGGTTATGATGACATCCCTGCTGGTGCTGCTTGAGCTTCCTGAGAATCTCCGAGATGGAGAAGCGATCCCCGCTGGTGATGCTTAGGTATTCTGAGAATCTCCAAAGCTTAACGAGACCCTTCAAGATAGAGAAAGGATCCCCACTAGTACTGCTTACACTTCCTGAGAATCATCTGGACTCGGAGGACCCGAACCTTGTAACAGCAGCTCTCAGACTACCGACGTCTGGCTCAAGCCAAACTAGCTATCAGTTTTGGGTGATGGATTCTGATGTCCCTGATGTCCCAATAGGTCCAAGTTCTAGTGTTTAGCATGTCATGTTACAGGCTGTGTAGAAGTCTGGTTGGATATCCAACTCTTGAGCTCAGCACTTATGGCTTCCTAATCATTATCGTATCCTTCACGGCGGTCCCACTGTACCCCGTGAACTTGTGCAACCCTCTTATCGAATTTTTTGTCTAATATTTTTGACAATCATATTCTGGATCCTCCATGGGCACTTACCCCAAGTTTCTTTTTACTTGTTAAAAAGTTCTTGTATGTGTGGTCACAGGTTATCCACCCCAGTCATGAATGAACGGTTGGATGATTCGTACACTCACCCTGGCTACCTCAGGCTTGAAGTCCCTGGGCTCCTGATTTATCCCCATTTACCATTTACGCAGTGTATGGCAGATTATGGTGCACATCAAGCAGATCACAGTGCCATTGATGCATGCAAGAAACCCGGGATCCACAATGCCTTGCATCTTCTTCCCTGCAAAGTACTTACAGAAAGTCGCTGTAGGAATCTGGGGTACAAGGAATTGTGATGTCAGGCCCTGACTTACGTCCAATTACAGTCAGTAGTGGTCACTAGATGGTAGGTGTCTAGTGGAGACAAACATTATACCCTCTGGGGTCCTGCATAAACCTGTCGTGTTCCAGCAGATAATCGACTCTGTGCACCATCGCTGTGGGATCATCAGGTGGACTATATAACACTACAATCTCTTTCTTCACCTCATGTACAAACTGTGATCGTATCCTAGAGTGTTTTTAGCCTATCCTTCTAGGTTAGTATTGCATTCTGTGCTGCATCATATCTGCCTGAGTCCACTTACCAAACTTATGCACTGCTCTGAGGGTTGGATATTTTCAGCATCTGCAATATTAGCAAGCACAGCATCCCAAACCTTTTGCACCTAGGCTGTCAGAGCAACAACATTTGGGAGTGGCTGCTCAAACAGTGTGTACTGTAGAATCAGAGTCTTCGCATCATCTAATATGCTCCTTTCCACCACTGTCACCAGATTTCACTGAGAGTTAGGAACTGGACTAGAGATCAGGGTACCAGACACAGGACCATCCAGGCTACCCAGTGGGGATGATAACTGTGCATCACATGGGGTTAGGAACCTTGGAGGACTGTAGTCTCTCCGCTAAATTATGCATCCAAGATCCGTGGTCGTACACTGAGCAGGACCTATCTCCTGAGACCCTGATGTGGTCGAAATGCATATAGTTCGCACCCAATTGTCTCCCTTTCTGTTAGCTACTTGTGAGCCATGACTACGTCGTGATCATGGGCCTTCTGCAATATTAATCCCTTCTCCATCAGGTTCAGTATCCGATTCTGTTTCTTCTGGTCCATGTCAGATTTGGTACTTATCACTACTATAGTTCAATAGATGTACTGTTTAGGTATTTGGTTGATCATTGGGTTCAGTTTTGGGGTCTGCATACGCTGTGGTCAGCATTTTGCCCATCCGTTGGCACTTCGGTGCTCTTCCTAGTAGCCTTACAATTGGGGTTACAGAAGAATCCCGAATTGATGATGTGTCTCGAGATTTGTTTTGACATGTTCTGGATCTCCCTTTTCCAGATCCCATAGTACCAGGTTGCACATCACATCTACCTCTGTATAGATTGCTGAAGCGGGGTGCTGGCTCACTGCCTGTATTGGCCTATTGCTTATTCCTGGTGTAATATGGTAGTTACAGTAAGGTAAGTTAGGATTCAGGCTAGAGAAAAATTGTAAGTATCTCAAGCACAGTTTGGCCAAGATGAGAAGTTTGTATAGTTTTCTTGTTTTGTATACGATGCGTCAGGTCTTATCCACAGGGCTCCCCAGGGGGGGGAGGGGGCATGCAGGATCACTGACTATCACTCGTTATTGAAGTAAAATATTTGCCTGCAAAATGGCGTTTTAAGAGTATTCAACATTATGTTCATAATAATATAAGCATTGTCAACTACGATTCAACTCAAGACTCTGGCATGAAATAATTAGACGAAAGTCAGGGTATTATTAGGGTAGGTGGTTTAATAAAATCTAGCCACGAACGGTATTGTTTACCGACACTATTGGCACTACGGTATTCTCACATTGCCTAACTACTACTAGAAGTATCTGAAATTGTCTCCTGGCATTGAGTCAACACAGCTTGAACCCCCGAGAGGCTGGATTCAAGAAATCTAACCTACTCGCACATGGATGTTAGTGATAAGATGGACAGGGGTTGTAGTGTTGCTGTTTCTGACCAACTTCAAACCCCGGTCCATCTCATCAGTAACCTCAATACCTTGGTAGATAATCAACATATAATGAGCTGACTCTAGGCCAGTTAACTAAAGACAATACGAGATGTGCCAAATCCAGAAAACACTAGATGGCGAAGTGAGGGGGCATAGTGCTATTACGATTATCACATACTAGGTACTTGGGATCAAAATGGCTAGTAATATGAGACACTAAAGTAAGGGCATCTCCCGGTATCTTTACTATCATATAGAGGCACCCAATATCACAAAAGATCCCTCATTAGTTATCAAATTTTTAAACCTTTTCTTTTTTAGACTAAGAGATAATGCTCCCTATCTAAAAACTACCTAACAAAAAGCTACTTAGTGAAAAAAAAAAAAAGAACCATGAAGAAAAATCTGCAGAAGGATTATTTCTGCGGACCCAGGCATCTTGTTCCTCACAGGAGGGCAGGGGAGGTCTCCAGGGCTCGCGGAATTGGGTCAGGGGTAGGGGGGTTAGAGGCGGCCTGTTCGGGGGCCCAGCACAAAGAGGGAGCTCAGAGCACGGGGAGTGCATCAGAGTCTGGACAACTGGTGGAGCAGGGTAGGAGGTGGCAGCGGGGGAGCTGCCTATGGCGCCGGGAGTCGTAAGGAACTCAGCCATCCAAGCCTGCTGTCGGACAAGATCAAGCAACCTTCTGTGCTTATCTTGCTCTGATGGGGCAGGAGGCTTTCTGGCAGCAATGGGGGGGGAGTCTGGGCTCATAGTGGTAGGAGGGCTTTCAGGACCCGGTTCCTCATCCATTTCTTCATCCTCATCCTATTTGTTTGTGATTAGTTAAGATGGTAACTAAAATATGGTTATGGTTAGAAACTTCCATCTTTGATCACAATGCCATGTTCACCATGATCTTGCCCCTCCTCCTCCTACTCCTCAACCTCCACCTCCTTCAGCTCCAGCACCTCCACCTCCAGCTCCTCCTTTGCCTCTTGAATGGCCTCCCCAATATCTCTGGTCCACCCACAGTAATCCATGACTTTGCGGTCGAAGAAGGGATATGTGCCATAGGCATGTGCGGCGGTCTGGTCACAATCCTCTCCCTCACCGAGGCATGGCCCCAGGGCCATGAGGTCTAAGGGGTATTTGCCATCATTGGCAAGGAACCACACCACAATGTCCTCATATTGACCAAGAAAGATGAGTTCCTGGAGTGGGAGAGCATCGGAGGACGCCCAATGAAGTAACCGAGCGCCCTCACAAGTCATCATGAGGAGATAGTGGGGGCATCGGATTGCCCCTTCCACATGCTGCTGCTTGACTACCCCAAGCACACTTTCGATGCTCGGTGATGCTATGACTCCTCATGCAATACCCTGGTTGGAGTCATTGGTACACCAGTGGTAGCCAAGGAATGCGTGCCAGGTTTCTCAGGCATTGGACTGACAAATAATATGGATTCCTATTGCCCATGAACAATAAGGGGAGGCCTAATCCAATTGAGCCCCTGACAATATGTGTGAGCACAAGGATAGCATTTAATATATGGGAGGGGGCAACACTTACTGGGAGGTCCCTCGACCTCACCACCAACCTTCTTTCCCTCCAGCTGACGACGCCCATTAAAGGTCCTCAGGTTCTTGGTCATGTCATGGAGCAGAGCCTGAGATGGCACTCCCCTTCCAAGATGTCATTGACCCCATGCTTATCTTTAATAAGTGTGAGACATGCTGTGACCAGGGGAAGGCAGCGAGCATACCCAATAACTGAATCCAATTCGGATTTGGTCAGGCAGCAGAGGTCCAGCAAACCACTAGTCAAGTGCTCCTTAACATGGTCGCACTAGGCACTTTATGCAACTGTGATCTGGCATGGTTGCGTGAACCCAAAAAAGCTTTTGGTATAAATTATGTCGCCATAGCGTTCTCTATGAGTATTAGTTTAAATGTTTCTGACAGCTGAGTATAGGTTGTGTTTCACTTACAAGGAATCCTCCACCACCAGCTCGAAGGGTAGCCTCTCCAATGAAGTCAACTGGCTTGCGCTGTTCACAACTGTGTGTTCCAGCACTCTCCATTTCCCACTCCACCCATGCAGCTTGACAGACTTGGCAGCAGGATGCCAAAGAAAAAAAAACAAAGGTTAGTAATTATCACATGATAGAACTTTGATGGATTCTACTTACTTCACCATCCAGACTTCACTTCCCTGAGGTCAAAATGCAAGTAGGACAGGGGCAGCAGGAACGACAGGGACAGCAGGAGGTCTACGAGGAAAAGAAATGTTAATATTGCTCACTCCAGACAGTTAATCATGTTGTGGAGTTTACTTACTTTGGCTTATTCACCAGTCGCCTGATCAATATCGGAGGTGCCATCCGAGTTAGAGGAGGGGGAAAAACAAAAAAGAAAAAAAAAAAAAAGAAAAAAGTCAATTGCAGGTAGGGAGGGGGAAAGAGCCTCCTGTTAAGAGATAGAAGGAAGAAGGGATGTAGAGAATGAGAGAAGCAGAGAAGGACAGAAAGGGTTTTCTTCTAATCTTCCTCTATGGTGGAGAGAAGAGAAGAGAAGGAGGAAGGGAGGAAAGGAGGGCAGAAGGGATGGGTTTAAATACCCTACATACATAGGGTGCGCACCACACGTGTGCAACTGATGTGTACAGGGTATACAAGAAACGATTCGTATATGTTTCCTGGTTTGTTTGTACACCCCATTGTAACTGCAAATAATTCTCCCACATCTGACAATGTCTGAGGATTGTTTGGGTTTACAATAGGGTGTACAAAAAAACTAGGAAACACATTGACAAGGGATAAGTATCTATTCTTCTGTATATATAATATATTTAAAAATCAATTATAATATCTACGAAGTCAAACTTGTCAATAACTTTGGTAAAATAAGCTTTTAAGACACACTAGTGATATGACACCCAGGGGTCACTAGTGTGGCTGAAAAACTTATTTCATGAAACTATATGCAGCACAATGTCCATGGCATCACCACAACCATATGGGGAAAGGACATTTTCTTTTTATATTGAAAAGATATTTGTATACCGATCATGGTATACAAATATCGTTTAAATAAAAAAAGAAAATCAACTTTTGGCTGTACTATTCTCGTGATACCAACAAGTGTTGATAATATATTTCATTCTTATCAACAGCTCTTGGCAGCATCGATGCATAACGTCCTCGGCATCACAACAACTGTATAGTGAAAACCCCATTTTCTTTTTTTATTGAAAAAATATCCTTATACCTATTATGGTATAGAAATATCTTTTGAATAAAAACAGAAAATCGACTTTAGGTCCTACCGTTGTCGTGATACCAATAGGTGTTGATAACATATATTTCTGTGTTATCGACACCTCTTGGCAGCATCGATGTACGATGTCCCTGGCATCATGACAACAGTGCGGCGACAAGCCGATTTTCTTTTTTTATTCAAAAGATATTTCTATATCATAATTGGTATAGAAATATCTTTTCAATATAAAAAGAAAATGAACTTTTCGCCATACTGTTGTAGTGACGCAGGGGATATCATGCTGCATATATAATTTCATGAAAGAAGCTTTTAAGCCACACTAGTGACCCCTTGGTGTCACATGACTAGTGCAGCTTAAAAGCTTATTTTACCAAAGTTAGTGACAAGTTAGACTTTGTAGATATTACAATTGATTTTTAAATATATTATATATACAGA
>ML120441.1:284200-342647 GCA_003788595.2 Choiromyces venosus 120613-1
ACAATATCTTGAAAACCTTTTTCTCCATACTCCTCTGGAACTATCAAGGCAACCTCATTGGCTTGTAGAATGTTTGCTCTCCTCAGATCAGATTGCCCATTTATTATCAACTCTAACCTCGGATCCAGTGCAATCAGATACTCCTCTTCCTTTCTACCTTCTCTCATCTCTTGAAGTCACTTTATGGTAGCTTTGTAGATTCCAATCCAAGGTAACCAGAATTGAAGCATTAATGTCAGTGGCTCAAGGATATTGCGATCCAATTGTGGAAAACAATCTGCTGTTATTTGCGTTGCAAATGCAGGATCATAAAGGTAAACTTGAGAATATTTTACCTCAAGATCACCTGTTGGTTGCAAAGGATCCTGTAAATGATATTGTTCTCCATGAATCTGAAAGTTCTGGACACCTTGTTCTTGAATCTCGCTTCTTTGATCCATATTATTATTCATCGATGTAAAGGTAAAGACAGAGTTCCAGCATCGAAGATTTGTTCAGAACTGTCATGCTTCATGAGCAAAAATATTATCTTGCGCCCGGTGCGTCCTGTGCGTCTGACACACAGGGTGCCGGTAATGATAACCGTTAACAAGGAAGTACTGTCGAACCAACATCACGTTCTGATGTCGACTCATGCACTTGGTGTGTTTTGACAGTATCTGGACATGGACTCCTACACCAGGTGTTCCCTGATAATATCTGATTCTGCACTCTTGTATCCTAACAACATCTGATCCTCGGGTGTTGCATCCTAACAACGTCTGATTCTCAGATGTTGCATCCTAATACCATTTGATCCTAGCCTGTTACATCCGGATGCTACCTGATCCTAAGCTCTTACATTGTGGTAACACCTAATTCTGGCGTCTTCCAACCTGACATCGCGTCCTCGCCTGTGTGTATTGGGATTCAATGATACTCACAATGCGCAACCTGGTGCTACCTATCATCTGGCCTTTCCATCCAGATTCTTTCTACATGACACTCCTCTCATCTGGATCCCCAGCTGCATACCTGATCCGTCCAGATTTTACCACAACACGAACATCTCATTTTGATGCTACTACCTCATGGATGGACCTCCTCAGGATGCCTTCTGAAGTGTATTGAATGACCCCTGACACCGTCTGCATATTGTGACCGGTATTGCCCAATCTTCCCAACTCTCTCCTGATATTCAATATACTACATTGTGATCGCCCTGACACCCTCCAGATTGCTGCTTTTATAGATTCTATGATGAATGTCACCCTGATTATTCCTTTACAGTACATCCTTTAGTTTCTAATGTAGTCTCATTATAGTAAGCTAAATCAAATCTATTATACATAATCTTTACATGTTCTTAATTCCCCTTAATCACCCTTGGCGATGGTCCCACCCCCCCACTCATCATTGTCCAGGTTATGATGACATCCCTGCTGGTGCTGCTTGAGCTTCCTGAGAATCTCCGAGATGGAGAAGCGATCCCCGCTGGTGATGCTTAGGTATTCTGAGAATCTCCAAAGCTTAACGAGACCCTTCAAGATAGAGAAAGGATCCCCACTAGTACTGCTTACACTTCCTGAGAATCATCTGGACTCGGAGGACCCGAACCTTGTAACAGCAGCTCTCAGACTACCGACGTCTGGCTCAAGCCAAACTAGCTATCAGTTTTGGGTGATGGATTCTGATGTCCCTGATGTCCCAATAGGTCCAAGTTCTAGTGTTTAGCATGTCATGTTACAGGCTGTGTAGAAGTCTGGTTGGATATCCAACTCTTGAGCTCAGCACTTATGGCTTCCTAATCATTATCGTATCCTTCACGGCGGTCCCACTGTACCCCGTGAACTTGTGCAACCCTCTTATCGAATTTTTTGTCTAATATTTTTGACAATCATATTCTGGATCCTCCATGGGCACTTACCCCAAGTTTCTTTTTACTTGTTAAAAAGTTCTTGTATGTGTGGTCACAGGTTATCCACCCCAGTCATGAATGAACGGTTGGATGATTCGTACACTCACCCTGGCTACCTCAGGCTTGAAGTCCCTGGGCTCCTGATTTATCCCCATTTACCATTTACGCAGTGTATGGCAGATTATGGTGCACATCAAGCAGATCACAGTGCCATTGATGCATGCAAGAAACCCGGGATCCACAATGCCTTGCATCTTCTTCCCTGCAAAGTACTTACAGAAAGTCGCTGTAGGAATCTGGGGTACAAGGAATTGTGATGTCAGGCCCTGACTTACGTCCAATTACAGTCAGTAGTGGTCACTAGATGGTAGGTGTCTAGTGGAGACAAACATTATACCCTCTGGGGTCCTGCATAAACCTGTCGTGTTCCAGCAGATAATCGACTCTGTGCACCATCGCTGTGGGATCATCAGGTGGACTATATAACACTACAATCTCTTTCTTCACCTCATGTACAAACTGTGATCGTATCCTAGAGTGTTTTTAGCCTATCCTTCTAGGTTAGTATTGCATTCTGTGCTGCATCATATCTGCCTGAGTCCACTTACCAAACTTATGCACTGCTCTGAGGGTTGGATATTTTCAGCATCTGCAATATTAGCAAGCACAGCATCCCAAACCTTTTGCACCTAGGCTGTCAGAGCAACAACATTTGGGAGTGGCTGCTCAAACAGTGTGTACTGTAGAATCAGAGTCTTCGCATCATCTAATATGCTCCTTTCCACCACTGTCACCAGATTTCACTGAGAGTTAGGAACTGGACTAGAGATCAGGGTACCAGACACAGGACCATCCAGGCTACCCAGTGGGGATGATAACTGTGCATCACATGGGGTTAGGAACCTTGGAGGACTGTAGTCTCTCCGCTAAATTATGCATCCAAGATCCGTGGTCGTACACTGAGCAGGACCTATCTCCTGAGACCCTGATGTGGTCGAAATGCATATAGTTCGCACCCAATTGTCTCCCTTTCTGTTAGCTACTTGTGAGCCATGACTACGTCGTGATCATGGGCCTTCTGCAATATTAATCCCTTCTCCATCAGGTTCAGTATCCGATTCTGTTTCTTCTGGTCCATGTCAGATTTGGTACTTATCACTACTATAGTTCAATAGATGTACTGTTTAGGTATTTGGTTGATCATTGGGTTCAGTTTTGGGGTCTGCATACGCTGTGGTCAGCATTTTGCCCATCCGTTGGCACTTCGGTGCTCTTCCTAGTAGCCTTACAATTGGGGTTACAGAAGAATCCCGAATTGATGATGTGTCTCGAGATTTGTTTTGACATGTTCTGGATCTCCCTTTTCCAGATCCCATAGTACCAGGTTGCACATCACATCTACCTCTGTATAGATTGCTGAAGCGGGGTGCTGGCTCACTGCCTGTATTGGCCTATTGCTTATTCCTGGTGTAATATGGTAGTTACAGTAAGGTAAGTTAGGATTCAGGCTAGAGAAAAATTGTAAGTATCTCAAGCACAGTTTGGCCAAGATGAGAAGTTTGTATAGTTTTCTTGTTTTGTATACGATGCGTCAGGTCTTATCCACAGGGCTCCCCAGGGGGGGGAGGGGGCATGCAGGATCACTGACTATCACTCGTTATTGAAGTAAAATATTTGCCTGCAAAATGGCGTTTTAAGAGTATTCAACATTATGTTCATAATAATATAAGCATTGTCAACTACGATTCAACTCAAGACTCTGGCATGAAATAATTAGACGAAAGTCAGGGTATTATTAGGGTAGGTGGTTTAATAAAATCTAGCCACGAACGGTATTGTTTACCGACACTATTGGCACTACGGTATTCTCACATTGCCTAACTACTACTAGAAGTATCTGAAATTGTCTCCTGGCATTGAGTCAACACAGCTTGAACCCCCGAGAGGCTGGATTCAAGAAATCTAACCTACTCGCACATGGATGTTAGTGATAAGATGGACAGGGGTTGTAGTGTTGCTGTTTCTGACCAACTTCAAACCCCGGTCCATCTCATCAGTAACCTCAATACCTTGGTAGATAATCAACATATAATGAGCTGACTCTAGGCCAGTTAACTAAAGACAATACGAGATGTGCCAAATCCAGAAAACACTAGATGGCGAAGTGAGGGGGCATAGTGCTATTACGATTATCACATACTAGGTACTTGGGATCAAAATGGCTAGTAATATGAGACACTAAAGTAAGGGCATCTCCCGGTATCTTTACTATCATATAGAGGCACCCAATATCACAAAAGATCCCTCATTAGTTATCAAATTTTTAAACCTTTTCTTTTTTAGACTAAGAGATAATGCTCCCTATCTAAAAACTACCTAACAAAAAGCTACTTAGTGAAAAAAAAAAAAAGAACCATGAAGAAAAATCTGCAGAAGGATTATTTCTGCGGACCCAGGCATCTTGTTCCTCACAGGAGGGCAGGGGAGGTCTCCAGGGCTCGCGGAATTGGGTCAGGGGTAGGGGGGTTAGAGGCGGCCTGTTCGGGGGCCCAGCACAAAGAGGGAGCTCAGAGCACGGGGAGTGCATCAGAGTCTGGACAACTGGTGGAGCAGGGTAGGAGGTGGCAGCGGGGGAGCTGCCTATGGCGCCGGGAGTCGTAAGGAACTCAGCCATCCAAGCCTGCTGTCGGACAAGATCAAGCAACCTTCTGTGCTTATCTTGCTCTGATGGGGCAGGAGGCTTTCTGGCAGCAATGGGGGGGGAGTCTGGGCTCATAGTGGTAGGAGGGCTTTCAGGACCCGGTTCCTCATCCATTTCTTCATCCTCATCCTATTTGTTTGTGATTAGTTAAGATGGTAACTAAAATATGGTTATGGTTAGAAACTTCCATCTTTGATCACAATGCCATGTTCACCATGATCTTGCCCCTCCTCCTCCTACTCCTCAACCTCCACCTCCTTCAGCTCCAGCACCTCCACCTCCAGCTCCTCCTTTGCCTCTTGAATGGCCTCCCCAATATCTCTGGTCCACCCACAGTAATCCATGACTTTGCGGTCGAAGAAGGGATATGTGCCATAGGCATGTGCGGCGGTCTGGTCACAATCCTCTCCCTCACCGAGGCATGGCCCCAGGGCCATGAGGTCTAAGGGGTATTTGCCATCATTGGCAAGGAACCACACCACAATGTCCTCATATTGACCAAGAAAGATGAGTTCCTGGAGTGGGAGAGCATCGGAGGACGCCCAATGAAGTAACCGAGCGCCCTCACAAGTCATCATGAGGAGATAGTGGGGGCATCGGATTGCCCCTTCCACATGCTGCTGCTTGACTACCCCAAGCACACTTTCGATGCTCGGTGATGCTATGACTCCTCATGCAATACCCTGGTTGGAGTCATTGGTACACCAGTGGTAGCCAAGGAATGCGTGCCAGGTTTCTCAGGCATTGGACTGACAAATAATATGGATTCCTATTGCCCATGAACAATAAGGGGAGGCCTAATCCAATTGAGCCCCTGACAATATGTGTGAGCACAAGGATAGCATTTAATATATGGGAGGGGGCAACACTTACTGGGAGGTCCCTCGACCTCACCACCAACCTTCTTTCCCTCCAGCTGACGACGCCCATTAAAGGTCCTCAGGTTCTTGGTCATGTCATGGAGCAGAGCCTGAGATGGCACTCCCCTTCCAAGATGTCATTGACCCCATGCTTATCTTTAATAAGTGTGAGACATGCTGTGACCAGGGGAAGGCAGCGAGCATACCCAATAACTGAATCCAATTCGGATTTGGTCAGGCAGCAGAGGTCCAGCAAACCACTAGTCAAGTGCTCCTTAACATGGTCGCACTAGGCACTTTATGCAACTGTGATCTGGCATGGTTGCGTGAACCCAAAAAAGCTTTTGGTATAAATTATGTCGCCATAGCGTTCTCTATGAGTATTAGTTTAAATGTTTCTGACAGCTGAGTATAGGTTGTGTTTCACTTACAAGGAATCCTCCACCACCAGCTCGAAGGGTAGCCTCTCCAATGAAGTCAACTGGCTTGCGCTGTTCACAACTGTGTGTTCCAGCACTCTCCATTTCCCACTCCACCCATGCAGCTTGACAGACTTGGCAGCAGGATGCCAAAGAAAAAAAAACAAAGGTTAGTAATTATCACATGATAGAACTTTGATGGATTCTACTTACTTCACCATCCAGACTTCACTTCCCTGAGGTCAAAATGCAAGTAGGACAGGGGCAGCAGGAACGACAGGGACAGCAGGAGGTCTACGAGGAAAAGAAATGTTAATATTGCTCACTCCAGACAGTTAATCATGTTGTGGAGTTTACTTACTTTGGCTTATTCACCAGTCGCCTGATCAATATCGGAGGTGCCATCCGAGTTAGAGGAGGGGGAAAAACAAAAAAGAAAAAAAAAAAAAAGAAAAAAGTCAATTGCAGGTAGGGAGGGGGAAAGAGCCTCCTGTTAAGAGATAGAAGGAAGAAGGGATGTAGAGAATGAGAGAAGCAGAGAAGGACAGAAAGGGTTTTCTTCTAATCTTCCTCTATGGTGGAGAGAAGAGAAGAGAAGGAGGAAGGGAGGAAAGGAGGGCAGAAGGGATGGGTTTAAATACCCTACATACATAGGGTGCGCACCACACGTGTGCAACTGATGTGTACAGGGTATACAAGAAACGATTCGTATATGTTTCCTGGTTTGTTTGTACACCCCATTGTAACTGCAAATAATTCTCCCACATCTGACAATGTCTGAGGATTGTTTGGGTTTACAATAGGGTGTACAAAAAAACTAGGAAACACATTGACAAGGGATAAGTATCTATTCTTCTGTATATATAATATATTTAAAAATCAATTATAATATCTACGAAGTCAAACTTGTCAATAACTTTGGTAAAATAAGCTTTTAAGACACACTAGTGATATGACACCCAGGGGTCACTAGTGTGGCTGAAAAACTTATTTCATGAAACTATATGCAGCACAATGTCCATGGCATCACCACAACCATATGGGGAAAGGACATTTTCTTTTTATATTGAAAAGATATTTGTATACCGATCATGGTATACAAATATCGTTTAAATAAAAAAAGAAAATCAACTTTTGGCTGTACTATTCTCGTGATACCAACAAGTGTTGATAATATATTTCATTCTTATCAACAGCTCTTGGCAGCATCGATGCATAACGTCCTCGGCATCACAACAACTGTATAGTGAAAACCCCATTTTCTTTTTTTATTGAAAAAATATCCTTATACCTATTATGGTATAGAAATATCTTTTGAATAAAAACAGAAAATCGACTTTAGGTCCTACCGTTGTCGTGATACCAATAGGTGTTGATAACATATATTTCTGTGTTATCGACACCTCTTGGCAGCATCGATGTACGATGTCCCTGGCATCATGACAACAGTGCGGCGACAAGCCGATTTTCTTTTTTTATTCAAAAGATATTTCTATATCATAATTGGTATAGAAATATCTTTTCAATATAAAAAGAAAATGAACTTTTCGCCATACTGTTGTAGTGACGCAGGGGATATCATGCTGCATATATAATTTCATGAAAGAAGCTTTTAAGCCACACTAGTGACCCCTTGGTGTCACATGACTAGTGCAGCTTAAAAGCTTATTTTACCAAAGTTAGTGACAAGTTAGACTTTGTAGATATTACAATTGATTTTTAAATATATTATATATACAGAAGAATAAATACTTATCCCTCATGTATGTATTTCCTGGTTTGTTTGTATACCCCATTGTACACCCAAACAATGCTCAGACATCATGAGATGTGCAAGCATTGTTTGTGGGTACAACAGAGTGTATAAACAAACCAGGAAATGCATACGCCTCATTTCTTATATACCCTACACACATCAGGTGCCCAAGTGCAGTGTGTACGTGAGGTATACATGTGCGCACCCTATGTGTGTAGGGTATATAAACCCAGCCCTTCTTTCTTCCTTTCCTGCTTTCCTTCTCTTCTCTCCACCACAGGACAAGATAAGAAGAAAATCTTTTCTCTCCTTTTCTCCTTCTCTCTTTCTCTACTTCCCTTCTTCCTTCTTCCTTCTGTCTCTTAAGAGGGGGCTCTTCCCCCCCCCTCCCCTCCAGCAATTGTCTTTTTTCTTTCTTTTTTTTGCTTTATTTTTTTCCCATTCCTCTAACTCCGATGGCACCTGAGATGTTGATCAGACAACTGGCAAACAAGGAAAGTAAGTACATCCCAAAACACCATCGACTCTCTGGAGTGAGCAATATCAACGTTTCTTTTCCTTTTAGACGTCCTACTGTCTCTGTCATTACTGCTGCCACTATCCTTCCTGTAGTTCGACCTCAGGGAAGTGAAGTCCAGATGGGGAAGTAAGTAGAGTCTATCGAAGTTTTATCACGTGATAATTACTAACCTTTCTTTTTTTTTCTTAAGTGTCCCGCTACCGAGCCTGTCGAGCTGAATGTGCAGAGTGGGAAATGGAGAGCACGGGCATGCATGGTTGCGAACTGCCTAAGGTAGTCGACTTCATCAGAGAGGCTAACCTTTGAGCCAGCAGTGGAGGATTCCTTGTAAGTGAAACCCAACCTACCCTCATCTGTCAGAAACATTTAAACTAATACTCATGGGGGATGCTATTATGATATAGTTTATGTCAAAAGCTGGTGTGGGTTCACATACCCATGCCAGGTCACTGTTGCATAAAGTACCTGCTACAAGCATGTCAAGGCCCCACTTGGCTGGACACTTCCTGGACCTCTACTGCCTGACCAAATCCAAATTGGATTTATTTGTTGGGTATGCTCACTGCCTTCCCACGATGGCGGCCCAGCCTGTGCTTGTTAAAGACAAGCACTGGGCCAATGACATCTGGGAAGTGGAGTACCACCTTAGGCTCTTGGTCCATAACATGGACAGGGACCTGAGGACATCGAATGGGCATCATCTGTTGGAGGGAAAGAAGGTTGGTGGTAAGGTCGAGGGACCTCCGAGTAAGAGTTGTCCTTTCCCATCTATTATATGCCATCCTCATGTTAACACATATTGCCAGAGGCTCAATCGGATTGGCCTCCCCTTATTGCCCATGGGCAATAAGCATCCATATCGTTCATCAGTCAGGTGCCCAAGAAACTGGGCACCCATTCCTTGGCTTCCCCTGGTGTGCCAATGACTACCACCAGGGAATCACCTGGGGAGTCATGGCATCACCAATAATCAAAAGTGTACCTGAGGTACTCAAGTGGCAGTGTGTGGAGGGGGCAACCCGATGCCCGCGAAATCTCCTCAGGGTGACTGGTGAGGGTGCTCTATTACTTAGTTGGCTGTCCTCCCATCCTCTCCCACTCCGGGAACTCATCTTTCTTCGTGAAGATGAGGACATCCTGATATGGCTCTTTCCTAACAATGGTGAACACCCCTTGGACCTGATGGTCCTGGAGCCACACCTTGGTGAGGGAGAGGATCATGACCAGACCCCCACACCTGCCCCTGGCAAATATCCCTTCTTCGACTGCATTGTCTGGGATCGCTGTAGGCAGGCCAGAGATATCGAGGTAGCCATGCAAGAGGAGGAGGTAAAGCTGGAGGAGGTGGAGGAGGTAGAGCTGGAGGAGGTGGAGGTGGAGGTTGAGGATGTAGAGGTAGAGGAAGTGGATGGGGAGGAGGAGGAGGATCTGGAAGAGGTGGAGGTGGACGAGGTGGAGGTAGAGGTTGAGGAGGTGGAGCTCAAGGAGGTGGATGAGGAGGAGGAGGAGGAGGAGAAGGAGGCAGAGGAGGAGGAGGAGGGGCAAGCTCCTCACGAACACACTATTTTGATCAAAGATGTAAGTTTCGAACCCTAACCATATTTTAGTTCCCATCTTGGCTAATCACAAACACATAGGATGAGGATGAAGCAATCGATGACGAACCAGGTCCCTCAAATGCTCCTCCTACCACGAGCCTGAACTGCCCCCCCCATTGCTGCCAGCGAGCCTCCTGGCCTGGCAGAGTAAGACAAGCAAAGAAGGTTGCCTGATCTTGTCCGACAGCAGCCTTGGAGGCTGAGTCCCTTATGACTCCAGGCGCTGTCTGGAGCTCTCCCCCAGCCACCTCCTCCCTAGCTCCACCAGTTGTCCAGACTCCAATGCCACCCCCTATGTGCCCAGCCCCCTGTTTGTGCTGGCCACTCCTGCTGGCTGCCTCTTGACTGCCTACCCCCAACCCAATTCCTCCAGCACTTGAGACCCCCCCTGCACCCAGGCAAGGAACAAGATGCCAGGGTCTCCAGAAATAATACTTTTGCAGCTTTTTTTTTTGTAGCCTTT
The DNA here is from genome assembly GCA_003788595.2 of Choiromyces venosus 120613-1. Lineage (NCBI taxonomy): Eukaryota > Fungi > Ascomycota > Pezizomycetes > Pezizales > Tuberaceae > Choiromyces > Choiromyces venosus. The sequence continues at coordinate 294,415 of ML120441.1, forward strand.
GTTTTTTTTTTTGCTAAGTAGCTTTTTGTTATGTAGTTTTGAGAGAGGGAGCTTTATCTCTTGATCTAAAAAAAAAGATTTAAAAATTTGGTAACTAATATGGAATCTTTTGTGATGTTGAGTGCCTCTATATGATAGTAAAAATACCGTGGGATGCCCTTGCTTTGCCATCTCATAATGCTAGGTGTTTTGATCTTGAGTGCTGGGTATGTGATAAGAGTGATAGCACCATGCCCATTTACTTTGGCGTTTGGTAATTTCTGGATTTGGTGAATCTCATATTGTCTATGGTAAACTGGCCTAGAGTCAGCTCATTGTATGTCAATTATCTAATAGGGTATTGAGGTTAGTGATGAGAGAGATCAGGGTTTGAAGTCAGAAACTGCAGGGCTACAACCCCTGTCTGTCTCATCACTAACATCTATGCATGAGTAGGTTGGATTGCTTGAATTCAGCCTCTTGGGTGTTCAAGCTATATTGACTTGATGCCAGGAGATGATTTCAGACACTTCAAGTGCTAGTTAGGCAATGCAAGAATACCGTAATGCCAATAGTGTTCGTAAACAATACCATTTGTGGCTAGATTTTATTAAGCTACCCACCTTAACAACACCCTCAACTAGTCTAATTTTTTCATGCTAGAGTCTTGAGTCCAATTGTAGTTGAGAATGCTTAGATTATTATGAACATAATGTTGAACATTCTGAAAATGCCATTTTGCAGGAAAACCTTTTACTTCAATAACGAGTGATAGTCAGTGGTCCTACAACCCCCCTGGAGACCTTTGTATTAGACTTGACGTGTTGTATGCAATATGAGAAAATATACCAACTTCTCATCTTCACCGAACTGTAGACATGACACCAAAAGGCAGTAGTAACATATTTCTAGATTACCGATGCCTCATGGCGTCATGACCACACAATGTCCCATGGTGTCACGGTTGTGACAGCACAACATCCCATTGCGTCACGGTCATGACAGCATAATGTCCCCTGGCATCACAGTCATCACCCCGATACTTGTACCCTGATCCTCGCACCTTCTCATTTGTACCTCCATATTATCTTCTACAGATCTCCCCACTCCACCTACGTCCTCCCATCGCCAAACCATTCCATCAAGTCATTCCAATTTCTACATGCACTAGCCTCTTGGAATACCCTCTGTGAACCTTATTTCTGATCAACTACTCAGGGGCGGCAGAGGGAGAAAGTTACAAACCAGTGTACATCTCTCTATATAGGGCTTCACGGCTGGTATACCTTTGGGACCGTGGTGTGAAATTTCTCAGGTTGTGAGAATTGTTATTCCGATTGGTTTACAACTGTTTGTGGAGCCTCTCTTCTGTGCAGATATTCACGATACTAGAACTGACCATATTCTCAATAGACTACCTTCTGCTCCACAATTCTAAATAGACCATATCATGCTATATCTTTCTCATCTCCCCTGGCATTGCATCAATCATGGTACACTGGGAAACCTTATGTGTCCCCCATACTAACAAACACCCACAAGTTTAAGATAAAGGCCTAGGAGCAAGGAGCCGGTAACAATTGATACAACACTTTATCCTACTATGAAGTCCCATGTCGATGGGAGGTCTACCTTGATGAAGCTCTCTCAGCCCAAGGGCAAGCAAACAAGGCTCAGGCTAAAGACTGATAGTGAAATGGAAGGTTGGTTTGATAAGGGAATGTCCTTGACACGGGAGGACCAGGCTGTTAGGCATATGGAAAAAAGGACCAAAGTTACCCGGCCTTTACATAGGATTATTTCTACCATACCCCTGCAGCCCCCATATAGGGACCGGGCGTCATCACGGTATTTCGGTCGAGTTGCGTCCCGACATTTTAGCCACAATAAATGGCACCTTCAGCATAACACCATATACGTCGTCGCCGTCCGTCCGACCGGATGCTGTCCGTAGGATATATGAGAGGGCACCTTTGGCGACTCATGGGAAGTGACTCGGAGGAATATGGTTAAGTCTTGAGCAAGCTATTATCTTGTACGTTAGCAGTTAAATATTATGGCTGATAGGTGATGGGACGATTTGGGAAAAAACCTTAGTGACCGAATATCGTGAGCCTATGGCACTGACGGGTAGCCATAGAGCCGAGCCTTTTGCTTTGAAAGAAGTAGTGCCCCAAGAGGGCCTACTCGAGAATCGGTATGAGAGGTTTTCGCTGGATAAGCTATTGGCTCGATCCAGAGCAAAAAACCCTATATATCCGATGGGCCTTGTGATGCATCAATATGCGACACAATGGCCGCGCTCATTCATTAAAGCTGATCACTTTATGTTTTGAGGCAGAACAATTGGTATAGTTGCCATTAGGGCGGCATACTCAAATTAAGTTCATATAGTGGAGAGATCGAAGGCTACCTACTGGAGGGGTGTTCACACCCCCCAGAAACAATAGGAGTTCGAAGAGATCAAAGCTAAGCAAGGCAAATATTCTCAGGGTCAAGGGTGTTCGCACTTAAGAAAGTTAAGAGGTTTTTGATGGAGGTACTTAGATAGTATGGGAGTTGGTTGTAGCCCGCGATAACCCAGACGCGGAATATAAATATCGAGGTACTCCCAGCTATCAGAAACATCAAGCAACGGAGAAGAGATCTTATTAATATATTTATTACCTTACTCTTGAAAAAACTATTATTACACATATCCTTTATAAATACTTCAGGAAATACGAGCCTACCTTAACGATCTTCGTTTTATCCTACTTTACATTATTTCAAGAAGCCTACGGCCTAGACCTACCGGCCCTATCTACGGTTGGACTACCCCGAAACACAGGCAGCCTGTGAGGAGGCAAAAGAGAGGGGTGAGAATGTGTTCCGCATTATTTAGCGCAAGAAAGGTATGCAATAGCAGTCATGTAGTACATGTCATGGAACACTCAAATAACCCAGTCTTAGGAAACATTATCGAAGTATTCCTCAATATAGATATCGAGACACACAATTCCCATCTACACCTGGCTGACCTGCAAGTACTATCCCTGGACCAATGCGATGCACTCTGCGCCTCATATCAGAATGTCAACATTAGTGCAAGTGAGGTGTATTTGGCCCTTCATGGCAACTATCACTGCCTTGTTATTGTATTTGGCAATCCAGCCTCCACTATCTATGGTGAGGAGGTTGGGGCATTGATCATGAATCAGGCTACAGACATCATTACCAAGTGCTGTCAGATTCAGCCTCTGAGGCTTCCACGCAGCATAAGGCACAATCATACTGAGGATTGGCTCCTGCAAATTCCACAACACTATGCCTATTTGAACTCATGCTGTGGGGTGTTCCATTAGGGCATTTGGGTGTAACACAGACATGAGGACCTAAAATGTGTTTTGACTAAGGATACTAATGATGTCGGTTGAAATACACGCAGAGACCTACAAGCGCTCCTTGCATTATTCCAGAATATCACACAGCTTAAGTGGTTGCTTCTTAGGGCTATTGACAGGCCACAACGTTACATGACGCAGTCCATTATAGAGCTATTACCCCATCACTTCCAGAATCTCTGGAGCAATTATGACAACGAGTGCTTTTCCCTACTTGCATGCCTCATCAATGTCATAATGGAGCCGCACCTAGACTAGGGTGACCTTGACTAGATGATGAGTGCACCATTGAGACAGTTTGAAGAGGCCGGGTTTTGCATATTCAATTAGGAATAATGCTTTCACTTTCCAGCAGGTTCGATCTCTGGCATCTGCTGTCATTAGCTAATCCACATTATAAGGCTCTGGACTGGTTCTTGACTCTGCTTGGTTTCGACTATCCATGGGTCCCTGCTGCGGCATCCTTTCAGGAGTCAGACAGATGCAGGTGCCATTAGGGGGCAAATGCAGAAGTGGAAGCATGATTGCCTGAATGGCACTGCTCTCCCTGATCTCCAGAATGAGCGTTCCGATTCTGAATCCTTTCTGAGAAATTAACTAACGTTATTTACATGATAGGATGTATCTGACCTCTGTTGTGTTGGATTACCCTGGAGGGCATTTGGCTTTCCAGATATATAGATATGTAGATTTGTGGCAGATCAGAATAAAAAAGATAATATGAGAACAATTGATAATGTAGCCAGGAACAACATTGCTAAGCCTACCTTGATGTGTAACTAATATTCTTGAAATAAGCTTCTTATTTGCACAAGTATTTTCATACAAAGTGACATTGCATGATGGCCCAAGAAGGGGAAGTAGTTTGTGTTACAACAAATAGGATGAGTTGATCTGATAAGATGGGGTGATACAAGGCATGAAGCTACAAGTGCTAAGCGTGTTTAGATACTAGTTACAGTTCACCATGTACAAACCCCTTGACCTAGTGTTCCACTGACATGCGTCAAGATCAATACTATATAGTACTCCCGCACCTCATAATATATAGAGGACCCCTGAGATTGACTAGGTAGACTTTCATTATGGCTGTCAAATGTTCATTTTTTTGCTGAAGATATATGCGGGCAGGCACATATGAGAAACAACTACTAACTGCACATGCAAATCTGTACATCATACTTGGCTCTACCATATGGCATGTACCTTCCATGAGTCCTATTAATGATGCGGAAATAGACCTATTCCTTGACCTGGCGGTAAATTATGAGAATCAATGGGCTGATTCAGACTATGAATCTAATCCAGACCCTACTGAATGCGACGCCAATGCATTCAAAGATGACATCTTGCAAGAGTCTGATGCTGAGGTACTCAACCACAATATCTCATTGATGGCCAGCAGACAAGGACATTACCCAGGCACTGGGGAAGCGATTCGAGACGTGAGTAGGGTTGAGGATCAATACTGTACTCAGTGCCAGGATCCATGGGCCCCATTTGCCAATGCTCATGATTTCAGACTTGCATCTTGATTTATTCTGAGCAAGGTCTCGAAGTCTCGAATCAAGGAATTCTTTTCTCGCAGTCTGTGTAGTTCTGCTTCAGTTTGCTATACTTCAATACACACACTTGAGAATCAACTGCGATCATTGGACTCCTACAGTGCTTATCTACAATGGTTTGAAGGTGAAGTTGATGATGGTAAGAGAACACAGTATTTCTTCTATTGGAACGTCCTTGACTGTGTCAGATACCTTCTTCAGCAGATAGTATACAGCGATGACTTGGTTTATGTGCTGCGGTGTGAATATAACTAGAATGGACATAGGATATATGACGAAATGCATACAGTGGACTGGTGGTGGGACGTCCAAGTACTGTACATCCTACTTTACAACCTCCTTCATCAGGGCAATGGCTAACCGTTTATAGGATACACTTCCACATGGTGCAACTCTAGTTTCAATAATTGGAATGTCCGATCAGATGAATCTTACCAACTTCTCGGGTGACAAGAAAGTGTTGCCTGTCTATATTACGACCGGAAATCTCCTATTGACTAGGCATAACAAACCTGGATCATTGGTGGTTCTCCTTCTTGCACTATTGACTGTCGCTGACATGTTCCCATAGTTCTCTTCATCAGACAACCTGCAGAGACAAATCAATGCCGAGACACTACAAGGCATATTTGAACTCATACTGTCACCCTTGAAAGATGTGATACTTGATGGTGTCTCAATTGACTGTGCAGATAGGAAGGTCCAGTGGTGCTTCCCTATCTTGTCCACGTGGGTTGCAGACCATATGGAAAACATTGCACTATACTGAGTAAAATTCAATGCCTATCTGAAATGTGAGGTGCCTCCTGATGCATCAGGAACTGATGCACAGCAGACATATTGGACGTGTGATTATGCCACATATGAATGTCTCAAACAAGAACATGAGCATCAGTTGACTGACTCTGGGTTGAGGGACATGAATGCCACATTTGATGCACTTAGTATCAAGATGGGATGGAATGGCTTTCATCAGCTTCAATGGATTTCAGCACCCAATCTGCACAAGCCAGATTTGCTCCATACAGTTTATTGGGGACTATTCAAGTATATGATGGACTGGATTCAGAGATTCCTGAAGAAACACACATGACTGCAGGCTTTTGACGATGCCTGGAAGGTTTTACCACCATACCCAGGATACTTTGCACCCAAAAAAGCATACTGTGAGGTTATGCAGTGGCAAGAAAAAGAGATGAGGAACCTGGAGTGTTGTTTTTTGGGAGTTCTCACCATGGCATTGAGGCAGCATGAGAGTACACAAGTATTACCATTCAAACATGCACTTGTCGGCATCATGTCATTGCTCGATTTCACTTTGATGGCCCAATATAAAAGCCATACACCTGAGACCTTGGATTATATGGAACAATATCTGAATCAGTTTCATGATACAAAAGATATCTACTTGGAGTTTTGAATATCGAAGAGGACATGGGCAAAGGTTAACAAGCAGTGAAGAGAGCTAAAACATCAGAGAATACAGGCAAACTAATGTGTTGTGAAATCCAACCAGTATTGGGTACAGGAGCAGGATCATGAAGAAGAGATCACCCAATGTATGGAACTAATCCACACGGAATCTGATTTCAACTTCATTAAGAGACATCTACTATGTTATTTTCAGGGTCACATATAACAGTTTGGCAACATTGACATTTATATCATGGAGTTTGGCAAGCTTATGCATAAGGAACAAATTATGGAGGGATGGCGTCATTCGAATAAAAATGATGTCGCAAGATAGATCCTGCATAGTTATGGTTACCACCATGCAATCCGAATAAGACTTTTAAACCTGGATTCTCTTCAACATCACAGGACTGATCTCCCTACTGATGTCATGGAACATTTGGATAAAATGAATTTCATACCCGTGCTAGTCACCAATCATAGGATCCTGAAGTGGCATCATGATGATGGTTCCGATGTGATGGATTTTTGCAAGGTCTCGGGTATCTCACCAAAGAGCATCTGTTGGGACTTGATTCGATATAGCTGGAATAGCCTGCCCAGCGAACGCTGACTTGCTTAAGATCCTGCTATACTTCGATTCCTTGTGGTTGAACGACTAACACAACTTGAAATCCCCATTCTAGTGTTCCAGGAAACCGACATTGGTGACATCCACAGGGCATGCTCCACTGGTACCCAACTCTTCAGGAACCAGGTGAGTCACAATGATTGGGTTTGTTACAGACAGGTTGCAAGCATATTTATGATGTACTCTTGGGCCGTCTCTGCAGAAAGCTCCTGGCACTCTTCAAAATCCGAGACTACATGCACGAGGACATAGTTCACAGACTTGCATGTATCCAAATATTGAACACAGTTAACTTGGGATGTGTATCCAATATCCACAGCCTTGTCATGGTACAGAAAAGGGAAAATGCATGAGTGTTTACTATAATAGACATAGGGACAATCCTAGGCCAGGTGCACCTCATTCCAGAGACAGACTAGTGATAGCTTGTTAACAGCTATATTGATTTAAGGACATTTAACAAGATTTATTGAGCAGTCATGAGAGCGGACAGTCAGGCGACAACTGTTGGCTTATCCAAGTATTCTGCATCGAGGATGGTTGAATGGCATGAAGAATATTGTAGCATCTTTCATTGCAACCTGTATATATAAATCTCTATGTAGAAACTAATTAATAGAAACTAAATAATAGATACAACTAAAAGTACACGATGTAGAAAATTATGGTAGGGGATTGGTCAGTCCTTGAGATTAGGACCCTGATGACACCACACAGTGAAATATCCTGGGTCCTGATGTTGCGATGATGCCATGGGACATCATCGGTCCTGATGTTGCTAGAATGCAGTGAAGAAACCAGACAGATAGCAACAAATTGCCATATTGCCCAGTGACCTCACAGCGAGGAACTGACAATAGTGACGCGTCAGGATGCTGGGAAGGTTCAGGGCAGGGATCGGGACCTCGGAGGATGGAAGGTATCTGTGGTCGATGTTAGGATGGATTTATGGCTTTGTGATGAGAGATGGAAGGAACGTGATGAAGGCTGGCCCTGTGTGGCCACACTCCGGGCCAGTAGTACTCCCGTGAGGCAGTGGCCATAGCCACATGTCAGGATATGGGGCAGAAGGTGTGACAGAGATGCAGATGTCAAGGGGTCATGTGGATGTCAACCTCATCTCAGGTAGTATCCTGATGCCGAAAAACGTTGCTATGTGACACAGGATACGCCAGGCGCAATGTTGTATTGCAACACACATCATGACACATAGGGCACAACAGGAGGTTGCAATAGAACTCAGAATGCACAGGGCGCTGTGGGCGCATGAGAAATGCAGCGTGCATCAGGACGTAATGCCCATACCTCAGATGCAGGTTTTTTTTTTGCTGATGTATATGTATTGGTACTGGTATTGTACTTACTAGTAGGGACAATTTTGATTGGTAAGAGTCTTAGCAAGAAGAGACAGAGAATAGACTATTACAAGAAGATAGTTATAGTAGATAACCAGAGCTAGATATTAGTATATCAGTATTAAGTAGAAGTGGGGAGAGCAAGAGGGGGAAAGAGCATACTTAGAATATCGGAAGTCGAGAGGAAGAGGAAGAGGAAGAGGAAGAAGAGAAGGAGAAAATACCAGTAGCTAAAAAGACCTAACATGCTCTTACAATGACTAAAGAACTAATTACTTAGGCATTCAATCATATAGTAGCTTCAGCACAAATCATTCAGTACTCCAAGATGGAGCTTGTAGTGGAAAACTCAAGCAAGACTACAAGTCAATTCTTTCTATTAATGAATGAGTTAAACCTTTTGTAGTAATGAAAAATAATGTTAAAGCAACAATCTTTATTGTACTACAGCTACAAGAGGTACAGAATAAGTGGTTATAAGAGGCAGTTAATAAGCTATGACATTTTTACTTTTATTTATTTAACTTTATTTTTATGCAACTTTGTTTATTTTATGACATATTTTTAAGTAAAACTATATAATACTTGTTTAAATATTTGTACAGATAAATGAAAACCTGAGCTAAACTGATCTAAGTTATTATAATATTGTAGACATTTTCAAGCTAAGGTTGTAGTATTGAAGACTTTTACCATATTATATTTATATTTCTTTTTATTGATTAATATTAGCCTAATAATTGAACCATATTTGGTGTTCTAACTTATCTCAAAATGACCTTCATTCCTATATCATCTGATATTGGCTCAATTTCAAAATCACCTAATACTGAACTTTTCTCCCCTCTAAGTATTTCTTTCCCCTTATTAACTATTATCCTCTTTATTCTCCAGCTCCTATACCAGATATTTCTCATCTGGGTTCCTGTGAATGATTGTCATAGACTAACATAATTTGAGGCTAAAGAGACTTATACTAAGAGGGAGAGAAGCTAATATCAGAAAATCAGAATAGTAGTAGTACTATTCAGGAAGGTATTAGGCAGGTAGAATATAACTCATCAGAAGCCATAAGGTTATTACATGATTGGTTGGTTTTGGTTGATGGGTAGTGTTATGATCGGCTATAAGATCTCTCCTTTCTTATATCTCGCAACAGGCAACGAGCCTATTGTTAGCTTTTTCCTTAGAGATAATACTCATCTATCTCTTATTGTATTCTCTTTTCTTCGAGAATTCTCAATACTTGTTATCTTACACTATGTCTTAGATATTGACTGTTGCCAATACTAGATCCTTATAGTGCAAACTAGTATTGACTCTGTTCCTCTTCGTGATTGTTGACCCTTGTAGTAAAGAGTGTAAAGGTGTTTTATTGATAGCTTATAAGATAGGAAATAACTTAGGTGGTTGCATGAAGAACTAACTGTCAGGTCCTATTGACCTCCTTATATAGTTCTTCCAGCAACCTGCTTACAAATCAAATGAGTCACAACTGTGACTCATGCATTCACGTAACATATAACCTCATGACTGTACTTGGTCATGCACGAAAGTCCCATGACCTTAAAGGGGTCATGTGCAAAACCTCATGACTTGTATAAACGAAGTCATGCCTCTTAATCCTCATGACTCATAGGCGCACCTATGAGTCAACGCTCAACATACCAATCAAATTCAAACATAAACAACTATGACTCACAACTGTGAATCATGTGAGACCCTATGACTCATATGTGAGTTGTAGTGCAAAACACAATATCATATGACTCAACTGAGTCATGTGCGAAAAACCTTTTAACAAATGAAATACTTATGACATACAATTGTATGTCATGTGAAACCATTACAAACCACATCGCGTTTGTAATACTAGCTCCCCTCTCCCTAAATCCTCAGTCCCTTGAGGATCTGTGACTATACCTTTCATAGTATACGTCTCGATCCACATTCTCTTTCAATCTGCTCATATCGTGAGTGATTCCCCTAATCCTTCTTTCCATCTCTTTTCTAGAGTATCTTTGTTTTGCTAGTTCCCTATCCAAGGCCTTATTTCTGAGTCTTAGGCCTTTTTCCTCCTCTCTTAGCCTTCCGATGGTACCTTCTAGTCATTCAACCGCTTTTTGTAGGTCTTCCTTTGATACAAACCTTTCATCCCCCTCTTTTTCCTCCAATTTTGTCCCTGAAACTTGGTTCTCTCCCTACCTTACTTTCTTGGTTCCTTTCCCATGAAAGGAACAGTGGGTTCGCATACAATTTCTTGCTGGTATTTTCTTGTGCTTCAGTCATTCAGGGATTGGTTCTTTTGGTGTGAAAGGTGGGAATGTTTTCCAACTTTTTTCCCAGCTGTTGGCATTGCTGGAATCGTTCGGACTAGTCGTTACTGTTCTGGCCATGTGCCAGAGATCATATCTTTCTTTTGCATCCTTGTGGATTGGGCATTCTTCATTTATGTGTGCTGTGAAATGATATGCCGCATGCTCTATTTTCGTGTCCTCATAGTATATCTTGCCCCAATCTTCAGTTTCTGGGGCTTGGCTTGTTTGGATATCTTTGGTGGAAGGTGGAGATTGCATTTTGGGCATTCGTGAAGTTAGTGGCTGGGTACCACTCTTGATCATGCTGTGCTGGATAGCCAGTCCACTTGGCTCGGTATTGTAGTTTGCCGTAATGTAGTCTTGAGTCGACTATTTGATCGAGTTCGTATTCGTCTTCTCCTTCTATCTCGATAGGAGGAGGGGGAAGTTTCTTTTGTGAGGGTAGGGGATTGTCTGAGTAGAGTTCGAGTTTGCTGATGTGGAAGACTGGATGTTTTGTTTTCATTGAGGTTAGGAGGTCTAGCTTATGAGCTTTTTCTCCAATTTTTTCAACGATTTTGTATGGTCCAATTTTTCGATAATCAAATTTCTTTGATGGCCTTGTGGTCTGGATATCTTTTGTGATTAACCAGACTTTATCTCCTGATTCTAATCTTGGATCAGGTTTTCTGTGGTGATCGTTGTTTTCCTTAATTTTATCTTGTGCCATTCATATTTCTGTTTGGATGAGTCCATGTAGTTGGCTGATATCATCTTTTTCCAATATTCCTGGTAAGCCTATGTGTCCCATGGGTTCATTGATGGGGTGATGTCCATAATATGCATAGAAGGGTGTTGTCTTGATGACGTCTTGTTTTGTTTTATTGTATGCGAATTCTGCAAATGATAGCCATCCTTCCCAGTCTTGTTGGGAGTATTCCACATATGCCCTTAGGAACTGTTCCAGTGAGGCATTTGTTCACTCTGTCTGACCATCCGTTTGGGGGTGGAATGCTGTGCTTATCTTCCTGGTGATGTCCAATGCTTTGGTCATCTCTTTCCATAGGTCTGATGTGAATATTGATCACCTATCGCTAATGATGTCTTTCAGTAATCCACGTAGTTTGAAAACATTTTTCATAAACAATTACGTAAATTGTTTGGTTTTCATATCCTTCCGACAGGGTATGAAATGAGCCATCTTGGTTAATCGATCCACAATGACCCATATTGTGTCATAGTTGTTCGATAGTGGCAAGTCTGTGATGAAATCCATACTGATGGATTTCCATGGTTTTTCTGGTATTTGTAGTGGTTGCAATAGTCCATAGGGCGCATGATGACTTAGTTTTGTCTGTTGACACATGTCGCAGTTTTTGAAATATCGCTTAATATCTTGGGGCATTCCTGGCCAGTAGTATGTCTGTTGTGTCTATTCAAATGTTTTGGCTGTTCCCCCATGTCCATTTTGTAGTGTGTTGTGATTCCTTCTTATCGCTTCGGTTCTCATTGGTTCGTCTTCTGGTAGCCAGATTTTTCCTTCATACCACATATATCCTTCCTTCCAATCGCATGATCCTAGTGCCACTTTCGGGTATTCTTTATCTTTCCTTTCTATGGATTTTCGAATATCTTGGAGCAACATATCCTGTGATGTCTTTTCTTTGATATTCTTTTCGGTTCCTAGGTCTTTTATTGTCCATAGTTCTATAGTATTGATTTTTTCTGAGCCCTGGGTATATCCCTCATTCACAAAGAATTGTTCTTTTAGTAACAGGATCCTTTGTCATTGCGTAATGTTATTGTCTCCTTCCATTGGTATGTCATTCATTCTTCTTGTCAGGGCATCCGGTTTTGCCCCTTCCTTGCCTGGTCGATATTCTATTTTGATATTGTATTGGCTTAGCACTTCTCTCCATCTTATTTGCCTTCCATTTAGGGCCTTGGTAGTTGTGAATGGGACAAGGTTCTTGTAGTCTGTAAGAATCTTGACTGTGTGAGGGCTTCCTTGTGCATATTTCCTCCATTCCTTGAGGGCCTGCCTTATTGCCAGGAGTTCCTTATTGTGTATATGATAGTTGCATTCTCCTTTAGTCATTGGTTTTGACTGATAGGCTATTGGTTTCCATAGCCCCTCCTTATCTTGTTGCGATATGATTCTGGAACAGACGTAATTTGATGCATCTGTTTCAATCATGATGGGTGAATCTGGGTCGAAGTGTCTTAGTATTGGAGTTGTGGTGAGTCTTTCCTTAAGACCTTCAAAGGATCTTTGCTCCAGTTCTCCCCATTCCCACTTCTGATTTTTCTTGGTTCTGTTCTAAAGTGGTTTCGCTATTCTGCTGAATCCTTCTATAAATCTTCGGTAGAAGTTGCAAAATCCCACAAAGCTCTTGATGTCTTTGACCTTTTCAGGTGTTGTCCATACTTTTATGACATCTGTTTTGATAGGATCCATTCGAACTCCCTCAGAGTTGATGATGAATCCTGGGTATTCGGTTTCTTCCTTGTGGAATTCGGATTTTGTGCATTTGAGGTGAACTCTAATTTCCTTCAGTTTTGCTAGTATCATCGCCACATCCTTTCGATGTTGTTCTATGGTATCCGAATATACTAATAGGTCATCCAGATAAGCTATGCAGTTGATGTCCAAATACTTGCTAAGTGCATTATTGACCCATTGTTGAAAGGTTGCCAGTGCATTAGCTAATCTGAATGGCATGACCATGTATTCATATAGTCCATATTGCGTCCTGAATGCTGTCTTCCATTCGTCTCCTTTGGCAATCCTTATATGTTGATAGGCATCCTTGATATCGAGTTTGGTGAAATATTTCGCTGTTTGCAGTCAGTCCAAGGCTTTGCTTATTACTGGTAATGGATATCAGTCCTTTTTTGATACTGTATTTAGGCCTCTGTAGTCCACACAAAGCCTTAATCCTCCATCTTTTTTCTTGACAAAGAGTATGGGTGCTCCCGCTGATGAGGATGAAGGTCTTATCCATTGTCTTTCTAGGTTTTTTTCCAGGTATTCCCAGAGTTCCTTGAGTTCTTCTCCTCTTAATAAGTAGAGTTTCATAAATTGTGGCGGTGCTTCTGTTTCGATCTTGTGGTCCGCTGCCCTATGTGGTGGCAACTCAGTTCTTTCTTTTTCTTCAAATATGTCTAAGAAGTTGTGATACTCCTTAGGTACTATTTGTCTTAAGGTTTCTTTTCAGCCCTTTCCTTTCTTTTGCAGTGTTAGTTTGGTGCTAATTGTTGTAGCTGCCAGCATGAGTCTTGCATCGTCCCATTTTAGGATTCCACTGATTTCTCCTTTTTTGTGCATCCTACCGAATGCTTGTGCTGAGATGAAAGCGATCGATAGTCTTTTCTTGTTCTGAGATGGTTCTTCCTTTTGATGATCTGTGCTGCCGAATCCTTGGTTGCCCCTTTTTGGGGGTTGAAGTTGTTGTACCTCCTTGAATGGTGTTGAAACTATTTTTTCCACAATTATCTGGGCGATGTTATCTCCTTTGTGGACCTCATAATCTACTTCTGACAGGTTTACCAATAGGACCCGAATTTCTCCTGCATAGTCTGCATCTATGACTCCAGTATTAATGGTAAGGCCATTTTTGCTTGCCAAGCCACTTCTGGGTACGATGCGGCCATAGGTATTCTCCAGAAGTCCCATTGAGATTCCTGTTCCAACGAGCTTCTGTCCTCTTGCTGGGATTGTTGCTTCTTCTATACTGAACAGGTCACTACCTGCAGCCTTTCACGAACCTTTCATAGGTATCTTCGCGTCTTCTCTCAGTCTTTTAACTATGACTTCATAGTTTGGTCCTTCCTTAGTGCTGATTCTTAGAATCCTACTTTTTAGATTCTCCTGAATTGCTTCCTTTTCTGGTACTGCATATACCGTCAGGGAGGCCTCAAGGCATACTGCCTTACACCTGTCACTATCAAAGGTGATTTCTTCATTTCTCCAATCGATCCTTGGGTTGTGGTCTTTTAACCATGTCATGCCAAGGATGACTTCATGTTTGACAAGGTTTGCTACAAGGAAAGTTGCTTTCTCTTTGTGGCTTCCGATGTCCATAGGGACTTCTGTGACATGGGTGATTGGTCCTGCATCCAATACTGTTCCATCTACCATGTATATGTCTCTTGGTTTTTCGATTTTTATTAAGGGTAACTGATGACTTATAGCAAAGTTGGGATCTATAAAATCTTCAGTTGCCCCTGAGTCGATCATTGCAGTTGTCGATATTTGTTGTTGCTTGTTGTGTAGTTGTACTTTGACCATGACATGGTCTGATTCGAGGTTTCTTGGTTCCTTGTTGGTTATTGCAGTGTTGAGGTGTGCGATCTTGATGTTTCTTATTTTGTCGTCCCCTGGCCCATCCTTTCCTGGGGACGTCCTCCCGTTTTTGATGGGTTTCGTTCTGTTGTTCCCATGACCACCTATTCCTGGGGACTTTCGTCATTTAAAGCCTCTTATTGTTCTTTTTCCACATCCAGTTCCCGAATCTTTGGTCCCTTGATATTGGCCTTCTTGACTCTACAGTCTTTTGCCATGTGTCCCTTTTTTCCACACTGATAGCACAATCCTTCTTTCATGCATTTTCTCTATTCTTCCTGGGGTAGTCTTTGGGACCTCCTTCGATTTGTAGGGTCCAGGTCCATGGTGTCACCTTGTGGGATTTCCTTGGGTGTCATTTTAAAAGTGCCATCTTGGTTTCTTGGGGTACCATATGTCTCCGTATTAACTTTCTTTGCCTGGCGCAGATGTTTGAGTGTGGCCAGTCGAATTTCTTTGTTCATAGCCCATACTGCTAATTGGTCTGCTGCCGTGATTGTTTGATTGTAGTGATCAAATTCTTCTGGCAATTTCGGGTTCGTTCCCGCATATAGCTATTCTCCTGCTGTCATGTCATCCAATTCCCCTTCTGTTAGGGCCAGTTTGAACTTGTTCCAGTATTCCGTCATAGTCTGAGTTCCTTGGGCCATATTTTTGAGTTGTATTCTCGCTGTTCCTCTTGGATCAATGTCCCCAAATTGGTTTTTAATTGCTTCCTTGAATTCTTCCCAGTTGTTCCACGGTTTGGTTCTTATTCCTTCCATGTAGGGTGTGAGCTATGAACTTGCCTCTTTTCTTAGTAGACTGGATACATAGGTGATCTTTTCTTCATTGTGTTCTTCTGCCCATCCTACTGCTTGGAAGGAGATTTGCAGTTCCGCTAGCCAGTTCCTGAGTTCTTTTCTATCACCTGTGTAGGTGGTTGGTGGTTTAACCTTCAGTTTCGGAACGTTCATGGCTTGTAGTATCTGCGCTAGTTGTCCAAGTGGGTCTCCTCCTGCTGGTGGCGGGTTTGCATCTTGTCCCACTGCTTGTCCTTGGCCCGACATCCTTTCCGCTCTTTCTTCTTCCTTGCTTGAAGATTCGCTATGTTCTGTCCTTTCTTCTGGTGTAACTGGACTTGGTGTTCTCCCTCTTTCCGAGACTGTTCTTGCAACTTCTTGTGCACCCTCTGGGAGTTCTAAGGATTGGTCTTCGTATTCAAAATCTGTGTTGTCGTTGGGTGTTGCTTGGGGATGCAACCAAATGTTACGATCGGCTATAAGATCTCTCCTTTCTTATATCTCGCAACAGGCAACAAGCCTATTGTTAGTTTTTTCTTTAGAGATAATACTCACCTATGTCTTATTGTATTGTCTTTTCTTCGAGAATTGTCAATACTTGTTATCTTACACTACATCTTAGATATTGACCATTGCCAATACTAAGTCCTTATCGTGCTAACTAGTATTGATTCTGTTCCTCTTCGTGATTGTTGACCCTTGTAGTAAAGAGCGTAAAGGTGTTTTATTGATAGCTTATAAGATAAGAAATAACTTAGGTGGTTCCGTGAAGAACTAACTGTCAGGTCCTATCGACCTCCTTATATAGTTCTTCCAGCAACCTGCTTACAAATCAAATGAGTCACAACTGTGACTCATGCACTCGTGTAACATATAACCTCATGACCATACTTGGTCATGCGTGAAAGTCCCATGACCTTAAAGGGGTCATGTGCAAAACCTCATGACTCGTATAAACGAAGTCATGCCTCTTAATCCTCATGACTCATAGGCGCACCTATGAGTCAACGCTCAACATACCAATCAAATTCAAACATAAACAACTATGACTCACAACTGTGAATCATGTGAGACCCTATGACTCATATGTGAGTTGTAGTGCAAAACACAATATCATATGACTCAACTGAGTCATGTGCGAAAAACCTTTTAACAAATGAAATACTTATGACATACAATTGTATGTCATGTGAAAACATTACAAAACACGTCAGGTTTGTAATAGGTAGTCTAAGAGTTGAGGAAAGACAATAGCCCCTCATCAGAAGTGTTCATGTTCTGAGACATGTTTAATTGCGGTTGCACCATAATGTAGTGGGCCAACAGTGTAGTTGTCAATAGTCAGATTGTCAACGGGCATGCAGGCGTGCACACTGACTCCGAGTCCCCTCCTCAACAATCAACAATGATCAATGATCAATCATCTACTGTATATATTTTAGAGTAAGAAAATAATAAATAAAACTAGCTAATACCTTGTATAACCTGCCTTTGCTTCCAATACTGTAGTTACTCTATCAGGCATTGATTTCCACAACTTTTCAAAAAACTTCTCAGGAATTATCTCCCAAACCGAAGGCAATACTTCTGCAAACCTCTTCTTAATTGCTTCTGTTCCTCCTGGGGTATCTCCAATCCTTGGATACTGCTGGTGTAATCACCTTTTAAGCTTAAAACATGCATGCTCAATAGGATTTAAATCAGGGGAGTAAGGGGGGTTTTCCACCACTTCAATACAATTTCTCTCCAACCATGCCATAACATTATAAGCCTTGTGAACAGGAGCATTGTCTTGCTGAAAAAGAATATCTTCAAGTCACATACCAAAAGAAATCATTTGATGAATTACAGGAAAAAGATACATTCTTAAGAGCCTAACATACCTGGTCTTGTTGATACTTTGAGTAATAGGAACCAAAGGACCTTTTCTCTTGCCCCAAAAGCACCCCCATACCATAAGTGAAATACCCTTATTCTTTTCCATTGGGTAGATGCACTCTGCAAGCCAATGTTGCCCAGGTTCTCTGAAAACCCACTGCTGCCTTGGATCCTTAGATTTCTCCACATTACACTCATCACTCCAGATGACTCTCTCAAAATCCTAAGCTGTCCAATCCTTATAAGCTGTAGCCCACTTCCATCTCTTACCAATATGCTCAGACTTGAGCTTTGGTCTTGATTTTGCCAGCTATTTCTTGATATTGACTTCTCTGAGTACTCTATCTACTATAAATTTGTTCGAGAATCATGTCCTATCACTCATGGGGGTACAAACCAGTAGAAAGAGAAACACTGGGCACATATTTATCCCTGAAATCTGATTTCTTCATTTCCCAGTTGGATTTGGCTGCCTGAATGATTGTGCTATGCTGTCACTGGCTGAGAATTGGTGTGCAACTGGGGCAAGGAAGATTATCCAGTGATAGATGCTCACATGCACAAGCAAGGAAGCTTTTAATGGTTGTCCATGGTCGTCCAATAATTGGAGCAACAAGGGTAATATTCTGGATGCAGTAGAAAAATCCTATGATCATGCATTTTTCAACCTTGGTCATTTCTCTTCAGGCAGTCTTTGGGATTCGTTTTTTTTTTTTGATGTATATCCAGATCAATTAACCATTGGAAATTCAGAGAAAGATTAAATTATTAAAATGAGGTGGTAGATTTTCATGACACTGTCATGAAAATAGGTAGCAGGTACAGTCACGATCAACTTGGTGAGGTTGCATTTACTGAGGTGCTGTTGCTTAGTAAGGTGATCATGAACACTTCTGATAAGGGGCTGTATATAAGCCGAGCCTTTCTCTTAAGGAATATAGTTCCTCATCCAACTATCTAAGTTATTTACTATCTGTAATCTTTACAATAAAATACTGTTTATACCTCTCCAATACCTAAGTAACTTTAGTAACTTAAGACTACAAATAAGGAGGCATCATTGAGGATTATACACTTATACTGTTAGACAGTTGGCAAGTAATATAATGTATACTCATAGAGAGTATAAGAATTAATAAGTCAAAAGCTATATTATTACCTATTGTGTGATAGAGATAATCAAGAATTAATATTTAGTTATATCTCCTTATAACTTGCAACCAGATTGATGGAGGAGTAGAAATAAATGGATGATATAAAAGATGAATATAAATAACATACCCAATAAAACAGGAGAACTATGAAGGAATGGAGGAACTACCATCTCTTAGGACTAAAGAGGAATAATATAGTCAATGAAATAGGAGAAAAGTGAAAGAACAGAGAAACTACTAACAGATTCATATACAAAGTAGCTAGATAACTTATTTGGGGCCAGTCTAGCAAAAACAGAGAACAAGGCCTAATAGAAGTGGGTCTTCTGCAAAGCTAAATGTAATGACATCTTCAGCAAAAACAAAATACATACATGTATAGTCAATTCTGAAAAGAATAAAACAAACAAAGTCAAGAAGAGACAAAATAAAAGAGAAATGAAAAACCTTATATCTGCTACAAATAGTTCAGCTAATGACCTCTAAGTAATATTAGGTAATTTATGTAAAATGAAATTGTTTACTGTATTTTATGAAATATAATTTACAACTTACATATATAATTTATAAGCCCAAGATTGCTAGCAATCTAAGCCCTAATATGTTAAGTAAAGAGCTGGTATTAACCTTTATGATTTCTTTATTTGCAGCTAAGGATTGAGTTATGAGTCTTGCAAAATAAAGAAGTATAGATCAGAGCCTTCAAAGACATCAAAAGAAGTGTTATATTGCTAGTTTTACCTTTGATAATTAGATACAGGAGAATGCCTGGACACTTCAATGTTATGTAGAACTGGTACTTGTACCATAGGGTAAACAGTTGGAGGCTAAATTTACCTGATGGGTGGTAGAATGTTAAGGGGGATCAAGGGGTCTCAATACCTATAAGATATTATAAACATGACTATTATTTACTGAAAATACAAGTATACCTTATTGTTTGAAATTAACAGTGTAGATAAATGTCAATCAAATCTATTATAATGCTATTATTGATTAAGGACTAATTCAAAGGTGAAGAGAACAAGAAAAATTTTCATGACCAATATTTTACAGTAAATTTACTATAACTTACATCAATTTACAAAACTTTAATTTACAAAAACCTAACACTACCTTTAAGGAGTGGAAACTCTATGGAATAGGAGCCTAACTTGATGTTAAGCATGTAGGACCAAGACTGGGGGGAGAGGAGCTAGTGGTAGAGGGAATAGAGTAGGAAAGCTATGATGGAGGTAGAAGATCCAAGTGGACGAAAGTCAGTTGAGTGGTACCAAGTAGATAGTAAAGGGAGGCACTATATAGGGATCAATAAAATGATTAAGACTAGAAAGCTGAGGAATTCCTATAAGCTAACGTACAAAGATAAATGTTAAGCATGACAGTGACATTAGCCAATAAAGATGGAGGTCATGAAATAGTAAGAAGAAAAAGATTTGTAGTTTATGAATTTTGTTGTCCTTTTCTAACAGTTATTAGGATTAAAACCTTAGAGAATAGTAGCTGATGGAGAGGAAAGGTAGAATCAATATAGATGTTATAGACCTACAAATAAAAGCCTGAAGGAATAGCTGAAGAAAATAGTATGGTGAGGAGAACTAAGCCTAAGAGACAAGGCTTAGGGAGAGAGGAGTTAATATAATGGATTGACATGATGTGAGCTTAAAGGAACTTAGTATAAGAGAGAGAGGAACTAATGTCACAAATAAAATAGTACTAGGAATACTATTCAGAAAAGTATTAGATAGGATGAACATGACTTATAAGAGTATGAGTTATGCAAGGTAAATAACAACTCAGATTACAATTTTGCACTATAATTCAAAGTTATGAGTTATAGTTATTATTAGTGTTATTATTCTTTGAATAACTCATGTTTGTAATTCATACCATATTATTTGGTTAAACTGGAAATGAGTCTAGGATGAAAGAAGGAACGGGAAGTGAGATTCCACTGTCAACACAAGCCACAATCTCAGATTACTCACCTTTACCTCAACATTACTCATGTTTACTTCAACATCAACTGATTCGTAGATGTTGATTCACAAAAGAGAGACAGAATAGGCTAAGATGGAGCTGAATCACCTTTTGAATCCAGTAACAAAACTGATATACAAATGCAAATCAACAGCCCTTGAAGTAGAGAGGAGAAATATGATGTGAGTACCTCCTCACAGGATTATCCAGGAGTCAGAAAACAATATCCAGAGCCCACAAGTCAGTCACAACCAATCAAGCATTCTTGTGAGGTCAGGGAGGACATTAAAACCAATCACAGAATGGACAGGAGGAAGCTTTGCAGGAGTTAGAAACCGTATGAGGTGCTGTTATACCTAGCAGTTCCAGATAGAAGTACTTCGGTGGTGGCTTCATCACCACATACCACAGGAAGGTAATGAAGAGGAGTCAGGAGTCCTACACGTACCTCTAATGCGGGAGGTATTGGAGAGATACCAGGTTCCTATGATCACTTTTCATAACTGGAGGGCTGGTCAAGATAGAATAGTTAGTGGAAGCAATGGAGGAAGGAAAAATAGATCAGAGGTTAAGTTTTATCGTTGGCCAGAGCGGGAATCAGAGCTCTATGAAGAACAGGAATTTCAATGATAGTGAATAACTAAAGGAAAGTATAGGATCTGTTATAGAGATTGTCGGGAAAAAATGAAACCAAGAGAAACATAAGAGAAACTAACTAATGACATTTGCAATCCAATAATGTCTCATGTCCTCAACTAGCAGCCAACTCTAACATATCCAATACACATCCGTAACAGCCATGTCCCACCATCTATATCTAATGTATCAGGATTGTCTGGACTAATGCATTGGGAATGAGGCCGCTAATGTATACCGTACATCTCGTACATTCGACAGTACCTGCTTGCGGTAGTGAAGTGATGTATCCCATTACTGCCTGCGAATAGACTTTATGCTTCAGGATTCAAAAATATCACTTCAACAAACCCCATCATCAAATCTACATTCTTCTGGAAGTTTTTTCTATTTTTTCTACCAACTTCCACGATGCAGGTTCGTCTGGCCTCGACAATTTGGCCCTCAAGAGGGCATAAAAATGACTTAGCCGAGCTGGCCATCCTACTCCTTTGCCTCCCACAGTTTTGCTTTCGATCGAGGAAGTTAACAATGCACGAGAAGATCACTCTACAGTATCTATCTAGTCCATTCCACCCACCACCAACCGCATTGTCCCTCACCTCCTCCACCCTGTTTTATTAACGCCTTGGCGATTCTGTGAATGCGAAGCACTCAACAGAGGTATATACCTTTGTATTCCGCTTTCAATATTTATATGAAATGGATTCCCATCCACCATCACCCGCCTCGAAACCATCATTACCATGATCGGAGACCAATTCCCGTCGTGATTCCGAAGTATCTCCTGAGCCTTTACCATCCTCTGAGTTGAGAATGTTTGAGGGGCACATGGAAAGCAGGAAGCACTTTTTGTCCGACCATGAGAAGTACAATCCGGTTGAGAACACGCAAGCTTTGGCCAATCACGTATTCGACTTATCAGAACACGTTCATCATATTGGAGACAAGGTTGGAGCATCCCATCACATGCTGGAAATGGCTGTAACTTGCCAACGCGATGGAGAGAATAACTTACGCATCATTGGTGATGACGCTATTGGATTGAAAACACAGTGTGCTGTCTTGCAACCAAGGAACGGAGGTTTGAGAGAGGATATGGGACAATTGAGAGAGGAGATGGGATGATTAAGGGGACGTGTTGAGAAGGATCATCGTGAGACTCAGCAGGGTTTCGCGGAGCTTAAGGGCATGCTGCTGGCTCTCGCCAGAGGGAGGAGGCGGAGGGTTGCGAGTTTAGGTGTGTACCTGACATATTGATGTCATCTAGAGCGGGAAAGATGCAGCATCTAACAAGGAATATAGCATTGGGAGGGCGTTTTTTTTGTTGCATAAATATACCACGGTTATGTTGTACATCACCGGCAATCGCTAGGCAAACTACGGCAATTGTGGAATGTTGGTGACGATCTCGGGGGGTGGAGGATTGGTGATTGAAATAGCATTTAGGGACTTGGGGATGGGATACCAGAGATACAGGATCAGGAATAGGGAGGAATCACTCCTTGGGAAAGTACGGGAGATTTGTTTGCCTTTGTTTTGTTTTTATTATGTTCTTGTCCCCCGTTAGAGTATCTTTTATGTTTATAAGTCAAGCGACTTCCTACACTCATTTTTAGGAAGCCACCAACCAATACACCCTCATTCCTATATATAAATTCTCATACTTTCCGCTGCACATAACTTTAGGCTATTTTATTAAGTTACCTCTTTGGACCTATCTTCAGACGATACACCAAAGGTTTTGGAGAGGATTTCCTACTCTCACGTAATATCACCATTGAAAGTCGTACATATGTCCAGTATTTGCTGATATAACTTTCCTCGGCTTTTGCATGGTTCCACCGTTGAGTGCCGAGGACACCGTCACCATATACTATTGGACTCTCAGATTTTTCTGTTGTTTGTTTTTTTGTTTTTCTCTCATTTGTTGATTTCTTTCTCTCATGGAGAACGTGTTTCCCACCATATCTTAACATTCATTAATTTCTGTTTTTTGGTTTTCGTTTTCTTTTAGGTTTTTTTTTTTTCATCAGGCTGGGCTGCTATTCCCCTAGGTTGTATTGTATGAGTATTGGGTAGGTGTTAGTTATTACTTGGCGCGATTAGTTTTTACTTTTTTTTTAAATAATAACAATAATAATTGAGACTTAGGGGGTGTTTGGCGCACCACAATTTGATTTTCAAATCAGGAATTCACAATTTCAAAATCACATGTAAAACCCTCAAATCACGCCGAGCCTCATTTCTGATTTTGAAATCAAGGGTGCGCCAAACACACCCCAATTTGGTCCTGATGATTATCATAATTATTTTTCTTTTACTATATAACGTACTTGCACCCCTGCCGAGATTGCACCCCTAACGAGATTTGCTTAGTAATTCGCCAAGAGCTCCAAGAAAGGAAATTTTATATTAGTCTAAGATAATGAGTAATAGGTATAAGAAACAGGGAACTGAAAATATGTCATTATGTTATCATAGATGAAAACATGATAATATACATGACTGCATACTGAGATAAATAGTGTTATGAAATGCCACATGTTATCCATGCCAACATTCATCTTAATGTCATTCATGACCACAATGCTAATAACCTCAACTACTACTTCCACGACTTCCATGAGCAGCATAGTTGAGAATAAAAAGAAGGAAAACAGGGAGCAAGGTAATTTTAAAAAATCTAAGCCATCTAACATATAATAGGGTGAAAAGGCTGAAAAAAAGATAGATCTCAAGCATTGACTTGTTATACGCTAGTATAATTCATCAAGTATTTCACAACACTGTATATCACCACCGTATATCACAACACCGTATACCTTGATATGTCATTAAGTACATTGTTGCAATTATATAAATGAATTGCTATTGACTGGAAGTCTGCAAAGAAAACTTCAATAATGGAGTTCACAGAAGTACCAAAAGAGATACGTGAGCAAATGGCTTTCGAAATGCTCAAGAATAAGGTCGTAAAAACAGAAAGAGAAGCTGCCAAAGCAGTTGATATTCCACATAGTACATTAAACCATCGAAAGGTAGGCCTCTAGGTCAGAAATTATATATTAGACTATACTAACAGATACAACAAGAATGGACGACTGGAATTAAAAGCTAAACGAGAAAACCAGCAACGGATGACTACAACTGAGGAACAAGTATTGATAGATCGTGCCTTCCAGCTGAAACAATGGGGATTCCCACCCAAGATCTACAAATTTATCAACATAGGCAATTTCATCTATCAACAACGCATTCCAGAAGGTAGATTAGGTCATGGCTGGCTGCAAGGATTTTATGGACGTCATCCTAATGTCGAAACACGATATAGTAGGCCAAAGGACTATGTCCGAGTAGTTCAAGGAAGTAATTTGGATGCAATTACCAGATTTTTTGAGTTGGTATAACTACCTGCTATTGCTTATTATTCATATTTTAATTAGATTATTATTAACATAAAAGAATATAGTATAACAAAGTGGTTCAAGAGTATCAAGTCTTACCACAAAATACGTACAACCTCGATGAGATTAGTTTTGTAATGGGATGTATTGCAACAGAGAAAGTTGTAAATGTTATCAATCAACCACGAAGAGGCGGAAAGCTCTTTACCAACCAGCCAGGAAACCGAGAGTTTGCAACAGTTATTGAAGGAATCTGTGCAGATGGGTCAGTATTAGATCCGATGATCATATTTAAGGCAAAAGATTTTCGTGAAGAGTGGTTTGAAGACCTACCCGATTTGCCACAAAATCTGTTATTTGGAAAATCACCCAATGGCTGGACAGACAGAAAAATAAGCCTTCGATGGCTTGAAGTGAACTTTGGTGCCGGTAGCATAACTGCAGATAAGGCAGGAGTAAGATATAGAATACTGATATTCGATGGGCACAATTCACATGTTAATATCAGTTTCCTTGAGTACTGTATTAACAATAAGGTTATACCAATTTGCTTACCTCCTCATACGAGTCACCGCCTTCAACCTCTCAATGTCTCAGTATTTAGCACCTATAAACATGCTTATCGTACGGAACTACAAGAACGATTTGAGAGTCATGACCGCGGTGTTGGAAAACACAACTTCTATCAGATAATTAGCAAGGTTCGACCTATCGCTCTCACCCCCGAGAATATTAGAAGTGGGTTTTGGTATGCTGGGATTATACCTTCAAATGGTACTATAATTTTGGATCATCTCCGAAATGAACAAAATGCGAAAGACGAAAGGATTTCACACAACAATACCACAATTTCACCAACTCGTAAACTTTCAGACCTCGAAATATCAGAAGTTTTCAACATTCATACACCACAAAAACCTCATCAATTGACTAATCAAGCAAACACTATCCTCCAAGACATGCCACCAAGTTCACCAAGTAATTGGCACCACCATCATTTAACGAAAAGAATTATCCACTGTGCAGAACAAGAAATGGTAGACAATTCGATGAAACAGCAGAGAATCGAATCCTTGGAAAAGGAACTCCACGATCTTCGTAACAAGAAAAAGCAGAGTCGAAAAATCATTCCAGATCATGGGGCCAGTTTCTTAAGTCGAGATGAGATTGTTGAATTCTTCGAACAACAAGAGGCAGAGAAGAGTCGAAAGCGTAAAAGGGATATCGAGGGATGGAGAAAGAAGCAAGATATCCTGATGGCCAAAATTAACAATCAGACAAATAAAAGGAAGAAGGTATGTGAGTTAGAAGAAAGGAATCAGTTACCAAAACGTCGTATAACATCAACTCAATTAAGTGTTGAATTGGCCAAGCTTGAAAGGAAACTTGGTGATGTGAAGAAAAAACTTATGGAAGCAGAGGGGGCTGGACAAGAAAGTAGTGAGGATAGTAGCAGTAGCGATATGGGGTCTCCTGTATCTCCTAATTTTGGCGAGGCAATTGATGAGAGAGTTTAATGTTTGTTTTTGGTCAAAGCAGTTATTCATGTTTTTCACAAAAATAATTTTCTTTCGCTTTTTTCTTTCGCTTTTTTCTCTGCCTCAACCTGCTTTCTTGTTAGCCTCTATTCTTTTTGATTTTCATTTGAAACAAATATTTACCGTCTCATTTTAAATGGGTTTTAAATGGGAAAGGTTGAGGTGAAGATTGCTGGTTGTTGAGAGGTGCGGAAGGGAAGAGGTGTGGAGGAAGAGGTGCAGAAGAGGATAATAATTGGTTATCATAGGTAAATATTCTTAGAGGTAAAGCTTGGCAATCACACTTGCAGTGCTTGGCACTTTCTTACTAAGCAAAATCTCGTTAGGGGTGCAATCTCGGCAGGGGTGCAAGTACGTTAATATACAGTAAAATAAAACAAAGGGTCTCTCAAAGTGGCTTTTCTATTCCAAAACTAACTCCGCCACGGCTTCAAAGTAATAAAGTGAAAAAAGTAAAAAAAGAAAAGAAACAAAAACTATCAAAGGCCGTTCCCAATCTCAATGTCCGTGCTGAGGCGATTCTCAATGCCGCTGTCCCATAATATTCCTATGCTCTGCTGGCCCCGCGGGCCTCCCTTGTCCTTCCTCTTCTCTCTCTTCAAGTTCTCTTGGCCGTCTCGCCCACTCTCCCTGTTCTTCTTCTTCTCCTCAGATGGCTCTGGAGTGCTCTTTTATAGACGATTGCATGAGCGAGGACTGTAATCATGACTGCAACGGAAATATAATACCAATCGCAAGAGGAATGTAGTAATGTCTTCAAGAGGAATGCTATTGCGGCCGTAAGAAAGAAATGTCATTACGATCATCAGAGTAGTCGCCAGACGAACGTAGTGACAGGCGCAGGAAAGATGTAATCGCAACCAAAGGGAGAATTGTCATTACAGTCCTAAGCGTAGTCGCAATAGAGATGCTGAATCGTCGCAATAGGAATGTAATCGTGATGTTTGCCAACCACCAGAAACCCTCAAATGACCCATGAGCTATGCACATCGGATATCCAACAAAAACCAGACTATCTAAAGAACGAAAGTCACAAACACTAAAACCTAATTGTAGCTAGGTCTAAGTTGCTGTGGCTTTTGTTTCTTAGTTAGTTTGTTTTCCTGGTTAGGGCGTGTGACGTGTGTGGCCTTTTGGGTCACTTGGGAGTTCTCTGGGGTCGTTGTCAACCATCCCTCTTACACCGTACATCCACCTTACAACCAACAACAGTCATTGAAGCAACCATCCTACAATGAAGCAACAACCACGGACAGAAACATAGCGAGAAATACGACCAGGACGTCGACCACTACACCGCAGAGAATTTGAGAGTCTGGGGTCTTTCTTTTTTTTTCTTTTTCTTTTCCTTTGTGTTCATTACTTTTACGCTTTGGAGAAGTAGTTCGAGAGAGAGGTAGTGGGAACCTTTAGTTACTGTACTTGGCTACAGGTTGCTTTCGTACTTTGTGACCCAGTGAGAGAAAGTGACTGAGCTTTGAGTCAACCCACCAGCCAAGCAAATTGCCTACCGTCCAGAGGGAGAGGAAATAGCTGGTGCCTGCAAGGTGGAGCTGTGGACATAACGGCCAATTGGCTTGGTTAAGAGGAGAGTTTAGTTCATGTCCTGCATCGACACCTGTCTCTGCTGGACATGCTTTCTATCTCATTTACTGTTCAATGTCCCTTTCTGTCCCATTTACATTTCAACTTCCCTTTTGGTCAATTACATCTGTGGTCTTCACCACTTTCACTTTCTGCCAATAGGAAGTTTGTGCCATAGAGCCTCATTTGGCTGTACTCTTGCTTCATCAAGTTAGCTGATCAGGAAGTGAGCTTACCATTGGGAGAGAGTGCTGAGAGACTGTAAATGGGTTTTGCCTCACCTGACCCTCGATATGTTGGTCATCAAGCTATGAGATCTAGAGAAAGATCACCTATCCACCTAGCTGTCAGTCCTACAAACTTAGCATTGTCTCTCCATCCTGGGTGTTCACTGCACACTTATACAGTGCACCATGAGGAAGACAGTCCTGCCATACCTTCATTACATCCACTTAGTCAACTGTCTGGAGATCATGACCACCAATTACTAGTCACTCAGTCCCCCATCGAAATGTTGGTAATTATGCCATCCTGATCAATTGCAGCAACTGACATCTGGATCTTTGCAGTACTATTTCAAGTTCCTGTTCCTGTTGCAAAGTTGAACTTGCAAATACTAGAGTTTCATGGAGAGGTTGGTCAGAATGTGAGCAGATTCTTGACCTTGTATGCTCTCTACTGGAGAGAAAGAGAGCACATCGGACATGATGGATGTAGCTGATAATACTCTATGGTTAACCTATTGGTGCAAGCCAAATATACCAGCTCAGGATTTTGTCAATTTGTTGAGCAATGAGATCTTTAGGGATTACAAGAGTTTGAAGTGAGTTCAAATTGATCAATTCAATTGTAACTATAAGCATATCAATCAGTGTGGATGGTTTCTCGAGAAGATATTTGAGATACGCCAATTACTATTGCAATCATTGGATGACTATGTGAAAGCGGCCCAGTTGATTGCAACTCACATCCTGAAATACAAGCAGGATGTCTTGACCTGCTACTTTGTGAATGGAATTGTTGATGAGGAATTGAGACAGTTACTGACTACAAAATATGATGCTGACAACACATTTCAGAAATATGCTGTCAAGGCAATAAGGATTAGCCATACATTCAATGGCAAGTCCTCTACCTATATGCTCATTGAATTGCTACTGTTGGAAAAGGATGCTACACTGGCAGTAGTAACTAGCCTGATGGAGACTACTATAGTTAAAGAATTGAGACTAGTCGCAGATATTTATAAAGACTTTGTAGTGACATGGAACAAAAATTATGTACCACTACTAGAGGATGAGTTTGCTGTTGATGAGATCATAGCTGTAGACAATTGATGCTTGGGACCATGGTTCCTTCCTTGCAGCAATTCTGGAGATTTTTCAATTCTTTGAAGCCAGTGGAGCAGGACAGGTTCCAGAAGCTGCTACCCAAAATATTGGCACAGGGCTACTGAATATGGGAGAAGAAAGACCAGTAATAATTACCAAGAGGAGTTTGTACCCCTGCAGAGCTTGGGATGAGTACAGGTAAGATGAAAATATACACAATTCCAAACAAACCACTGTGATTGTCAGCTATTGCCAAGCCTTCCTTGATATCCTTTGTCATTCAAAGAAATCTATGAAGTCTGGATAAAGAATACGCAATCAACTCCTTGGGCCAGATACCATGACTATTACAAATGTGAGCACACAGGACATATCAAGCTTAGATACCTCCACTTGATGTTTGGTAGCTACGATTGAGAGGGGTTTGAAAGAAGAGATATACTGAGATTGGAAGGGAGAACCATGGGAAGGTTTAGTCCAACTCTATGTGAGAGGGAGATGGAACCTCTTGAGCCTTTGGTAAGAAGAGAATACCATAGGTAAGGCAAGTTAGTATGATTTCCTGAGGAAATGAGTAATATGGTAGATGTAGCAAGAGTCAGTTCAGCATTTGCAGGAATGACGGCAAAGTCAGATGAGACACATTATAGGTGGGGAGCAGAGGACTCTAGCTACCTAATGACCAAAGCCTTAGGTGTGAGGGGAGGCAAGAGAACAAACCGATTTGATGAAACTGCTCAAGAAGAATATACTCTAATTATAACAGTGAAACTCACAGCAGTGCCTTGAAAGAAAAAGACTCAATCAGCCAAGGCAAAAGCAAAACAACCAGCCCTTGAACCTACAGTTAAAGATATCGTAGATTCCAGTGAACATGATTCTACTAGACTAGCTCACTCCATTACCTCTGATTTAGTAGGAGAAGCTCAGACAATTACCTCAGGTAAGAAACTCTTAAGTCTGTCATCTCTATCCAACTTCTACACTACTGCCTACGTCAATGCCAGGGAATGTCAAATCCAAATCCAAAAGGTGCTAATTGATGTTGTGTCTATGGTTAACCTTATGCCAATGTCTGCTGTTGAGGATATGTTTGTACTCTTAAAGAAAACCAATAGCTTAGTGATTCAGACCACTACTTTGGCAATCATACAAATTGACTGGTATACTGATTTGAACATCATGGTTGCCAGAGTTACTACTCAATTATGAGTCCATGCTATACCTTGAAAGTACAACCCATCCTACACTTTACTTTAGAGTGGGAACTAGCTACAAGCTGTATGAGCACATTGAGACTACCAAAATCATATGTACTACCTACACAATAAGTATAGTGAGTTTGTTACTGTTCCTTCCAATTATTTTACGGTATTTGATACTAGCTCCAGACTGTAAGTAGGTATGTTTTAGCTTGATTTGGTTTGTCACTTGTAATTTTCTTGATTTGGTTTGTGATGGGTATGGTGAATGAGCAGCCAGGGTTTTCATGAAGAGATGAATGGAGTGCCACTCAAGGAAAGAGTTTGGTACACGGACTAGATAGTGGGAGGGCAGAGATGGACTGTGAGGTTATGGTTTGGAGATTACTACAGTCTAGTGGATATATTTCTTTGGGCTAGCCTACAGGTTGCAGGCTTCACAAGAAGGGGGATTGCTTTTAAGGATAATTTATGTCATATTAGAGTTGGGTGGTCAACCCAGTATTGTAGCTAGATCTAAGTCACTGTGACTTTTGTTTCTTAGTTAGTTTGTCTTCCTGGTTAGGCTATGTGATGCATGTGGCCTTTTGGGTTACTTGTGAGTTTTCTGGTGTGGTTGTCAACCATCCCTCTTACACCATACATCTACCTTGGACCAACAACCATCATTGAAGCAACCATTGAAGCAACTATTGAAATAACAGCAAAGCAACAGCAAAGTAACAGCACAGTAACAGCAAAGCAACAGCAAAGCAACAGTAAAGCAATAATCACAGATTGAAACATGGCAAGAAATACAACCCAAACATCAACCACCACACTACAGAGAATTTGAGAGTCTGGGTTTTTCTTTTCTTTTCTTTTTTATTCCTTTACTTTTATACTTTGGAGAAATAGTTCAAGAGAGAAGTACTCATACCAAGGTAGTAGTGTGAGTGCAACTACACTCAGATATTCACCGGCTCACAACACAACCTGGGGCCAGTGCTTCCTGTGGGCCAGGTGGGGCCTGACCAACCAAAGACTGGCCTGGCCCACAAAGTTATGGGCTGGGACTACCAAAGCTCAGCCTTGCCCACCTGGCCTATGGGCCAGAGCAAAAGTGAATATGATCAAGCATAAATTGTCTATGAATAGATAATGTGGTCAGGTACAGGTGGGTTCAGGCTGATACCTGTGTATTCTATTCTCAACAAATAGGAAGAGGGGCAGGAAGTACTATTATGAATCAAAAGTGACAAATTGAAGTTGAAAAAAAAAATTATTATTTTGCAATATCAAGTAAATTTCTCATTACTACTTCTTAGTAACCTCTTGTAACACTTCAATGAGTACAATACAAGACCTACTAAGTCTCCTCATCCTATCTGCCTTTCCTCAACGCAGCATAATCAGTAAAATTCAAGACCTTGCATTCCCCTCTCCTAGCTCTCCTCCATACAAGGCCCTTCTCCCCTCCCCTGTCACACTCACTACCAGTAGTAAAAGACAAGAGCAAGAAGCTTCACAAATATAAGACTTAAATATCTTCAGAATTATCTTCAATAACTAAAGCATTGAGCAAATCCTGAATAAATTGCAGTTCTAGATGTGTAGTAGGGATAAAGTGATCCTTAATCCAGCATTTTTTCCATTCCAACTTTGATAGAACATCATCCCCCATGCTGTACTGTTTATTAGTAAGTGTGATTTTAGCACCACTAAATACTCTCTCTGGTGCTGCAGACATTGTAAGAATACTAACGATTTCTAAAGCCATTTGTGATAAATCACACATTCCTAATACACCCGACATTCTTGACCAATATTCCATCAAGTCTATCTCAATATCTTGGGAGGTTAGTTCTAGTAGATACTGAGCATGCTTATCATTTCCTTCATACTGCATCAATACTTGATGTTTGCATTGATAACTAGTTTGGAATTTGTTTTGTGGTCGGAGGGGAAGGGTATTTGCCAAAATAGTTTCTGAAAGTCTGGCACTCTCCTGAGTCAGGACAGCAGAAGTTGGGTATTTGCCTTTATAGGTATAAGACTACATATCATGAAGGTGATTTCTTGCAAGATTAATTGCTTCCTGCCATCCA
Organism: Choiromyces venosus 120613-1; assembly: GCA_003788595.2. Lineage (NCBI taxonomy): Eukaryota > Fungi > Ascomycota > Pezizomycetes > Pezizales > Tuberaceae > Choiromyces > Choiromyces venosus. Next base: position 326,962 of record ML120441.1, read on the forward strand.
TCCCACTGAACCTCAAACTATTCCATCTTCATTCAAGGATTCATAACAACAGCAAGAACATAGGCTGGACAGACTTCAATTTTGTTGTAGTAGGTTCACAATATTCTGATCCCATTGGATATCATAGAAATAATATTGTGTGTTCATTAGTGATTTGATTTTCTTGCACTTTGAGGAACTTCCATCAACTCATCCATTACTGGTTGGATGTTGGCAATACATCCATTGCTGTATTTCATCTGCAATCTTGTGCTATACTCTGCAAATGGATCTAAAATCTCCATCAAATGGGTCTAGGTAGTCAAGTCATCATCACAGAGATCATCAAGAACTAGTGCTCCTTCTCCAGTACCTCTCTCCCCATTATGGTTTGCCCCAATTGTAGAAGCAATGAATGTATTAATTGCTAATTTTATGCACATGGTCCTCTTTAGAGACTCATAGTCACAGATTTCCCACAATTAGAAGTGCAATATTTTCATTTGGATACTTGTTTTGTAGGACTTCAGTAAACTGTTCTAAATGTTGAGGAGTGCGTCGAATGTAGGTGATGATATTTTGAAGTTTCCCTATTGGACCTTTATTCTGCCATTATTGAAGCCTGATAGGTTCCTCTCCTATAGAGAGAGTGAACTCATCTGCCTCACTTGTGAGAGCAGTAATATCTTCACCCCATAGAATTCCTTTAACAACCAAATTAATCACTTGCCCAAAGCAGTGAAGATGGTCCTGAACAGGATTGATTGGTGTCATGTTCTGGTCAATCATGAGCTGTGCAACCTCTTGTAATGCTGTATCATTATTTCTTGCATTATCAATATTAAACTTCCCAATTTTTGGTTCAATTCCATACTTTGTAACTGTTGACCAAAAGTAAGATGCTTGATTATTTCCAGTATGGGGACCAACAAAGCTGTGAAGGTCTAGCAGTACTGCATGTAACTTGCAGTCCTGGTCAACCCAATGTCCAACAATCGCCATATATGAATAATTATTTGGACCACTCCCCAGATCAAAACTGAACTCAATTCGGCATAATGCAGATTGAAGCAAGAGCTTTACTGCATGAGACATTGTACTGTGAAGGCTATCTAACCAACAGCATAATGTGTGCCCTGATTTAGGTATAACATTCATAATTGCCTTAAGATTTGGTTGACAAGCTCCAAGGTAGACCAAAAGAGACCAAAACTCAGGATGGTTTCAGACAGACAAGGGTACAATTGCTGTTGTAATCCAGTGAATAAGCATAGTCTGGAATATGTCTGAGTTGAATTTGACTGTTGGCTTCACATTCCCAAGTGGTGTCTGGAGTGATAATTGTTGTACTTGATTGCTAGGTAATAATGTTCCTTCAAGACCAATGCGATGTCAGTTCTGCAGATGATCGATGGCATTCTGAGTAGATGAAGTGGCAAAGGTTACTGGAGCTGCATGTTTTGGATACTGGTTGCATTGCCATCTTGTTTTTCCTTTTATGATAATTGTTTTAGCATTTTCTGGTTGATAAATATAGCTTTTATGAACGTTTTCTTTTGGTAGAAAAAAGGAATTATAACCTTGATCATCAGTGATTGCTGAACTTGTTGATATAAAATCTTGTATTTGATGATCCTATCTACTATTGTATTGACTCTTAGGTTAGTATATTGTTTTTACTATAATTTATTAACAAATCATCATTCAAACTGAAACTTGGACTTCTAAATCTGAGTTCCTTAACTCTCTTGGTAAACAGAAATAGTGTAGGAGTAGTGAGTAAAACATAACTTCTTCAATACTAATTGACTGATCACAAGAACCAGTAATTGTAAGGTCTATATCATGACTGCCACAATCTTCTAGTTGTGATTCTGCTTCTCAGGCTTGGGAGAAAAGGACATTAGTATCTGGTTCACTCCAAGTATTGCAGATCCCAGTATCTTTAGTCATAGTTGTTGATTGATTTCCAAGCAGATCACTGTTGACTCTGGTTGGAGTAGACCATGAAATGTAAAAGTCATGAGGTTGACCAGTTGATGAGTCACTTAAAGTATCCATGGTAAGAATGACTAGTATATCTTAATTGCTTGTATGGCTATAAAATAGTCAAGCCGAACTGAAGTGGTAGAACATCGAACAGATAATTGGAAAACTGGTGGTACAGTCTGAAGTGGTGGTGGCCAGGTGGTGGTGACAAGGTGGGTTGGGTGGGGATTATTTGTTTCTTTTATAATACTCTAATTTTTCATAAGTTTTTGGCACTTTATAATGAACCCTTTCTGGTTCCCTTTAAGAGAGAGTGAAAAACAAAACTGAAAAAAAAAAGTTGAAAAACCCATGGGCCACATGGGCCAAGTCAAAGCCGGCATGCTTATGTGAACTAAGGCTTGTGCAGGCCCAGCACATGGACCTTTGGAGGCCTGTGGGCCGGCCCAGCCGATGGCAAGCACTGAATAGTTGTCTCAATGTTGTGAGGCTTGGCAAGGTATGCTCAGATAGTCAAAAAAGATTGTAGACACATCCACTCCAAAGTCTCAAATACTATACTATGATATAATAGTTGAGGTGGGGAAAAAGACCAGAGAAAAAAATACAGAAAACCATGTTAGGGTTTAGGAACTCAACTATATAATATCCAACAAACCAACAAATCTGGAAAGACTAGAGGCAAAAGAATAGAAAGAAAAAGTACAGTACTAAAAGGATAAAATAGACCTGTGACAAAAACAAACAAGGTTAAGAAGGTTCACTTCTCGGAAAGGTAAACAACAGGAAGAAAGAGGAATCATTTGTTGAAGGAGGAACAAACACTACCAGGTGTGGGCAAAACGGCACTCACACAGCTAGGAATCAATTTGTTGTCCATGGAAAAACAAGTCTGTCGAAGGGAATCACACTTGAATCAAAAAGAAAGTAAAAGGGGAAAGGGGAAACAAAAATAAATTCGCATTCGTTGTCACTCTGTCTGATGTCCATCTTTTCGGCCCTCAGATTGTCATCATCGTCTGTCTCATTGTCCTCTCTATATAAAAACTAATAAGTAGTTGTTCCTTATAAAGGAATCTATAAATACCACACAACAACCCACAAACACTAAACACCAAACACCGTCTCACAAATGAAAACCTAACTATAATTTCCTAGGTCAATGAACTAAAAGCTAACTTTTCCGCCCCTGTCTCTAACCCTTTTTTTAATTCCCACAGTACTGAAAGGCAGACAACAAAAAATAAACCTAGAAAAGAGATAAGAGTTGTCAGAATCATGAAATAACTGAATATTGTAATTGGAATTGAATAGTAATAATAGTAGAATAGATATATTAGGATGATTGTAAGAAATTCTAGAGGTAAAGAAAATACATATAGGTACTACTAAAGGTTAGACATTGGGATAGAATTGAGCTTTTAGAATGTAGCCTTAGTCTCAAGTAACCAGTAGTGAATAAGTTAAGGTTTTATTACCAGGCAGTAATGCCCTACCATGCTGTAAAAATATTATCTACAGAGAGGTTTCTAGTTGCAATTAGTATTTTTAGTTGTTTTTTCCTGTGCCAGTCTCTCCTTTATTGACATGTTCTGTAGGTCACTTAATAGTATTATTCAAAGTATTTCAGTCATAACATATAAAAATAAAATACAGGCTACATTCTTGCAAGAAACAGTTCATATACTATACAATATACAATGTTAAATCTACCCCAACCTGTGTCTGATTTCATTCCTTTATGCTGAAATAATTTACATGGATCACCACTTGCAGTACGGTGTGGTTTACATACAGACTATTACCTGTAGCTCATATACTGCAAAGCTATCCACTCAATATCTATAGTATAAAGAGAAATGAATGAATTGAACAAGCTAATAGGAATCATGTTTGATCTGTTGCCTCCATCTTCCCTGTGTACTTAACTATGAATGTGCCATCAATAGTATGATACTGATAGAGTAATCACATTGCAGTTCATAGGTTATAGTATCAGCTTAACTGGTAGTAAAGTTGACTACCCTTCAGGGACTATTAGTTATATGGACTCTGACATTGGTGGGCTCACACAAGTAATACACTACAACTTGTATTTAAGTAGTCATAGATCTCTCTCTTCTCATAGAATAATGTAATAATTGGGCAAAGCTCAATCATATAGTTTGCCTCCCTCTTCATATTTCCTCTTGCATGATAGCTAGATTTAGTTGGTTAGGGTTACAGTAATAGTAGAAAATGGCCAAAAAAAAAAGTAAAATACACTATCATGAAAAATCACTCACATTACATGTGAATTTATTCTGCATTTTTCAAAAATCAAAGTTACTCAACACTTCTATTGTAAAATATTTCTCAGGAGTGCATTTCCCTTACCCATTCGTGACATTCCATAGCAGTCCTTGTAAATACATCCAACATATTCTACATAGTATTGGGACATACTGCAGTAATGAGATACTTTACAAAATGAATGTTGCCTACACTGTACAACTCATAACTCAACAATAACTGTATACTGTACTACTCATCCCACTTGGGACAGACAAAATTGGTGACATCAAAAACAGGTCCAGGAATTTGGCACAACCTGTACTGACACAAAAATAGATGGGACAAAAGTTTTTTCTTTTGATTTTTGTAGAACAAACAAGATTACTTTTTTTTCTTTTTCTTTTTGTAGAAAATTTTAAAATGTCTTAGTGTGGTTTTAAGACTGGAGAAGAAATGTATTTTTTTTCAATCATAAAGAAATAAATAAAAAAGAAACTGAAAGATGCCAAAGTTTGTCCATAATTTGGAGAGACTGACAGATCTGAAATGTTGGGACAGAGTATGTTGACACTTACAAAAATGGTGATTTCATGGAATGGGACACACAATGCTAACAGCTGACCATCCCAACTAGTATGGTTAGTATAGTAACAGATATTGTAACTTTGGGGAATAACATATAGATCTTTTTTTTTTTTTTTTTTTTGATTTGTTTTTATTTTCATTTAAGGTACAAAAAATCCGCATGCAGCTTCAATAGCTGTCGTGTAGAAGAACCTCCAACCCAGGCCAGGCCCCAGAAAGCTATACAAAAACCATGGCCTGAAGACCTGGTTGAAAAAACTATCCTAACAAGCAGCCACTCCTGTAAACTACAAAAATATGAAATCCTACCAAAATTGCGCAGTAACTAGGAAAACCAAAATCCCAACAGCGCGCCTATCAAAGAAATCCCAAAACCCAAAACCTAAGGAAAACCAAACCTGACTTATGGTTGCAAGCCCTGGCAAAATTTAGATAATAGTATCTGGGGACAAAAGGGTCTGATCCAGAGGGTCAAGAGGGAGCCAGGCACCTGGTCGGGGTGTGGCAGAAGTGAGGAACCGCAGAAACCCGCCTGAAAAGAGGGGGTGGAGTTGGCAGTAGGTGGGTGCCAGCCGAGGAGAGGATGGATGGTAGTAAGGTACCAGCTAAAGTAGAATTGAAACTGACTGACTGTATTACCATGTCTCTCGTGTAGTCCCTTGTGATATGAGAGATGGCATCATTTCTGGAGGGGATCCTAGTGGTTGGAAGGTGTCGAGGGAGTGGATAGGGGGGCAGTAGGGTGCTCTAACCGATCATCTGGAGTGCGGGTGGTCTAACAGGGGAGTGTTCACATAGTGGGACATACTATTGATTATGGCATTCATGTCTGATGAGGCAGCCTCCTACGAGACAGAAGAATGGAGAAATCTACCATGGCATATTGAAGTGTTTCCTCCTACTGCTAACTGTGTTCCTGGCCGTCTGTAGAAAGACTGAATGAAAAAACCCGACCATAGGATTCGCTAAGGGAGACAAAGTGAAAGCTGGGTAAGGGAGGTGACCAGTATTGTGAGATACTGTGAGAAGGGAAAGAACATCCTTAGGAGGGTAGACCTCAAGAGAGAGGGAAGGAGGGGATGCAGAAATGCAAACAAGAGATAGAAATTGTTCTTCATGACCCCCGCTAGGTGGGGGGGATGAGAGAAAAAGTGGTGATGATTTCGCTCGCAGTTGTAGTGTTGAGTCATTCTCAAATAGGTAATAAATTTCAATTACTGGAGGTATAGTGGAGACGGAGGTTAGGAATAACATATAGAATGGGTATGGATTTGTACCTAAAAGATAATACCTTCACCTAAATTCAAAAACATAACTATAATTGGAAGATGTCAAAAAAGATTAGAAACGCTGATTGACTAACAACCTATGAATCTAAGTATAAAGAGCAACTCCACAAGCGCTACTATTTGGCAGCACAATTATATAGATATCTTGACCTTACAATCCAGGTTTCAGAATATTTTTAGGAAGTCTCTAGGACCAGAAAAAGTTGTTAGATTCAAAATTTTCAATTTTGGTAATATTTTGAAATACATTAACAACAACCTCCTTATCACTTTCTCCACCACTACTGATCCCATTAGACTCAATAATATTCTCAGCACTATCAGATATTGTCCTTGCTCCTACCTTCATAGGTGGAGTTTATTTTTTTTTTCTGAGATGCAAGGTTTTTTACTTTTAATGCTACTTTCTTTGCTTATAGGTATGGTAGCAAGAGCTTTCTTCTTATCAGGTTCTCTCTTATGGTAGAACTTTCCAAGAGGCTTTGTACTCTGGAGAAGGCTACTGAGAAGTTATCTATTATCAGCCTTAGTAGACTTGACAAGCTGTCTTGGATTTTCGGTGACTTGATTTGCAACTAACTTCTCTGCATTACTAATTCTTACCTGTTTAAGATAATGACTGAGTAATAATTTGATGTCTTGATTGGCCTCAGTTTCTAGAATAATCTTTACTTTTAACTAAATACAATCAAGCTCAAAAGAGTTAGTCAGCCTGAATCCCATAACTCTAAGCTTAAGCTTATGAGTTAAGAAGGTAGTTTTGGGAAGTATCTTAGCCTGAAGTCATAGATCCTTCAAGATACAATTTTTATTGAAAGCAATAAGTCTACACACTAACCTTTGAGTCTAAGTGAGGGTATTTTCTAAGGAAATAGTCAAACTAGGATTCTCTAATTGTATCATTAGATCCCCTAGATCTCAAGAGACTTTTAACCATTTCATAAACATGATGGTAGCATGGAGGGAACCCAAAGTGATCCCATGTTGTAATCTAGGAACTCAGGTCTACCTCCTGTGGAAGGAGGAAAGGTTGGTGCCCCTTATGTGCTCATTTGGCAGAGATCAACTGATTTGTAATTTGATTATAGAGAGTAGATTTTGTAACTTGAATCATCTCTAAAAGCAGGCATATTAAGAGCTAAGAATTGGCTTAATTAGCTTCCAATGCTACAAGAATTCTCTCAGTCTCATTGTCTTACTTTGGTAGCATTATCATTAAAATCTGTCTTTTACTGAGGTTGGGAAATCCTTTTTAATGTTGTTGCTTCTTTGAAGTTTAGAGTTATGGGAATCTAACCTTTTTATACAAAGTTCAAAGAAATAACTTGGGATAATTGCTTGACACTTTTTTCTAGAATTCAAGGACCTCTATTCTTTCCTCTCAAACAACCCATTCATGGAACAAGTTCTTCAGATACCTCAATTCTTGGATCCTTATCAATGATTTTATACTAGAGATATATTTTTAGGTACTTGTAACTTTATGGGTAATTTACTACATCTAAAATATGGAAACTAGCTAATCTTAAATCATAGGATTATTCTCCTACTGGTATACTACTAGGGTTGCAAAACCTAAATTAAAAGCATTAAGAATGAAAGTGTGACTCAATTCTCAACCTCCATATTTAGTTTCCAAATAGTGTCACATTACTACAGCATGTCCCATCACTAGGTAGGATACGTTATCAGTATACTCATCTACAACGACTTTTGATTTCTGCTAGTTTTTTATCATTTCACTATTAGCTACAAGCATTTATGAGGGCACAATAGCTAAGCAACAAAGATCAGCAACTTGGGTTTCACCAATTCATCATACTTCAGTTTACTACTCGGAAGTTCACACATCAAGAGTTTGCACATCATCTGTGTAGAGAGTTTGGCCATAGTCAGGTAGGTTTTCTCTGTCCCTGATATCACATCACATATAAATTGGCTCAGATGATCAGTACTGAGAAACAAGAACACGGTACGGTAGGTAGATGGAGGTGGTTTACTTCTCCCACGAAAAGCATATTTAAAATCGGGGTCCTAAGTCGGAAAGTGAGAACAAGCATTACTGTGTGGGCAATCAGCCCATGCACAGCTAGTAGCCAGATGATCTGTAGAGAAGAAATAATTCCGTCACTGGAATCACAAGCGAAAAAGAAAAACGAATAGAAATTGATGAAAAGGAGAAAAAACTTATATTCGTAATTATCGTGTCATCATGTAACCTTAGGTCGATCTTCTAGCCTCGCTATGAACAAAAACAAAGAAGGGAGGATGACTGCCACCTCTCAACCTAAGTACAAACTCCTGCTTGCCAAGCGAAATAGTGACCCCCCAAAACCCCGATCGTGTAAAACGAGCTCAAGCTAAAAATATAAACTACCTATGAAACATAAAACATTTAACAACTGCATTTCCACCTCCACAGTACGGACAAACTACACCATGCTGCAAACTCTACTGTGGCAAAGTTTACCTTTCCTGTGGACAATGTAGTTGAAGGCAAACTTCTCAAAGTTGAAACAGATATTGGGGTCCTTACTAGTCACTGTGCTCAATAGATGAGGGCCATGAATACCAATTTACTCAATGTTGAGGCCAGGATTGACATTCTTGGGTAGGGACTTCTGACTTTTAGTAGTGTGACAATAGGCTTGCTAAGTGTGGGAACAGTAGGGTTACAAGTCATTGTCTTTTACTTTATTTCTACAGACATCAATAAGTTTGCAGAAGTAATGTTTTATTATAATAGGTAAATGAAGAACAACAGACTAGCCATGGTGGAACTGCTGATCATGGCATTTGAGATAAGTATGAAAAGCAAAATTATGGCTACCAAGAGCAAATCAGGTGTAGACATATGAAAGGTAATTTTTACTTTGTAGGACAGAATGATGGCAGAGATAAGGGAGATGATCTATGCTTTAGGGGGATAGAATAAGAGTAGAGATAAGGGAGATGATTCAAGCTTCAAGGGACAGAATTCTGCTCAAGTTACATGAGATAGACAGTCAGAAGTGATTGTGGTCAAGGTGTTTTACTCTGATTAAATAGTTGTTTCTGGCATGTAGGTTGAAAATAAAGTTTGTTAGCCAAATATACCTTCTAATACTTGGTGCCCTAGGTTTCATTTATTGAGTAAGGAAAAAGTATAGATTGTAGGTTGTTTGTATTTATATGAACTTAGTGATATAATTTGTCAACAGTTTAGTATTTTACACAAAAAAACAAGGCCTTTTATATCCAGGTATCTTTACTTAATAATTTGTTGAAAAGTATTATAAAAAATATTTAAACTCACAAGATCTTTTAGAATCATATAAAACTTACTCTATTAATAGTTCAAGTTCTATCAATGACTTATGAGAGTATAACACTAGAAGTTTTTATTGTGGGCAAAAGATACCTTGAAGTTTATATGAGATGGACATATAAAATGTATTTTTGCAGCAACCTACAGGCCAAACCTCTAGCATTCAACCTTCACACAAGCCTGGTAAAAATCACGTTATTGTTATAGAAAAAGCTGGAGCAATTGCAGAGCCCATGATTCTACTTTGATTAATTATGTAGGATTCACTGAGAGTTATAAAAATTATTAAATTTGTAGATTTTGGGTGTAAAATGCTAGAGTAGTAACCAATTATCTTATCAAGACTGTACCATTCTTTTTCAGCTGAGTGAGATACACAAGTAATTGATTGATTTCATGCTACCACTATGTTATGTGGGTGACCCCTGAGAGTAAGGAGCAATCAGCCACATGTAGGTAGCATAGTAGTGTAAATGGGGGTTTTCCAAATGGATAAATATTTATATTGTCACCTTTTAGTTCCCTAGTATATCGTAATATGTATACATATTCTAGCAACTATATAGTAGGTATACTTATATTTCCTTTGTTATGTTATTTTGTTTGTTCTTCCTTATGTTGATTGATTGATTGTTTTCACTACCAGTATTATTAAGATTCTGGTAACTTATTATGTTTGTATTAGGTATACTTTTGTACCAGCAAGGTTTGCCCTACGGATTCCAAGGGAAGGAATGATTATGTATACCAGCAGTAGAGATAGGGCTTGAGTGAAGGATTGCCTTCAGTTTTCAGGATTCTGGTAGGATCACAAGATTCCAGTAGTGTGTACTGACTGATAATGACAGTAGTTGTGGGTTTTCAGAAACCTCTACCTTGGGTGGAGGAAATCATGTATTTAAGAGAGGCTTCCTGACCAGCAGAAAATGCATCACATCAAACAGAATGTAGATCAGAAATATACTTGGTTGAATAGTGATTCTCTTGCTCCTTTCCCATTCGCTTCTTCTAAGACCTTCTTGTACTTACCTCTCTAGTCTCTCTTAGAAATCGAATGCAAGCCAGCCTACCACTGATCTCTATTGTATTGGTACATACAGGGTACCACCTGTTATATTCTTTTTGCATCAGTAGGTTAGTTAACCCTCTGCAGGTACTCACAGGTTCTCAGGACAAGAACACTAGGTAGGATTGATCACCCTTCCTGTATCTTCGTGACTAGTTAGAAGCAGGACTGGCAGGGAAAGACACTCCTAGCTCAGGTTCTACATTCACAATTTCAGAACAAAGCAGTCATTGAAGGACACAGTCTGGAAAGATATCCAGACCACCACACAGGTTAGGGTTCCTCCAGAACCCTTTGGCAACAGACAGTAACTCAGACTTAGAAACTGACGCTTCTGCACAAGCTGGAAGTACCTTACAACCAGAAGACCTCAATTCTGACCCAGAGGAGGACCTCACAGTAGAATAAATGCTTCAATGAGCAACAAGAGGCCACAGCCCAGAAACCAGACACAGACACAGAAGCCTATTGTGAACAGTCTTCGGCAGCAGAGTACAATCTCAGACAGCAAGCCAAGCAGTAAGTCAGTCAGCATCTAGAGAGCGAATACCCCCTCCGGTAGCATTCCCAGAATCTCCAGCTCAACCAGCCAATCCTGAAATACCTCAAGATCAGAGCAAGCAACCAGAAGATTCAAGACCCCTGGAAGACCCAGAATCACCACCAGGAGGAGTGGGAATGGGCAATACACTATAAAGACCTACTGGTGATGTAGCACAAAGGCTAAATATCAAATTCACTCAATTATCGAAGGTTAATAGGGAAGGAGATGAGCTGAAATGCAATGGTCTTATGAAATAGGTTAGAGAAGTAAAGAAGTACATCTCAAAGCATGGTATCAATGATAATATGGAAGATGTGGTTGATTACTATGGAGCCTATACCGAATAACAAGCTCATAATACATACATGACACTACTCGATGAGCATGAAGACACACTCAACCGTGAGTCCTTTAAGAACCAATTCTAACAACTCTTTGAAGTATCTACCAACACAGATGACCTTTACCAGGAATAACAGAAGGCATCATAAACCACTGAAGGAAAACCACCCAAGATATTGAAGATTGCTGGAGAACTAGATGACCTAAGAGCTACTCTTTCTAGAGAATTTATCTCAGACTACACATAAAGGCAGTAATTCCTAGACACAATAGATTCTCACCTCAGAAGAAATGTTGAACCCCAGACCTGGGAAACTGATACCTGGACCCAGATAGTGCAAGTTGCAGAAAGATATGATGCTACTATATACAAAGCTAGAGGCTATAGTAGCCACAGCAGTACCTCCACCAATAAGTCAAATGAACCAAAGAACAACTGTTAACCCACACAAGCATTGAGCAGCAGAGCAGAAGGACAAGGCAAGATAATAACAAAGAAGACAATTTATGAAAAGAATAAGAAACCCAGCAAGAAGGAAATGGATTGATGGAAAATGGAAGAAGCTTGCTTCTACTGTAGAGAAGCTAGATATATGGTAAATAAATACCCAAATAAAGCAGTCAAAACCAACTATGTCAGGATCACGGAGAATGATACCCACAGTAGTAATGAGGAATATGAGTTAGAGAGCGACTGAACATAGGATGTGGATGGACAAGACAGCATAAGGACTTACAAGACTACTGTTGTGGTACCAGATGACCCTGGCAGACCCTTCCAAACCCTCAAATTTAACATGCTGGTGAATGCCAAACAAGCAAGAGTCTTAGTAGATACAGGAATGATTGTTGGAAGCTTGATAAGCAACCAGTTTGTCACCACACCCAACATCCCTTACCAGCCTCAAAAGTGCCCAGTTACTCCAAAAATGGCTGTTAAAGGATCAAGATCAAGCAGTAACTACAATAGTACTGTAAACATTCAGATATGGAAGATGAAGATACTGAGAATCAAGATGATGGTCACCTCAGTTTTAGATTCCATTGTCCTAATAAGTATGGATGACCTTGTCAAGCTCCAAGCTATGATAGACTGTGAGAAAAACAGTCTATACTTCCCTGACCATAAAGTGAGAGTGAACTGTAATGGACACTCTACTCAGCTCAGATCAGCGATGGCAAAAGCAGATAAAGCAACAATTTTCTGCTGATGTTTCCTAAGGTATTGGTCAAGGAAGTACCTACCACTATACCACCAAGAAGGAACATAGACCGCTGGATCTGCCTGAAGTACTCAACCCTTTACCCAAAAATGACAAACTACAAGACACCAAAAAGGCTCCTGCACTATTCAAAGCACAGATCAAGAAGCAACAGGAAACAGGAGTTATTTACAGAGCAGAAGTACCCAGTGGATCAGGTATATTTTTGTAGGGAAAACAAAACCACGGCATAAGACAACTAGCAGATCTGTGGTAAAGGAAGCTAAATATGATTAAGGACAACTCACAGACAACTCATCAATTGGTAATAATCAATGTTGTTAGAAGAGTGAAATATAGAAGCAAAATAAACCTCAGCAATACCTATTTTCAGACCAGAGTTCACCTAGATGATGAGAAATCAGACACAATCAAGATACCCTTTAGAGTGTTCATATGCAGAGTAATGCTACAAGGAGACACAAATGCTCCAACTATATTCATGAAGGTTATGGAAGACAACCTCTCAGATGAACTAGCAGTTTTTATTTGGGTTTACATTGATGATATCCTGATATTCAGTGACACCTACCAGGACCACCTGGAACATATTAAAACAGTCAGCAGAAATCTGGAGCGAGTATCTCTTCTGGATTTCATTCTCAAAACAGTCCGTCAAGTCCTAGGGCATTTCTCAGCCCATTAAGCTACAAAAATGTAGCTTGTTTCTTTGGGTGGCCACAGATGTGGCAGGATTTCATGGCCTATTATCATTCCTGTAACCAATTTCTGATTAACAATGAACCAACTACTCTTCCAGCAAGATGATCCCTCACACTCCCAGAGCCAGACTAAGTATACCAGTCCTTGGTTATCCATTTTGCTGGACCCTTCACCAAATCAAACAAATACAATATTATCATAGTTATCATGGACTGGTTCACATCTTGCACCCACTTTGTTCCCCTTGGAGACCTTGCAACTGTTGAAATTCACGATACTTCCATACGGCTGTAATGTTAGTAGGAGTTGCAGGAGAAAGAAAGATGTTACAGGATTAGTGTATTTGGGACATTGTTTGATATATCAAGCTAAATAATGTCATAGATTAAGAATTTGTTTGAGGATGAGATGAATTGGTATCGGACCATGGCAGTTAGGAAAGAGATAAGAAATAGTTAGAAAATGCAGGAAGAAGCAAAAAGATATTAGGCTTGTCGGAGAACAGTCAAGGGGAAAGGGAGAATGTTTTAGTAGAAGTTTGAAGGAGCTGATCAGAGGACGTTGTGGAAGACTGGGAGAGAGCATGGAAGTCACTATAGATGAGGTGGAGAGAAAAGGTTGTTAAGTGATGATTTCTTATATAAAGGACACCTCTGGTAGCTTAGATAGAACAAGATACAAGACAATGAGCTCAGAATTTCCTGCACAATAATACATAATTTTATTAGCCACCTCCAAGAAGACATTCAAAAAGCTTCAAAACAATGTCTCCAATGTTCATGGCAACTTTCTTAGCATAATACTGGACCAGGACTCCCAGTTTACCTCTAAGCTTTGCTCTCAAATGATGAAATCATTGAGAATTTAGGTCTGGATTGCCACCCAATACCATCAGTAAACCAACAGCCAAGTGGAGTGCTGGATTTGCACCCTTAAATAGATGATGAGAAACTTTATCAACAAAAGACAAAATAACTGGTCCCAAGCCCTGCCCTCCATAGTGGCAGCCATGAATGGCACACACCATGAATCTTTGGATATCTCCGTTACGGGGTAGTCCAACCATAGATAGAGCCGGTAGATCGAGGCCATAGGCTTCTTGAAATAATGTAAAGTAGGATAAAACGAAGATCGTTTAAGGTAGGCACGTATTTCCCGTAGTATTTATAAAGGATATGTGTAATAATAGTTTTTTCAAGAGTAAGGTAATAAATATATTAATAAGATCTCTTCTCCATTGCTTGATGTTTCTGATAGCTGGGAGTACCTCGATATTTATATTCCGCGTCTGGGTTATCGCGGGCTACAACCAACTCCCATACTATCTAAGTACCTCCGTCAAAAACCTCTTAACTTTCTTAAGTGCGAACACCTTTGACCCTGAGAATATTTGCCTTGCTTAGCTTTGATCTCTTCGAACTCCTATTGTTTCTGGGGGGTGTGAACACCCCTCCAGTAGGTAGCCTTCGATCTCTCCACTATATGAACTTAATTTGAGTATGCCGCCCTAATGGCAACTATACCAATTGTTCTGCCTCAAAACATAAAGTGATCAGCTTTAATGAATGAGCGCGGCCATTGTGTCGCATATTGATGCATCACAAGGCCCATCGGATATATAGGGTTTTTTGCTCTGGATCGAGCCAATAGCTTATCCAGCGAAAACCTCTCATACCGATTCTTGAGTAGGCCCTCTTGGGGCACTACTTCTTTCAAAGCAAGAGGCTCGGCCTAATAACTACCCGTCGGTGTTATTAGATCACGATGCTCAGGTCATTATCTAGTTGGTAGAAAATATCTCATACGAGAATGTTTTATTAACTAGAAATAACTATGTCATGTCGGGGATTTGAACCCGTGACCTATCCCTAGAATCACATGATCCACCGCCTAGACTATTCCATATGCCTAACAGTAGCTCCCCCTCCCAAGACTTCGTCTCGAACGTCTACTTAAAATAATATAATAAAAATAAAAATAAAACTTTTCCATAGGAACTCAACATGGTAGGGTAAAAAACTTTTGCGCGTTTGCTTGGCCACACAAAAGAAAACCTTGCCACATTATTCCAATCCTGCCCGTCCTGGCATTTCGGGATTCAATCTATGAAATTCCATCACTAATTCCTCAGCACGCTCTAGGTGCTCCGGAGGTTCCCAGGTGTTCCCGTCTTCGGAACAACCTTTCCATTTCACGAAATATCGGAGCTCTCGGAGGACCTTATTTTGTCCTCTAACTCGTCTCATGTAGTAGATTATTTCACTCCTCACAATTCTCTCCACTTCCCATTCTAAGTCACCTTCGACTTCTTCTGGGTTGCGGGGTGGCTGTGCCCGTCCGGGCCGAGTAGAAACTCGGTAGGGTTCGAGCAGCGCTACATGAAAAA
>ML120441.1:348093-501521 GCA_003788595.2 Choiromyces venosus 120613-1
CCAAGTTTAGGGGCTGTACTGAATCAATAAAGATCAATTATTTTGTAAGAGCATACTCTATAAAAGATGGTTGATCTATTGCTGGACTCGTAGCACTAGATTATTGTGGCTGCCCATCAATAATCTGGCTCGGAGAACGAAACTTTCTTCATCACGGGGTTCTCCCGGATGAGCTCTTAGCCATACTCTCCAAAAGCGACCTATTCGATAACCGAGCTAGGTCTCGTTTTTTGGGATATATAGGCTACCCGGAACACTACGTAGTTATACGTTGTGTTACCGGTGCGAGTAAGTAATTTCGACTAGTGAAATACAAAACTCCACCTTGTTAACCATATCAACGGTAATCCCGCCGTATGAGTTTAATTCAAGTATATCACCTCTCTAGCTTCCGATGGATGACCTCCCCACAAGTGTGGGGGGTCTTTGTTATCCTCAAGCTTCTCTAGTTTCGATTCGTTCCGTTTATAAGAGTCCCAGTTTTCACAAGCGTGAATTCTTTCAATTCTCCAAAAACTGCCTCCATGAATCTGTCATACCCTCAACCAACATCGGGCGCTATTGGGTCTGCGCCTTATATTTATAGCTCCATGAGGGTCGATAATCTTTGTAGTTCGTTGCCTCTTCTCTAGAATAATTATATAAATAATGGAATGAGAACTTTTTTGATAATAATGTGTATAGGAAATATTTATGAAGCCCTTTATGCTCGGATGGAATTGCTAGAAGCAACATAGGATGAAATGTAATAAAGTTCTTCGGATACCGGATCTGGATGGCCGGGATAGATGCCAACCTGATGGGGTATTGTCATATAATTATGAGAGGTGCAATGGATCCGAGTTATGGATGTGTTAATGGAGATGGATGATGGATATGGATAGTACCTAGCATGATCTGTTCTGAGCGGATACGGGAACCGTTAAGTTCCCGGTCCCGTGCTGTATGTTTACCTTCTTCCTCGGGGAAGGGGTCGGTCGCTACACTGTAGATATGATCGGTGATGGCGATGTGTTTTGGGGGGCATGGAGAGTTCGCCTTGAAGGGGTCGTCCGAGGGATTCTCCTTCCTCTAGTACCCCTTCCTAGCTTTTTTCTCAACGACAGGGATCCCTTCCTAGTGCGCCGGGGGGCTCTGTCGGTCTTCAAGGCCGATAGGATTCTGTGTAGTACCTTAGGGATTCGGTTCAACTGTCTTTGCGAAGTTCTAGGTATTTGCTCGTTGTATATCGGATATTACTCGACAGGCGTGCTCCTACGGTTATACGACTGCTCGAGCTTTCGATGGCGTGATCCGAATTAGTCCCTCTTGTATATCACCTTTTACTCAATTACTCATATTTGGATTTTTACCCACGTAAGCGCCTCCTCCATCTCTGTAGAGCTTTCGTGAAGGTTCTGGTTCATCGCCTCCTCGATGCTTTTGTATTACGAGTTGTGCTCGTCGTTGTTCGCCACTCATGGGCCAACGTAGTTTTATAACTCAACTGTCCTGTTCGTAGGGAGTGCTCTCTAGTTGTTAACCTTGTCAACTAGGTTGTTCAGGTTCGACTCCAGCTCTAGCTGACCCTTGTTGCCTCTCGACGACTTGTTTCTTACGCTCTTTACTACCTTAACCACGTCGATGTCAACTGGCTTCATCGAGCGAGTCGTCGTTGGGGGAGGCAAGGTTGTTCTGTTCGCTGTCATCTTTGACGGGGTGGAAGGAGGCCGAGGGATCGACCGTCCGGTTTCTTTCCTTTCCTTCAGCTGGCTCCGGTTGGTCGCCGTCCTCTTCCTCCTCCCCCTCTTCCGCCTCCACCGGTTCCCGGGGGTTCCTACGCACCTCGACCTCCACCTCTGGGATTGGGGTCGTCGTCGTCGTCGTCATCGTCGAGGTCGTTACCACTTCCGGGTCGGGGCCAAGGCTGTGGGTCTGGACTTCCGACGGGGGGCGTTCCTTTGTGGGGTCTGGTCCTGGTGTACAATCTCCATGACCCTTCGCGCTAACGGTCTCCCTTTTCCGTGCGTCTGGGCGGTAGATATAAACTCCGGTTCCAGATACTCCTGTAATTGTGTACCCACAACCTGACGCTTCTAATGAAACGATCTTTGGGTCTGGTTACCTGTCTTCTGGTAGTATTTTAACAAATACGTAACTTTTCCTGTTTCCCTTTTTTCCATCGAGGGAAACGGCTTACCATGGCTTTTTCGTACTGTCCACGATACCCACGAGGAAAAGTTGGTCTGAACCAAAGAACCTGGTCTAAATGTGTTCTTTAATAATCGTCTATAAGCCCGTAGCTCGTCCTTTCTCTCCGTCGTGCCCTGTACTTTTTTTAGGGTATGTTATTACTGTAACTTCTTATGGAGGAAGATGAGCTTTTGGAATTATAGTTTCGGTTTTACAGTCCGTAGCCTACCTCCGAGGACCAGCTCCTGTTCGAGGGTCTTGTTTAGGACTCCTCCGAGAATCCTCTTTGTATACTAAGTCGTGACCTATCCCTAGAATCACGTGATCCACCGCCTAGACTATTCCATATGCCTAACAATCTCACCCTACCATGTCCTCTATGTACGGCGATCGAAAATCTTCAACCCAGTTCAATGATCAGCCCACCAGGTACCAGCTGTCAATGAAATATTAAACACCCATGAAGCAACAAAAATGGCAGTCTATATGGCGTAGAAGCATGCAACATTCAGGCAAACAGTACAAGTGAACACATAGTGCAAACCCCAGAGATAGCCCTTTAAGATTGGAATGAGAGTACTGGTTAGAGGATAGTCCTATACCTCAACACCTGAGCAATCAAGGAAGCTAGAAGCCAGATCATTTAGACTATTCAAGGTATTAGAACAGGATTTCTATCCCAACAACTACATGCTCGAATTGCCCTGGGGAATGAAATGATAGAAACCCTTCTTCCATGTATCTTCATTTAACGAATACCTCAAAAATGACCAAGACAGATTCGCATCTTGAAGGATGGACAGGCCAGCACCTATTATCATTGATAATGCAGAAGAATTAGAAGCAGAAGAGATCCTCGATTACAGATGGCAGAATAATAGAGATGAATTCTTGGTGCACTGGAAAGGATATGAAATGACTGATGACTCTTGAGAACCGATTAAGTACCTGGAGAACTCCTTGGAAATGATTCAGGAATACTGGACAACAAACCATCTAGCAGCCACCCTACTCAAGATCAATTCATACTATGTCAGAATGGTTTTGGAACTAATGGAGGTTTCAGAGACCCCCTGTGCAGTTGGACCTGTACCTGATGAATTTTAGGAACCTTATCATGATGAACCATATGACTCTAGCTACTTGGAGTTTGATTACTTCAGCACTGATGATAACTCCATCCTTTAGCACCTCGATAGGAATGAGCAGGAGGACTTAGACTAGACTATGTGGGGTTTTAGATTATGGGAATGTAACATGTACATATGTTCCAGCAACTGTATACTGGTTACATTTATGTTTCCTTTATTATGTTATTTCATTTGTTCTTGCTTAGGTTGATTGTTTGATTGTTTTCACTACTGGTATCATTAGGATTCCAGTAACCTGTTATGTTTGTATTAGTTATGCCTTTGTAATGGTAAGGTTTATCCTAGGCATTCCAAGGATAGAAATAGTCATGTATACAGGTGGTAGAGATAAGTCTTGGATGAAGGATTGCCTTGAGCTTGCCAGATTCTGGTAGGATCACAAGATTCTGGCAGTGTATACCTACTGGTAATGACATTCGTTGCAGGTTTTCAGGAACCTCTACCTTGGGTGGAGGAAATCATGTATTTAAGAGAGGCTTCCTGATTAGCAGAAAATACCAGACTTCAGACAGAACCTAGATAAGAAATATACTTGGTTGAATGGCGATTGTCTTGCTCCTTTTCCCCTTCACATCTTTTAAGACCTTCTTGTCCCTACCTGTCTAGTCTCTCTTAGGAATTGAATCCTAGCTGGCCTACCACTGATCCCTATTGTATTCCTTCATAAAGGTTACCACCTGTTACACATATTAAAAGATTAGGAATAGTTTAAGTGTACTAATTGTCAAGATGTTTTCTACTGTTCAGATGACAAAAGAGCTTCCAAGCCATACTATTTGTTATAAAGATCTGAGGCAAACCTCATGTCACTAGCCACATTAAAAAAAAAAACAAAAAAACAAAAGATCTGTGAAACCTGCATACACATTAAGGTATATAGTATATACAGCAGATGAAGGTGGACTTGGTACAATGATCTGATGAAGAAAGAGGTAAAAATAATCCTTATTGTCTACAACCAAGTTACCTAACTTCTCTAACCTCAATGGCTTTAGGAAAAGACAGGAATAATTTCATCAAAGGAAAACAAATCCAAACATCATCTCCCACTCACCTCAGATGTCCATCCTCTCCCCCAATATCCCAAAATACAATGGAATAAATTGCGTGGGGAACTTTCTCCGAATCCACAAATACAAAAGAAAGATAGAGTAAACTGTTGTATTTAAGAAAGCTTGCCATCAATACTACTATCATGTCCTGGAAAGCTACATCATAATCTCCCCAATGCTTGGTTATACCATCAATCTGGTACATAGTATCACTTCTAGAACCTTCCAGTATCAAACTAAAGACCTGGGTGAAGCACTAAGTATGATTCTGTTTTCAGTTGATGCAACACAGAACCATGTAAGTCCTATATTTTATCCAGTAAAAGTGAGAACAATCCAGATAGAGTGATTAGTGCAGAGTACTACAAGCTAGAGTTGGTGCAATAGGTATGTTTGAAGGCACAATCAATAGTGTTGTGCTTAGAATAACTTGTACCAGTACCAGGAAACATATTTTCATAAAAGATAGGCATCATTTTTACTGATTAGCTATTAGTATCTTGCTCGAAAATATCTTGCCTGGTACTTCTACCACCTTAAGAACTGGAATAATGGAACCTCATGCAAGGATGTTTGAATTGCCTTTCTTACTAAGGTCTGGTGTATTTTTCTTTTTATCTTTCACAGTGAAGTGCTGAGAGTCAGTTTTTTGCACATGCTTTCTGCCATGAATCCAAAGAGGAAAATTCTAGAAATTATTGCATGAAGTTCAATGACCAGTATTCCAGTTCTTATGGTAGCAGTTGGTCAAAAGTCTGGCAAACTCTTAGCAGCAAAATATATAGGAAACACTATCAGGGGTTGTTAGACTTACCCTGTATAACTACTAATAGTGCAACCAACAGATATAATAGTTATGTATTCTTTCACCGCAGGCTTAGTAAAAGGACCCTGACCAAAACTTTGCTCACCACTCTCTTGTGACTATTTTATCTATCGGCTATACTATTATACAATGGAGAGGTTTTCCTAATACTGGTTGTTGAGATGAAAGGAAGTCTATACTACCTTTGGACCGAGCAACTAATGATCGAACAACAATCCCCAATGATGAGCGAGCATTTATAGTATAGTAACAAGGTGAGTCTGTCTGAGGTCACATTATCACTCCAACTAACTAGTGTTACATCTAGAGTAGTGTAATGATTAATATAATATGTATTTTATATTTGGGTACCATATTTTACATATATTGTAAGTTATTTATACCTTGTGCTCACTTTATTATGCTATCCCATCTTTAGGTAGTAATAGCCAGTTACCCTCATATTTCACTGTTGCTCACAGTGGGTGCAAGCAGGTATGACGTGAAAGCAAGTCTGACACTGGACCTTTTTTTTCTTCTCCCTCCAGAGAGGCTTATATAATACTAGTTTTCAACCACTGAGCCTACCTCCCAGTAATGAATATCTACAACAGGAATAGCACCTTAATTGAATACAGATAGCAACTGTTCACAACTATTGTCTCCAGTTTGTCGGAATCTGGTGGATAGCAACTTCCCTCCTAGCAAATTCAATCTATTACTCACTCACCAGTGTCTTCTATTCGGCTCTCCATATGAGCAATATCGATTCTGCTTCCCAGCCACTCCGATTCCTCTCCTCAACAGTCACACCAATTTCTCTCCACTCGTACTGCTACTTCAATCCCTCTCTCTGACTCCTCTGATCCCTGGCTGCCAGCCTCTCCTATCTTTCACCCCTTGAGCAACACCTATTCTACACCCAAGCAACTACCATCTAACTCATCAACTTGAATCTAGCAAGTATTATCATGTTGGATCAACTTGCAAAGCTTGAGACCAAGCAATGCTTAGATCATACAATACAATAGTTAGAGGATGAGCCTGATGAAATGGATAGCACTGCAGCAAAAATGTTTGATGTCAGGCCCTCATCAATTGAAATGTATCAACTTTGAAAGCACCATCAAGAGACAAACTCAAAAGGTAGATTTAACCAACATGGTGACAACAATCTTATCCTTACTGAGACTCAAGAGCAGGATGTTTTTCATTTCTGCTCTAAGCAGTTAGAATTGGGTTTGTGTACAACACTATCAATAATTTATACCACTATCTGCTATCTTTGTCAGCAAGAAAAGTGCAATCTACCATCACATAGGTGGTTTCAGTAATGGATAAAATCAAAGCTGCATCTCCATTCAATTAAGATGAAACCAATTACACAAGTTCACATTAGAATATATAATGAAGAAGATCTTAACAACTTCTTCCTTGATTATCAGAATCCTCTTTCAAAATATGGTATCAAGTGAGCCAAATACATATTCAATATGGATAAATCTGGTGTGAAAATTAGGTGCCCAACTGGAGAAATTTTGATTGTTCCAACAGAAGTATAGGAACTCTATACTATTAGTCCTAAAATTTGCAAGTCTCAGACTATTATTGAAACAATTTGAGCTGATGGAAGCCAACTTCTACCTCCAGTTATTATTTGTCTTGTAGAAAAGATTAGGGAGAATTGGATTCAGGATATTCGGAGTAGAGCTGAATTGATTGGTCTGTCACAAACTGGTTTTACTAATGAAGGTATCGACCTCACATAGCTTAATCACTTCATCAAGCATGCTGGTCCTGGTGCTGGTCCTGATGAACATTGTCACATTCCTCTTCTTGATGGCCATATTACTCACTGCAAGGATGACTGTTATAAAATATCATGAGAACTATATTGTTCCCTTCCAGTTTGCCTCATATCTCACATATGTCCTCCAATGCCTAGACATCCATAGTATTTGTCCCTGGAAGCACTATCACAAAAGGCTATCCACAATGGTCATCACTCTCTTGATATGGAGTATACCATATCCTCCTTGTTCCATGGTTTAAGCAATATCCATGGGCAAACCTTCCAGCCATATAAAATTAAAAATTTGTTTCGTGAGTCTGGAATGTTCCCTGTCTTGTTCAAGATGGGCTTAAAGAAAATGTGGCATTACAACAAGGGAAAACATGTTGGAGAACAATTTAATACTGTTATGTAACTTGGAGAAACATCAAACCCCCAGGATATACCTTCAGTTGAGGAAGGTGGTGATTTGGAGCTTCCTACTCTCCCAGCACCCATTTTCAATACCAGAAAGGGTTAGGAGAGTAGATTGATCGTGCGGGAACCTTTAGTCCAACTTCCAAAATGAGGTTTCAACAATGGGCAAAAGGAATACAGATATCTCTTGTTCAAGCAGAACTCCAGCAACAATCTTACAAGAATGTTCAAAAAAGAATACAGGAGGAAGCAAAGCATAAGAGCAAATCAAGAAGTATTATTCAAAAAGGAGGTGTGATCACTATTGAAGCTGCAAGGTGCAGACCGCAGGAAAAGGCTGAGAAAGAGAAAGCTGCAGCTATTAAGAAACCTGAAAGGAGTATCCTAATTGCAGTCACTAAAGTAAAAGCTTCTCTAAACCGTCATGGTATTAATACTTGCAAGGCTGAGAGGGAGAGGAAGAAACAAGTTAAGGCAATAAAGGTAAGAGTTGAAATTGTTCCAGCTGAGATGCTGGTGGCAATTTGTGATCCAGAAAGAGATCCAAGTCCTGAGAATCTTGAATCATTGCAAGTACACCCTGATATATTACAAGCTTTATTACTACTAGAGTCACTATCTTCAAGTATCTCATGTATAATAGACCCTTAATTACTCATTCTAGATAGTGAAGCTGCAGATGTGCAGATATATACCACCACAGGAGAAGCCGAGAGGAGATATACTATAGACCATACTGGTGGGGGAAACAGTTTCACAGTAGATGATGGAGAGGACCTTGTTGGTGAATCAGATTCTGATTCTTCATCTATCTCATCAGACTCAATTATGAGAAATGCCAACTTTGTATCTTTTAATTGAGACTATATAGTTTCCATGTATATAGCAATAATAATTCTATATACACGCTCTTAAGCTATTCTAAGCCTAAATACTGCTACATAACCAGTCTCAATGAGTTCGTTATTCTGGAATTTTTATTCTATGTCATTGAAATCTAGTATTACGTAAGTCACTCTTGAGAAAGAAGAAGATAAAATTCTGGTGCATCAGACTTGCTTTCACATCACACATGCTTTTGCCAACTATAAGCGACAGTGAAATAGCAGGGGAACTGACTATCATATCTGTTATATACCAAGATTCTTTTCCTGTGACTCTTATACATGAGTTCTTTCATCTGAGAAGATACTATTATTACCATTATAAGTAATCACTCAACATGCAGGACATGTAGCAGTGTGGCAGGGGGGTTGCCTGAGAGGGACAACCCTAAGGACAACTGAAAAATAAATTGAGTACACACTAATAATCAAACCTCTCCTACTAAACTCCCTTGAGTCAAACCTCAACATATGATTAACTTTGTAGCAATTCCATCATGATGACCATTGACTCCTGGGCTGGACTATTAGAGAAGACCTTTGGGTAATCAATCTTTATCAGTAGTATATACCATCAATGAATATTTCTATCCACTACAGCTGATAAGCTTAGCAGCAAGGTTTCTTACTGTCTAGTAAAACAATGAAGATATACTACTAGTGTGTATCAGCAAAGCAGTAAACAGTATGCCCAATCATTAAAAATTGCCTACATTTTTGATTCCTTATTTTTCAAAGCTTTTAACATGGCTTTTGTTAAAGTACTGTGTTGAAACATACTTTTGGCACTACTGTTGTGTCACTTGTACTATTGCCTTTCCCCGTGCATTAGACCTTATGGCTGAGTCTAGATCTCTAGTTTAGACCCTTCACAGTATTGGATATACTCCTTAAATCTCTTTTACTCTTCTTTCCTTTGTTATTGTTATTGTTCGCTCAACCACTTTTTTGTCTCACTCTTAACAGTAGATGGTCAGGGTCTTTTGCCCTTCCTTTTGAGATAGTCAAGCATTCTTATTTCTCAAGCAATCAATCACTTCATCATATCATTATTCCTTTCCAATATTCTTACAACAAATAGTGGGTCAGCAGTAAGGAGTGATAAAGAGTGATCAGATTTAAGACTACCAAAAATAACTAACTTAAGAATAAGTGCAATTGAAGAAAGGAACAAAGAATGAAAGAAAAGGGAAAGAAAATGTAATACAGGTTCAGAACAATATCAAGAAGAATAGTTGTCCAGATTGTGTAGACTAACAAATGATTTGTCTATCAATATATCAATTCCTACATCCACCAATACTACCATCCTGGATCTGACCCTAACATTCTGCAATAGTAAAACATTTCCTTCAATGATAAGGAAGGGCTAATCCTCTCATGACAATATTTCCCCATGAATGCATTTCCAGCATCCTTTGCACTCAAATCAGTCTTCCAAAGAAAAGATTAAACAATAATAATAAGTCCATGGCAAAGAAAAGAATAAAGCTGATTAAATAGGTAATCATGAATTTGATGGAAAGTAATGAACTATATAGGACCTTCAAATCATTTGGGAGCCAATGTGTTATAACAAAAGTAATATATGAATTGCAAACTGTCCCCCTCCTACCCAAGTAAAGTGCGATGAAGTAGAGTATACTGGAGAATGGTGGGAACAATTCTTCTTCATCTCAAATTTTTAGACCACCCTAGTAGTAATATAATTCTCCATTGCCAGTATTAAAAGACCAACCATACATGAACATACATGGCCCAGGAATTAAGGTCTTGTATTTTATAAGTCCTAGACATACCATAATTATACAGTCATCTACATCTATTATCTGCTCTAGCATTTCCTCTCAGGATTCAATGTTCATTTTACTGTGACATGTCTTCATTCTTGGATGTGTCAGTAAGAAAGATTAAAATTACCTGCAGCAGATCTGGATATGAAAGTATCTTTGTAGAGGACAAAGAAGTATATTGAAGAGCTCATGCCCCAAAAATGAGTTCAGGGAACCTCCATACATATATACATAATTCCAACATAAGCAGTGAAAAACACAATATAAAATAAAAAACATGCCCAAAACCCATGCAAACTTCCCACTGCTTTGCACAACAATCCTGAACGTTGTGACATGCCCAAACATGACTGAAGACAATTTCCCAAAAATCTGAAATTCTATCCTCCGAACAACCTAAATCCTGTCCCCTATTGCCCCATAGCTTCTATATCATATATCCTATATCTTCTGTCCTATATCCTATGTCCTTGTACGATCTGACTAAATTGTGAGACATCTAAGTGTTCTGAAAATATTCAAATAGAATGATAGTACGATGAATAGATTGATTGAGAAATGAAAATGCTTGACTATCTCGAAGGGAAGGGCGAGATGCCCCTACTATCTACTGTTGGGAGTGAGACAAAAAAGGGTTCAAGTAAACAATAATAATAACAAATGAAAGAAGAGTGAAAGAGATGCAAGGAGGTATCTTCAATAGTGCAAGAGGTCTAGATGTGCAATAAGGTTTGATGCAAGGATAAAAAGCAATAGTATGAGTGACACCACAGTATAGGCCCTTTCCCCCCAACTGGACAACCCCCAACTGGACAGCCCCCAACTGGACAGCCCCCAACTGGACAGCCCCCAACTGGACAGCCCCCAACTGGACACCATGCTATGCATACAACTGCAAAGGGCTCACCAACTTTACAACAATTACTATATAATATTATTCATAAAAAAAAAAGTCAAAACAAAACTAAATCAATGCAAAATAAATGACAAATGAAAAAATAAAAAGATAGAGAGTACAGTCAATGAGAATTCTCCTTATCAGCCTCCTGGTTTAGAGGGTAATTTGTGTCTTCTCTGACAATTGGTAAGAGATTGTATGCAGAATTGTTTGGGTTGACAATTCTTTTCCTCTTTTTTGATTGCTTCTTCAGATTATCAGGCAGTTGGTTTTCAGCTCTGGCCAGCCTTTCTTGTATACATGCAATTCTTGCTTCTAGTTCTTTATTTCTCTCATTACTCTGCCTGAGCTCAGCAAGAATTGCAGGTTTATCCTTGACCATTAAAGACATCCTAATTGATCTCTATGATATTTGGTAGTTACTGAGATTGGCCTGCACTCTCAGGTGCTTGGTACTGGTCTCAGGAGAGTTAGTCTGAGAAGGCTCAGTCTCAGGAGGGTACATATGAGAAGAGGCAGTTTGAGGAGAGACAGTTGGAGGAGGCGCAGTCTGAGAAGGGATGGTATGAGCAGGGACCATCAGAGGAGGGGTGGTTTGAGAAGAGGTAGCCTGAGGAGAGGCGGTCTGAGAAGAGCTGTAAGCAGGACTAGCCAGAGGAGAGGCGTAGATAGGATCATCAGTATAGGCAGTGTGGGTGGTATTTTTGCCATCGTGGACATCCCTCAATACACGGAGAGTATTAAGGCAAACAGGGCAATCACTTGGATGAGTGCATCCATGCCTGTTTTTACAATTCTTTGCACGTACCTGGAAGCAATTAGTATCAGCATTGGGATGAATAGAAAATCTTTTCTGCTTACATTTCGCTTCATTTGAATGTGGAAAGATTCAATCGCAAGATCAATGTTCCTCGGAAAGTGTCCGGCTTTTTTCCATGATTCAAGAATGACTTTCTTGGAAAAAGACTCATCTCTTTTTTCAAAGTAGCTTTTGATAAAAAGTTACTTTGATGGCGTGAGCTCTTCAAGGAAGCCTTCAGATATGAATGCACAATACTTTTGCTTTGCCGAGCCAAAGCATCCACAATCAAGCAGTTGTAACACATTGGTCATATGTGAAGGGAAATAAATTGGAATCACATGGGCCTCAGTAATTGATGCTTGCATGAATTCATCCATGATGTGTGCAGAGTGTCCATTGAGTAGTAGCAACTGCCACTTATCAGAAGAGGGGAAATTGCACTTGAACAAGGAAAGGATGATCTTAGAGTTAATAAATACTATAGAACTGGTTGAGACAGGTACAGAGATTTGCCTTTCTTGTGGGAACCAAGCTTCCATCAGGTTCACTTCTTTGTAGATCAATAGTGGCTTGCCTAAGTCTCCAGTCACAGATATGAGCTCTAAAACAGTCACCAATTCTGATGATTCATAGGATACATCTTTCAGTGTGCCCACCGGACCAATGCCATATGCCCGGTACTTCGATTCTCTGATTTTGAAGCCGGCTTCATAAAGGTTCCAGACCCTTTCTAATGTGACTTGGAATTTCAACTCATAATAGGAGAGAAGATTGAAAAAAAAACTGAAAGAGGGATTCTCTTGTGTCTCGGAGGCATAAAGATTGAGTGAGCCATGCCTTGGACAATCAAGAAACCTGCTTCATTGAAGGAAGCCACAAAGACAGGTGTCACCTGGAATAGGCACAGTTGCATTCACTTGTCACAAGACTTTGACTGGCATTTCCCTTACTTTCTGGGAATAAGGGACACATTTAATCTGAGGTAGAAAAAGAATATGACTCTTGAGAATCACCTCCTGCCTTGGAGTTAGGAATTGAGCTTCTGTGCTGATGAATTCATGACTTCGAACTCAAGAAATACGGTGATGCAGAGTCGATTAAGACATTCCCAATGCTTTCGCAACATCTCGTAAGGAATGAACATTTTGTGGGTCATTGAGTATCTTGATGGCTTGTTGGATTTTCATTTTTCTCGAAGTCATTTTGTATTATAGAAAAAGAACTGATGTTTTCTATTCAATAGATACATAAAGTTGGTGGTGGAGAGGCTGAATTGAATTAAGCAAGTTGTGTGAACCTGTCCAGTTGGGGGCTGTCCGGTTCTGGCAAAGGGCCTATAGTGCCAGAAGTATGTTTCAATACTAAGACCTCCAAAGTGAATGAGTGATCGCTGGTGATTACAACAAAAACAACTATTCCAGCAACGAGACCAATTACAAATGTAAGAGTGTAGAAAATTGACTTATCTGCAACTATTTGTGATTTTGCTATGCACTATTTTGGATCATTCTCAATAACAATGCAGTCGTGGTCAGGTTGAAGAAAAAATGAAAGTGAATGAATAGTATACCTTTGTCACAATTCTCTATATTTCGTGATGAGGTACCTCACCTTATTGAGCCTGTAGCTGTGAACACCCCAATATAAGGTACAGAACCAGCGCCAGTGCTGACAATTCTCCTGCACATATGATAATATCATGGTCACCATGTTGAGATGTATACGTGCGGTATGGGATCACTAGATCATGTCCTGCCGGGCTCACTGTTCCAGCATGGTCAATATCCAAGTATTGGCTGCAACCCGGCATCCAGGGTATCATATTTCTGGTTGTCCTGCTATTAGGATCTACAATCATTTTCCAACACTCCAACCTCAACTGGTTTGGGTTCTTGGCAATCTCGATAATAACAACCCTGGTTCGCCCTCCAGATGTCTTTAACCACATCTGAGCATCACATCGCAGGGTGGGTAGACTTCCCGAGTATCCCACTTCGACCATGAGTGATGGCCACTTTTCATCATCATCATCTGCCTGGGTACCAAGTGGTTTGAAGGCCCTGTCACCCTCTTTGATACTGCCACCGGGAAAGTGAAACGTGGTGGCCGCAACTGGATACAAAAAATCTTCCGGATATCCAGGAAGGTTGGCAGCCTTGTTCTGGATGTGAAAAGAGAGACTCCCGCTCACGATTTCGCGCCGAGCGCCAGGCATCAGCCTGACAATGAGCGATTCTATTGTTTGCTCGTAGGTGAATCGGGCGGCTTTGCGAATACCGAGTTCCTCCATTTCTTCCCTGATGGGTTCAACCATGGCTTCTGCAACACCGGTGACAAGAATGTAGCATCCGGTTTGTGATTCAAGACATTCTTCAACTTTAACTTCAATGTCATTGGCCAGGTTGACAGTGGTGGAGAATCGGAGTTTGTTCTCGTCTGGGATGAGTGTGGATAGTTTGGTGAAGGCTGAGCCAAAAGATGTAAAGTCAGATGCGACTAGATGGGTGGCCTCATCAGCATGCAGGAGTTCGATTGATGCAGGCATACTAGAGGTTCTTGGGGGATCCTGCTCGATGTAAACTTCGGAGAAGTAGAATGTGACGGAGGAATTGTAGGTGTGTATTATCTCGGTTCTAAAAGTGTGATGAGGGAAATAGTTGGTAAGACTGAGTTTGTGGGAAAGAGAGGGGTGATAGGTGCAGGAAAATTGCTTCAATTAAGTAGAGGAGTAGCAGGACCATGTTGAAAAATGGTAGAAAGGGATGCAACTATAGGCTGTTTCACCTTCGACTGGTGTAGTGCTATCAAGCTGACTTAGGGGCTGCAAGGCATGCCTCCATTTCAATTTTTTACAATTTGCAATTTGGCATTTGAAATTGTGATGATACTGAATTCCTAATTCCAAATTTCAAACTTACCCTTGCCAAGTAGGTTTTCAAAGAACTATCAAATTTGAAATCAGAAACTACTGGACTTGTCCAAAGCGGTTAAAATTCGTTGGATTTGGGAATGTAGGCATTGGTAGAAAGGGGGGGTACACTTTGACTGTGACATTTCTTGGAACAGAGAGCCTGGAAAGACTTTGAAAGTTGAATATATTGACAATGAAGGAAACAAGGGAAGGCTATAAATATCAATAGGTGGAGGATGATCTGAATCTTAGTCGGCGGACGAAAGCCCCGCGTATTACTACCCTGACTCGAAGGACTCCTGGAGGTGTTTCGTAGAGGTATGCTACCCCTACGCATAAGAGGTGAGATTATCTTTCTTTTAATGCGTCTGGAGGTCCAATAGCTAACGTCTCTATAGAATATTAGCGAACAAACCCTGGCTCTTCACTTTATTGTCTACTCGTATACTGTCTCTGGGAACTCACTTGCCAATGTAAAGTATTTAGGGTTCAACAGTGGTTGACCTTCAATATAGTCACTTCGGTGGGTAGCAGCAGATGACCAAGAACAATAGAGTAGCGATTGAGTCTCTGTCTATGTAGAATGAAAAAGATAAAGCGTAACAAAGAACGAATGAATTGATCAAAGAATCTGATAATGAAGAACAGGAATCTCGATGATGGCGAATAACTACAGAAAAGGATAGGATCTTATGGAGATTCTCGGGGAAAAATGAAACTAAGAGAAACATAGGAGAAACTAACTAATGAGATAACGTCATTTCCCGAGATGCGGCTCTTCTCCTAGGAGCAGCATGCAGTGGTAACCAAGTGAAAACCAAATGTATATTTGATTATCTACATATATAATAGTGATACAACTTGGGAAACTTGTTAGAAGGTACTTTGAAACATGGAGAATTAGTAAATGTGGTTATTATTTCATAATAGGAAATGTTTCTCCCAGTATATTATATTTCCAATTGGTAGTTTAAAATAACTGTCCTGTTATACTTAAGAGTAAAGAAATTGAAAGACATGGAGACAATACTTTTTTAAGTAAATAGAGAGTTATTATGGACCTTGCATTTTATGGGTTGGCTGCTTTTGTATTTGTTTATAGTTGTTCTTAGAAGTTATAGTACTATAAGACAAAGTAAAATAATATATATAGTTGATTTATTTGATAATATGATATTTACACACTGGATTAACTTATAATTCTAATACATTGTAGTATCCTTTATAATATTAATATAAGTAACTGCATGAAACTTTGGTCCAAATGTGTAAACCTTCCTTATTTTATTGCTTCATTATTATAAATATATATGTGTAAAAATATTAGTCTTAAGCTTCAACCTTGTATAGTGTACTCCTTAGGGAAAGCTAAAAGTATTATCACCTCGTCTCCTAATATGGGTCAGACTATTGAACAAGTTTTAGACAGTTCGGAATATTAGTTCTAGAGATTTCAAGATTGAAATACTATAGCACTGGAATTTTATATAAAGTTCTGTCAGTTTGTTATAGACAATAGAACACTACTTTGTTCAACCTCAAA
This sequence comes from Choiromyces venosus 120613-1, assembly GCA_003788595.2. Classification (NCBI taxonomy): domain Eukaryota; kingdom Fungi; phylum Ascomycota; class Pezizomycetes; order Pezizales; family Tuberaceae; genus Choiromyces; species Choiromyces venosus. Next base: position 364,314 of record ML120441.1, read on the forward strand.
CTTGTTATACCTACTCAGATAATCTTTGAAAAATAACTGACAAAATATTGAATTTATAGGTTAAGCCAATAAGAAGATATCATGTATGTAACAGGGAGGGAAGATCCAGAAGTAGTCAAGGAGTATTGCCAATACTAGAGGAAATCGGGACAGGTACTGAAATAAGGAAGAGGATGTAGATGAGGATGAAGATGAAGATGAAAGTTGGGAAAAGAGATAACAGGTGAGGACAAGAATGCAGAGTATAAGCAGGGACAAGAAGGAGTATCTTGGAGTTGCAAGAATACTAAAGATACAAACTAGAGAAAAGAGAAAAAGAAAAGAAGAAAATACAAGAAAGGGAGCCTCTACCACCATGTAATAGGAGCAATGTTTACTACTAGTGCTATTTACCTAGTATTCATTACAGGGTAGGGCAGGGTAGATTTTCACTTGCTGGCCCTGCCATCACTCTGGTCTGGGGGGAATATTTCATCTGTTATCTCTACTCTTCCCCTCACACATAGTCAGAACTCACTCATCCCCTAGATAGGTCCCTGTTTTGCACTTCTCATATTTTATGGGGGCCTGGGCATGGACATGGGTAGGGAATCATGAAAAGAAAAAACCACCACACTCCAGGCCACTAAGTAGGGTAGGGTGGGGAAAGGTGCTAGCTATTGGTGGATTTTGGGACCGTAGAGGCTCTATAATGAATACTATATTTACACATCCTATGTGCAAAATAACAAGTAATAACCTAACACCCAAAACACATTTCCAATCAACCCTAACCCTTGAACTAGCTCCATGATAATAAAGGACCCAACAATATAATCTCTCAATCATAATAGCTATTCTAACAATCTCAAACTAATCCACATTATGACATATGATATACAAACCATGACACTATTCCCATCTCATGGTTGAGCTATTGTGAAGTATCTATTGTGGCATATGAGGCAATCTGGTGGAGAATTGTAGCACCTTATTGCTGTGTTCTCTAAATCAAAATAGGGTTGTCAGGTAGTCTCCTCATATCTTTCCCAATATACTAGATACTGTAGTTGTCGATGGTAGTAGCATATATCAATCACTTTGGCTACTTCTCATTCTGGGCTCCCTTTGATCTCTACTGGGGGGGTTCAGGCATAATATGTTCAGGCATTGGGCAATCTTGGGCCATAGGTTCTAGGAGACTCACCTGGAATACTGGGTGGATCTTCAGATTTCCTATCAGGTCAAGACAGTATATGCATAGACCAATGACAGCATTAATAGACTAGGGTCCTATCATTTTTTCATCCAACTTCTTGGAAGAGTATGTTGTACAAATACTCTTTATTGATAACCATACTTAGTCACTGACCCTCAGTGCTAGAGCTGTTAGTTGGTGTTTATCTACATGCTCCTAGTAGAGTTCTTGTACATAAAATATTTCTTCTTTCATTGTTTCCTGTACCCTATGGATTGTAACAGTAAGGTCTGAAGGGTGTTCACCAGGAGTATCAATGCGGTTCAGGATAGTTATTTCAAGCCAGGGAGGGTATGCTTAATTCGTGAAAAAGGGGCTTGTTCCTATTGTTTCAGTGTTGTGGGCATTGTGTGTAAACCTTACTTGCAAGATCGATGAGTACCAGTTATCCTGTTGGTAATTAATGTACCCTCGAAGCTATTACTCTAGGATCACATTTGCTCTCTCAGTCTACTCATTAGTTTCAGTGTAGATAGCTGTGCTGAGTCTAGATTGGATACCCACTTTAGCACAAAGTGGTCTCCCAAAAGCAGAAATAAATATGGACTTAGATTGAATTCAATTGATTCAGGTAAGCCATAGAATCTCCATGCTGTATTGAGGTAAAGACAGGTGATATCTTCAGCAGAGTTACTATCATGATATGGAATAAAGTAAGCCATCCTTGTCAGTTGGTTAATAACAACAAGGGTTGCAATACTCTCTCCACTCTCAGTAAGTCCAGCAATGAATTCTAAACTTAGGTCATTCGAAGAGCAGTTTGGAATGGGGAGTGCAGGGTGGTTTGTATGTGGTACATTAAGTTGTGACTTGATTCTGGAATAGATGTGACAGTGGCATATATATCATTTGATGTATTCCCTCACACCTGGCCAGAAATACTTAATTACAACCAAATTGAATTTCTTTGTAATTGCAGAGTGTCCAGCTGAAGGGCTATCATGATGAGAATGGAGAATCATAAGATGGAGAGTATCTGAATTAAGGATGAATAGGTGACCTGAAAAGTATAAATGTCCATCCTGGGAAGCACATTTAGGCCAGAAGGTATAGCTGGGATGTTGTACAGCATTATCATGTATGTGAAGAACTGAGCTATGGAATAGGTCAGAGGCATAGGTGGTAGCCAGAGCTTCTACAAATTCAGTGGAGGGGGGGGCAAAAATAGTTGAATTAGATAGTTTGGAGGCGCTTAACAGCATTTGAAATTGGTGCATGAGCTATTCATCTCTCTTGTCATGGAGGTCTTTTGACTGACAGGTCTAGGAGTCTGGCTTTCCTCTACTTTTCCCAATCTCTGAAAGTCATTATGAAGTCAAATCTTGACAAGAGTTCTGCCCACTGAGGCTGCTACTATTTCAATATCTTAGTTCTCATAAAATACTGCAGGTTCTTGTAGTCAGTTAAGACTGAGAGTATGAACTGGGATTATTCAAAATACTGTTAGGATCACCTATAAGATTACTCCATTATATAACTGTGCAATATGGAACAATACTATCTTATATCAATCCTTATTAGATATCTCAATGAGGAATAAATACTCAGAGTTGTATTTATTAATTCTTGCTTAACCTTCCTAAGGCTAAGTTCTTATATTCATTTGTATTCTTCCTTAGTCTTGCTAAGACTAAGTTCTTTCATTGACTTCTTCCTTATCCTCTATGGAAGATATCTTCAGTGTCTTTAGTTAAAGAGAGTAAAGGTGTTTTATATTCATAAAGTCATAAAGTTATATATTAGGAAATAACTTAGGTGGTTGTGTGAAGAACTAACTACAATGTCATATCCTTCTCCTTATATAATCCTTCCTACAACCTTCTTACTAATTAATAACTTGTTATGAGTCACAATTGTGACTGATATACTTCGCATAACATAATAACCACATGACCTGAAATTGGACATATGCAAAACTCACATGACTTTAACTAAGTCATGTGCCCAAAACAATCATATAACTCAAATGAGTTATTGCGCAATCAAATCAAATATAACAACTATGACTCATAAGTGTGAGTCATGTGTGAAACCCACATGACTTAGCTGATCATATGCACGAAACTATTACAAACCTATGACCTCATAACTATGAGTCATGTGAAAACACTTTTCCATGCTAAATTTGTAACACTAGCTCCCCCTTCCCTATGGTCTAAGTTCCATTAGGTCAACAATCTGTCATCTCTTTTTTCTGTCAATCAGTTCAGGCATGTTGCTAACCTTCGTTGTTCCCGATTATTCCTTTCCGTCGATTCCTTCAATAATTTGTTCTCCCTCTTTTATTTCCAATTTCTTCACTGAAATCACTACCCTCTATTCTCCCCATCCTGCTCTTATCTGTTGGACTTTTAACTTCCTCTCCAAATCTACTTTTTCTTTCTGGAGAGTCTATCCAGTTCTTTCCCACATCTTTGCTGGTCCTTCAAAGAGTTTGTTATCTATTCGAGACTTATACAACATTGTTTGTCGGTGGACTATTTGATCATATAGGCCTTTCATTGTGTCTTGTTCTGTGGAGTTGGTCCTCGACCTTGGCCATGGGGTTGTTGTTGCTGATCTTAGCAACGGTGTATCACATGCCCTATTGTATATTTCTTTGCAAGTGTACATATCTATTGGTTTTTATGGAATTTCCTCCTGTACCGGGCTCCCCTAGATGACATTTCTCTCTTTCTTGACTTTCAACCAAGATTTTTCGCCCTCCCTTCTTCTCATTTTTGTCCCCGAAAACTCCACATAACTTGTGGCTAGGAGGATGTTGTTGTTGCATGGTGACGATGGTGGTATATGTGGGGGTGGTGACATTGGTGAGAAGGTTGCTGCTTCCCATGTTGTCCTAGGTAGGCACAGGAGTGGTGATGCCAAGGGTGTTGGGTGTTTCTCCCTTGGCTAATAGTTGGCCCCCTCTGTCTCTGTAAAATGTATTTGGCATCTGTCATCAAAGTATCCAGTTCAGCTTTCTTGGTTGTACCTTTCTTGTTTGAGTATAACTTGCATGGAAGTGGAAAGGTCTTCCAGGTTGATCCAGTCTTTGTCGCTCATTTGTTCTTCTTCCTTGACCAGGCTTTCCTGGGTTTTCTCAATGAAAGTATTTGATTGCACATTTGGCGTTAATAAAATTCTCAGCTGAGTACCACATTAAGTTGTGGTTGAAGGGTATCCTGTCCACTTAGCTCAGTACTGTAGCTTACTGTAGTGTCATCGTGAGTCAATAATTTGATCAAATTCATATTCATTTTCTCCTTCTATCTCTATAGGCAGAGGTAGTTCTTTTCTTTAGGAAGCTAAAAGATTGTTTTGATAAAGTTCAAGTTTGCTGATGTGGAAAACTGAGTATTTATTGTTTCCTGAGTGGGGAAGTGCTAGCTTATATGCTTTTCTTCCCACCTTTTCTATTATTTGATAAGGTCCTAGTTTTTTGTAATCCAGTTTTTTGGAGGGTCATGTGGTGTGAATATCTTTGGCCACCAGCCACACTTTGTCTCCTGATTCCAACCTTGGATCTGGATTTCTGTGTTGATCGGGATTTTCCTTTATCATCTGTTGCGCGGAAATAATCTCTGTTCTGATTATGTCATGTAATTGACTCATATCTTCTCTTTTCAATATTTTTGTCATTGTCTCATGACCCATAGGCTCATTGATGATGTGATGTCCATAGTTCACATAGAATGATGTAGTTTTAATTGTTTCTTATATCGAGTTATTGTAGGCAAATTCTGCAAAAGGCAGCCATTCTTCCCAGTCTTTTTGAGAGTATTCCACATATGCTTGAAGGAATTGTTCCAATGATGAATTTGTTCTTTCAGTTTGTCCATCTGTCTAGGCATGATAGGCTGTACTCAATCTTCGGTTGATGTCCAATCCTTTTATTATTTCTTTCCATAGGTCAGATGTGAATATTGAACCTCGATCTGTAACAATATCTTTCGGTAGTTCATGCAGTTTGAAGATGTTTTTTGTGAATAGTGGTACAAATTGTATTGTTTTCATGTCTCTGCAGCAGGGGATAATGTGTGACATTTTGGTCATGTAGTCTACTACAAACCATATTCCATCAAAGTCATTTGATTCTAGCAAGTGCATAATGAAGTCCATAGTGATCAATTTCTATGGTTTCTCAGGGGTCTCTAGTGGGTATAGTAGTCCAGATGGTGCATGATGTATTGGCTTTATTGTTTGGCACATGTTGTAGTTTTTGACAAATTTTTTATTATTATTCCTTATTTCTGGCCAGTAGTAAGTCCATTGTACTAACTTATTTTTTTTTTGCAACTCACACATGGACACTTTGTGGTGCATCATGGTTTCGTTTTATCACTTTTGTTCTAAGCAGTTCGTTCTCTGGTAGCCATATCTTCCCTTCATAGCAAAGACACCCTTCTCTCCATTCACATAGCCCTAAGGCTACCTTTGGAAATTCCTTGTCCCCTCTTTCAAGGGCTTGTCTTATTTTTTCCAGTTGTTGATCTTTTCTAGTTTTTTCTCTGATTTTGTCTGTGATGGTGGTTTTCATTTCTTGTGTATTTATGGTGTTGATTTTTTCTTTTCCCGATTCATATCCTTCATCCATAAAGGTTTCTTTTGGTAAGAGAACCCCTTCCTTTTGAGTTTTCCTTTCGTCATCTTCTCCTGGTAGATCATCCAAGCACCTGGTGAGCACATCTGGTTTCCCTCCTACCTTTCCAAGTCTATATTCTATTTTGATATTATACCAGTTTATTTCTTTGCTCCATCGAATTTGCCTCCCATTTAGCTCCTTTATAGTGGTGAATGGTACCAGGTTTTTGTGGTCTGTGAGTATTCTTACTGTGTGAGAACTTCCTTCTGCATATTTTCACCACTCCTTGAGTGCTTGCATTATTGGTAACAATTCTTCATCATAGATATCATAATTGCATTCTGCCTTAGTCATAGTTTTTGATCAGTATGCCACTGGCTTCCATATTCCTTTTCCATCTTGTTGTGATATGATACCAGAACAGACATAATTGGATGCATCTGCTCCTATCATTATGGGCTGATCTGGGTCAAAATGATGTAATATGAGTACAGTGGTAAGTTTTTCTTTTAGTTCTTCGAAGACTTTTTGATCTTTCTCTCCCCAGTCCCATTTCTGGTTTTTCTTTATTAACTCATATAAGGGTTTGGCCATCCTGCTAAATCCTTCTATGAAACTCCAATAAAAGTTGCAGAATCCCACAAAGAACTGTATTCTTTTGACTCTTTCTGGTACTTTCTATTCCCTTATGGCCTGTGTTTTTAAAGGATCCACCCTAACCCCTTCTCGGTTAATGATCAATCCTAAGTATTCAGTTTCATTTTTATGGAATTCACATTTTGTCAGCTTGAATTTGACTCCGATTTCTTTTAATTTTTCTCATACCTTGTAAACATCTATTTAGTGTTGTTCCAAAGTATCAGAATAAATTAACAGTTCATCTAAGTAGGCTATACAAATAACATCTAGGTATTTGCTAAGGGCTGTATTTACCCATCATTGGAATATCGCTGGGGTATTTGCTAACCCAAATAGCATGACCGTATATTCGTATAGTTCATACCTGGTTCAAAAAGCTGTTTTCCATTCATCTTCTTTCTGTATACAAATGTGATGGTATGCATCTTTGATATCTAGTTTGGTAAAGTATCTTGCCATCTCAGGTGGTACAATGCTTCGCTTATCAGAGGTAGTAGATATCAGTCTTTTTTGGATACTGTGTTTAGTCCCCGATAGTCCACACATAGTCTTAGTTCCCTATCTTTTTTTTTGACAAACAGGATTGGTGCTCTAGCTAAAGAAGAAGATGGTTTGATCCACCTTGTATCTAGGCTTTCCACCAAATAACTTCTTAGAGCTTTCAGTTCTCTTTCCACTAATTGGTATAGGGTCATGAATGGAGCTGTCTTTCTTTCTTCTAGTTCGATTTTATGATCCGCATATCTATGAGGGGGTAAATCCGTGCTTTCTTTTTCTTCAAAGAGTTCCCAGAATCTGTGGTACTCTTTTGGGACTATTTCCTTTGTTGATTTAACTCTGTCCTTTCCCTTTCTCAGAGCAAGTTCCATACTAATTGTTGTGGCTGTTAGAGAAGTCTCATTTTCATTCCATCTTAGGATACCTGTCGGGTCTTTTTTCCTGCATATTTTTCTAAATGCCCTGGCCAAAATGAAGGATATGTTGAGGTTTTTTTCTGGTGGTTCTTCCTTTTTTTCATCAATGCTACCAAAGCCTTCACTTCCCCTTTCCATTTCTTTTATTTCTTGTACTTCTTGCAAGTCTGTCATGACAAATTTTTCAATTATCAATTGTGCTATGCTGTCTCCTGTGCTAACCTTGTAGTTGTTTTCTGATAGGTTTACTAATAGTACTTTGATTTCACCAATGTAGTCTCTATCGATTACTCCCATGTTAATGGTTAGGCCTTTCCTGGTCACTAATCCACTTCTTGGTGCAATGCGAGCATAGGTGTTTTTAGGAAGTCCAATGGAAATCCCTGTTCCAATAGGTTTTTGTCCACGTGCCAGGACAACTGCTTCTTCTATGCTGTATAAGTCATGACCTGCAGCCAGATGCGATCCTCTCATTGGTATTTTCGCATTTTTTTCTAATCTTTTGATAACTACCTATTGGCTTTCTTGGTTATCCTGTCCACTATCGGGGGCCATCTATTGAATCTGGCTTTCCGGTTCTTTCAAGCTTTCTCCCATATTGATTGGCAGAATATGACTTTCCAGATATTCCCTTATGGCTTGTTCTTCTGGTACTGCATATAATGTTGGAGAACTGTCTAGGCACATGGCCTTACACATTTCACTGTCGAAGGTGACTTTTTCTTTTATCCAGTCAATCCTTGGTCTATGGCTTCTTAATCATGTCATTCTTAGGATCAATTCATGTTTCACTAGGTTGGCCACAAGGAAGGTAGACTTCTCTCTGGGGTTTCGTATATCCATTGATAGTTCCGCTACCTGGGTGATTGGTCCTGCTTCCAAACCAGTACTATCAATCATGTATATATCTCTTGGTTTTCTGATTTTCTTCAGGGGTAAATGGTATCTTATAGCAAAATTGTGGTCTATGAAGTCCTCCATAGCTCCTGAATCTATCATGGTATTCGTTATTATTTTCTCTTTTCTTGTGTTGTACAACTGTACTTTGATCATAAAATGATCCGATTGGTAGGTTAAGGGTTCTGTGTATCATATTATTGAACGTAGTAAGAATAATTGTGATTTTTTGATGGTTTTTGATTCTTTGTCCCTCAGACCATTTCTTCCTCAAGTCTTCCACTGTTTAAAGTCTCCTCTTTTTCCCCTTCTTTTGCTTCTACTTCAATGTTTCACACCTTGATATTTTTGACCCGACAGTGTCTTGTGAAGTGTCCTTGGTTCCCGCATTGGAAACACCCTTTTTCCATTCTTCGTTACTGGAACTCGTTGTTAGGTAGTCTCTGGAGTTTTTTGTGGTTTGTTGCATCTGGGTCCATTGGATCCCCCCTGGGTGATATATCTGGGGTAACTCAAGAATTGTCATCGGCTTTCGGTGTTGGGACTATTTTGCATGTTTTGTTGGTTCGGTTGTGAAGGTGTCAGATAGTGGCTAGTTTGTTTTCTTTTTCAATTGCTCAATGAACCAAATCGTACACCCAATCTGATTCTTGGTCTTGGTGCCCATACTCATCTTGTAGTCTTTTCATCATTCCTATGAATAGCCATTCTTTGACTGTTGCCTGGTCCAGGTTTGCCTCTGTTGATGTTACCTTAAATTTGCTCCAATACTCCGTCATTGTCATTGTTCCTTCTGTGAGTTCTGTCAGCTTCATTCTTCCTTCTCCTTGCAGGTCCAAAGCTGCAAACTACAGCCCCTTGTCAGAAGTGTTCGTGATCACCTTACTAAGCAATGGCACCTCGCTAAATGCCACCTCACCAAGTTGATCGTGACTGTACCTGCTACCTATTTTCACAACAGTGTCATGAAAATCTACCACCTCCTTTTAATAATTTACCCTTTCTCTGAATTTCCAATGGTTAATCAATCTGGATATACATAAAAAAAAAAAAAAGTGAAACCTAAAAGACCACCTGAAGAGAAATGACCAATGGTGAAAAAGGCATGATTATCGGATTTTTCTACAGCCTCCAGAATATTGCCCTTGTTGCTCAATTTATTGGACAGCCATGGACAACTATTAAAAGCTTCCTTGCTCGTACATGTGAGCATCTATCACTGGATAATCTTCCTTGCCGCGGTTGCACACCCATTTTCAGCGAGCGACAGCATAGCACAATCATCCGCGCAGCCAAATCCAACCAGAAAATGAAGAGATCAGATTTCAGGGATAAATATACGCTGGGTGTTTCTCTTTCTACTGGTTTGTACCCCCATGAGTGATAGGACATGATTCTCTAATAAATTTATAGTAGATAGAGTACTCAGAGAAGTCAATATCAAGAAATAGCTGCCCAAATCAAGACCAAAGCTCAAGCCTGAGCATATTGTTGAGAGATGGGAGTGGGCTACAGCTTATAAGGATTGGACAGCTGAGGATTTTGAGAGAGTCATCTGGAGTGATGAGTGTAGTGTGGAGAAATCCAAGGATCCAAGGCAGCAGTGGGTTTTCAGAGAAACTGGGGAGCAGTGGCTTGCAGAGTGCATCCACCCAAAGGGAAAGGATAAGGGTATTTCACTTATGGTATGGAGGTGCTTTTAGGGCAAGAGAAAAGGTTCTTTGGTTCCTATTACCTAAAATATCAACAAGACCAGGTATGTTAGGCTCTTAAGAAGGTATCTTTTTCCTGTAATTCGTCAAATGATTTCTTTTGGTATGCAGCTTGAAGATATTCTTTTTCAGCAAGACTATGCTCCTGTTCACAAGGCTTATAATGCTATGGCATGGTTGGAGAGAAATTGTATTGAATCGGTAGAACACTCCCCTTAGTCCCCTGATTTAAATCCTATTGAGCATCCATGGGTTGCACTTAAAAAGCGATTACACCAGTAGTATCTAAGGATTGGAGATACCCCAGGAGGAAAAGAAGCTGTTAAGAAGAGGCTTGCACAAGTATTACCTTTGGTTTGGGAGACAATTCCTGAGGAGTTTTTTGAAAAGTGGTGGAAATCAATGCCTGATAGAGTAACTGCAGTATTGGAAGCAAAGGGAGGTTATACAAGGTATTAGCTAGTTTTATTTATTATTTTCTTTTCTAAAATATATACAGTAGATGATTGATGATTGATCATTGTTAATTGTTGAGGAGGGGACTCAGAGTGAGCATGCGCACCTGCATGCCTATTGACAACCCCACTGTTGACCCACCACATTATGGTGCAACTGCAATTAAACATGTCTCAGATCATGAACACTTCTGACGAGGGGCTGTAGTTATACAGGGTTGCTCTAAAATGCTACCATGTATGCCATGTTGGTTCATTGATTTCTTCAGTGTATTGTATAAGCCAGCTACTCACATCCCTTCATAATAGGCTTGATTCATAAATTATTTTTTCCTTATCATGCCACTCAGCCCATCCTACCGCAGCAAAATAAATCTGTAGTTGAGCTAACCAATTTTGTAGCTTGCTTCGGTCAGCTGAGAATGTTTCTGGTTCCTTGACCTTTGGTCTTTTGGTGCCTCCTCCCATAGCTTGGAAGATTTATTGGAGCTGTTCTGGTGTTGATTCAGGTATAGGTAGGACTTGTGTGGAGGCTCTACCTCCTTCCTATCCTGCTCCACTCATTCTTTCATCTTCCTCTTCTGTAGAGGAGGTTGATTCTTCCTGTGATCTGTCTTCTGGAGTAACCGGGCTTGCTGTTCTTGCTGTTTCCTAGGCTATTCTTGCAAGTGCCTGTGTGAACTCTGGAACTTCTAAGGATTGGTCATCATATTCAAAATCCATGTCATCATTGTGTGTTACCAAGATGCAACCAAATGTTAGAATCGCCTATGAGATCACTCCATTATATAACTGTGCAATACACAATGATACTATATCAATCTTTATTAGATATCTCATTGGGGAATAAATACTCAGTCATATTTATTAATTCTTGCTTAACCTTCTTAAGGCTAAGTTCTTATATTCATTTGTGTTCTTCCTTAGTCTTCCTATGACTAAGTTCTTTCATTCATTTCTTCCTTATCCTATAAGGAAGATATCTTTGGCATCTTCAGTTAAAGAGAGTAAAGGTATTTAATATTCATAAAGTCGTAAAGTTATATCTTAGAAAATAACTTAGGTGATTGCGTCAAGAACTAACTACAATGTTGTATCCTCCTCCTTATATAGTCCTTCCCAAAACCTGCTTACTAATTAATAACTTGTTATGAGTCAAAATTGTGACTCATACACTTCTCATAACATAATAACTACATGACCTTTGATTGGTCATGTGTGAAACTCACATGACTTTAACTAAGTCATGTGCCCAAAACAATCATATAACTCAAATGAGTTATTGCGCAATCAAATCAAATATAACAACTATGACTCACAAGTGTGAGTCATGTGTGAAACTCACATGATGTAACTGGTCATGTGCATGAAACTATTACAAACCTATGACCTCATAACTATAAGTCATGTGAAAACCCTTTTCCATGCTAGGTTTGTAACAGATACTGTCTCTACTCCTCAAGAACTAGAACAACTGAAAGTAGTTCCTTGTCATATATAGGATAGTTGTATTGGGTGGTTGTCATCTCTTCTGAGAAGTAAGCAATTGGTTGAAGAATACCTGTATCATCGACCTATGATAGAACAGTGGTACAGATAAAGTCAGAGCTATGTATCTCCACAATACTAAGATCACTAGGGTCATACTGTGCTAGAACTAGAGCTATTGTGAAAGGCAACTTCAGATTCATAAAGGCCTGCTCTTGCTCTATCTCATAGGTAAAGGGTATGTCCTTTCCAGTTAACCTAGTGAGGGGTACCATCACCTTTTAGTATGCTTAGATGAATGGCTGATAGAAATTTGTGAAACCTAAGAAAGATTGCACATTTTATAATTTCTTTAATGTAGGCCAATTAGAGATGACTATGAGCTTGGTCTCATGTATAGCAATTCGCGCCAGGAAGATAACAAGTCTAAAATATTCTACCTCCTTAACATCGGACTGCCACTTCTCAGACTTACAGAAAAGATGGTTATCTTTCATCATTTGTAAGATCTTCTGAACCTGGTACTGGTATTCATCTAGGTTGTCTGAAAAAAATATAATATCATCAAGATATACTGAATAGAACTCATCATAGTGATCCCTCAGAAGGTCATTCATAAAGTTCTGAAAGGTGGCTGTAGCATTTGTGCGTCCAAATAATATGACAGAGAACCCAAAATGTGTATAGCACATTCCAAAGTCAGTCTTCTACTCCTCTTTACTCTATATCCGGAGTACATTGTATGGTCCTTTCAGGTCCAATTTGGCATAGAATTTGGCCTTTCCTATGTAGTCTAGAGTTTCCGGAATTACTAGTAGTCAGTATTAATTTTTGATAGTTATAGCATTGAGGCCTTGGTAGTCCACATGGAGCCTCAATGAGCTATCTTTTCTTTTTTACAAACAGGACTAGTGCATGGGCAGGAGAGGTTAATGGTTGAATAAATTCAGTTTTAATGTTTTCTTTTAAGAAGACTCACAGTGCTGATAACCCTGATTCTGACATTCTATACAGAGTGCATCATGGAGGATTCTCTCCTAGCTTGAGTGGAATCTGATGGTATTGATAGATATAATCCCATCTGATAGCCATTGTGGTACAGTAGTTAGCCTAGAGCATGAGGGGCAGAAGGATCATGACTGTTGTGTGTGGGGTTTTCCTGTTTGTATGTGTGGAGAGTACAGTAGTGCTAGTACTGTAGTTCTCTGTAGAGCAAGAAGAGAACAATGAATAAGTCTTCCATTTTTCCCCAACCACAACACAAGTGTTCTTCCTCCTGTGCCACATACTATTTCCACTACTGACTGAGGTTAAATTGCTATTGTACCAGAGTTGCTATCAAATAGTTACTATCAGGTTATGAGCTCGGCATTTCTAGGCTAGGAGACAGACACAGGAAATTGTTAAGTAACGTTCTGCAAAAAAAAAAAAAAAAAAAGGAACCACTGCCACACCAATAGCTTCCCCACCGACATTTACTATTTTTAAGGCACTTTAGTCTACATCTGCGAGCAGTCTACCACTGCTGAAGATATTTGTTGCATGTGCCCAACCAAGGACACCTTCTTCACAGTACAATCATGAGTGACCAAGATGGTTCACCCTCATTGGTGGGAATGGGATTTCCCAAACTGGATAGAACGAAATATTACCTGTGGGTGATGCACATGACAGATCTTCTCCAACAGAAAGGTCCTTGGGATTTGACAATAGGTGAAGAAGATATTATTGAGAAGCCATCCAGCACCAAGGCAAACTATGAGAAATGTTGTGACCGATACTAAGCACAATGGAGGAGAATCCATAAGGCTATTAGAACCCTTCATCTAGGTATGATAAATGCAATTGCTGTAACATACTACAGCTCTGTATGGAAGTTACTGGCATTGATTTGAGATAATGTCCATAAAACCTATGAGACTGCGGTTGGATACAATGTGAATCACCTACAGAAGGAGTTGTATGAGTGCAATGGTGAGGGACAGGGAACTGTCCTAGAGTACCTAAATCAGATCTGCAAACTTCGTGACTAACTTATGATTTGCAGGCAAGCACCAACCCATGGCCAACTCATATTCAACATATTTGAAGGTCTACCGAAGACTCCTGAATGGAAGACCTGGACTATGGTTACAAAAGGCGCACTATCCTCACTTACAAGAGTAACCAGATATAACAAGTTGTAAGTGACATTGACCGCCTACAAAGCAAAATTGCGCTGAGAATGAGCTGTCAAGCTAGATCAAGCCTTGTTTTCAAAGTTCAAGAAGCAGTGCGGCGGACTACCAAAAACTCAGGGAGGTTGGAAAAAGAGTGGTACTAGAAGTCTACCAGGCAAGCCAATTAAAGGAAGGTTTAGTGGCACATGTCATCACTGCAAAAATCCAGGATGCAAGATCCGTGAGTGTCACTAGAAGATAAAAGATGAGAGTCACTTAGGACCCGCACTAAGGAGTAGAAACCCATCTGCAAGAGCTGGTGTAATGGAAGAGCAGATGTGGCTAGCAACCGGTGCAATTAAAACTGAGAAGTTTGATGAGAGTAGAATTGAGACAGCAATGTTTAGGGAGCAAGTTATTGAGGAGATGGATTAGGTGATAATTCTGGTTGTACCAACCATATGACGAAGTATGAAAGAGTGTTTGTTGATAGATCCTACCACCAATTGATGAAAGATGAACATCAAATGCAAACAACAACAGGAGAACTAGTCTCTGCTGCTGCCATTGGTACTATTCAAGTTAAAGTTTGGTCATGCATGGATGGTGTTAAAACAATTCTTCTGGTTGATGTCCTTCACATCCCTCAAGCTTGATCAATGAACTTAATCTTTATGAGTCAATTGACAGGAAAAGGTATCAACATATCGTTTGGGAAAGATTCTGCCAAAATCTACAAAGATGCAGTCATTACGGCGATTGCGAAAAAGTTGGATCACCTCTACACAGTGCTCACAGGAAGTCAGGTGTATAAGCTGGGACTGCTTGGTTCAATCATAGATAAGATGCGAACAACAATATGACATTATCGATTAGTCTACCTTCATCATCAAGTTCTTTTCAGGATGAGCAGCAAAGAGCTCGTTTGTGGTCTACCTGTGCTACAGGCGACTACAACAATGGGCCATTGCACCCCCTGTCTAAAAGGGAAGATGATCCACATACCATTCAAACCAACCAAGCAATGAACTACTACACTACTCAAACTTGTACACTCTGACTTGTGCAGAACAATGCAGCAGAAGTCATTTGGTAGTTGTTCCTATTTTATGCTTCTCATCGATGATTTTACGAAGTTCACAGCAGTCTACTTTTTGAAACCCAAGAGTGAGGTGGTGGACTATTTCCAAGTGTACAAAGCTCATGTAGAAAAGTAACAGTGAGGTGATGGCAAAGACAATGTGATTAAAGCTGTAAGGACTAATGGTGGAGGCGAATTTACAGGGGAGACTTTCCTGTGAGAATTAAGAAGATGTCTGATAGAGTCACATGTTACAGTCCCCTATACACCACAGGAGGATGGCATATTGGAGAATGGCAACAGAGTGCTGGTCGGCAGAGCAAATGCATTACTTCAGCATGCTGGAGTCCCACAAGTCTATTGGGCTGAAGTGATACAGAATGTAGTCTACTTGAAGAATCTATCCATCACAAAAAGAATATACGGAGTTGATGCAACACCATATGAACTTTGGTTTGGGAAGAAAGCAGAAATCCAGCATCTGTAAGTTTGGGGGCATATGGCATATACTCATATTAACCTAGCTAAACGAATGGATAAGAAATGCAGTCCACGAGCAGAATATCTGATTTTTGTTCGGTATACATTGACTATAAAGCAATACCGCCTGTATAAACTAAAGACCAAGCAGTTGATTACTTCGAGGGATGTTGTATTTCATGAGGATTGCCCATTCTACAAGTCACTTGAGAAGCAGGGTATCCACCCAATGAAGAATAAGGAGTCCATAGTTATTGTTCCCATGGATTCTAATGGGATGCAGACCTGTACTCAGGGTGAGATAAAGACCAGTCATCATATGATGACAAGGGAGATGATCAGATCATCGTAGGTAGAGTTGTTGAAGGAGAGGTGAGAGAAGAAGAGGTGGTTGAAGTATCAAGCCAAGGATCGGGAAGAGTTTATCGCAAGTGAACAACTGAAGGCAATCCCCAGAGATGGAGTCACATGATGATCAGAATGAAATCAGATATCGGATTATACAAAGACCAGCCACCCAGCTCTAAGTGAGAATGAAGAAGACAAAGTGAACCTAGAGGAGAAGGCAATCAAGTAGTGAGTATTGATTTGGCTTTATTAGTCACTGATGGACCAAGAACTATGGCAGCTCCACTTAAAGGCCCTAATTGTATGGATTGGATTTCTGCAATCAACAATGAGCTAGAGTCATTGGAGGATCACCAGACCTGGACAGTGGTTGATAAGAGAAGGTTGCTGGAGGGAACACGTACTATTTCATCAAGAATGGTACTTCAGGAGATGATAGGAGAGGATGGGAAGGTTGCCAGATACAAAGCCCACCTCATTGCACATGGATTCCACCAGTGTGAAGGAATCGATTATACCAAAACCTACAGTCCTACGATCTCATTCATGGCAATCCCGACAGTACTCTCCCAAGCTGCAGTAGAGGACAAAGAAATTGTCCAGCTCGACATAGTCACTACATTCCTCGAGAGTGAGGTGGATGAGGAGCTCTATCTACATCTACCAAAAGAGTTTCAAATGTTAGAGCATAACAGAGTCGCCGTACAAGTAGATGTAAATGAACAATCACTGGAGGGTGAAGCAAGCATTATTGTCTGGTGGAATCATAGTCTCTATAGACTGAAGCAGGCTGCCCGGAATTAGTATAATACATTGGCATCTTACTTTACTATTGATATGGGAATACATGCATCAAGGTATCAAGCTGGTATATACACCAGTAAAACTGGAGCAACAATCATCACCTGCATAGATGACATGCTCTTGATTGGGACATCTGATGAGGAAAAGTCTATGAAAGTAGAGATTCAAAAATGATTTACTACTAAGGATCTTGGTAATGTAAAGTTTTTTCTCAGCATGCTGTTGGAGCATGACCATGAGAAATAGGTAATCCAGCTAGGTCAGAGAGTATACTTGGAAAAGGTTTTAAATCAGTTCCGAATGGCAGATTGCAAGGTGTGTGCAACTGAAATAGATGTTAAGATGAAGCTACATGAAAAGAGGGAAGAAGAAGGAGAAGCAAATATGCTTATCTACCAGGAAGCTGTCAGAAGCCTTACTTATGGCACAATCACCACACACTCTGATATCGCATTTGGAACAGGCATGGTTTCCCGATTCAGCGCAGACCCATCTGAAGTACACTGGACTGCTGTTAAGAGGATCTTATGCTACTTGAATGAAACACTAAGCCTACAGATATGTTTTGTCAAATGCATAACTAGAGCTTTTGGGGGAGAAAAAGAAGAAAAATCTCCAATCACTATATATGCAGATACTGATTTTGCTGGAGAGGTGGATGGAATGAGATCAACAACAGGGTTTGTCATTCTTGATCAATACGACGCAATTGTTCACTCAAATTCCTAGCATCATAAGACTGTTGTGAAATCCACCACCAATACCGAGTTCAATGCCACCACTCTTGCAGTTGAGGAGGGCATCTTGTTAGACAAAATCCAAGAAGAGCTCTACCTGGATGAAGTTGAGAACAAGAATAATCCTATATCAATATTCAAATCACAATCAGGCCTGCATTGTTAGCTTGAGCAATGAGGAGTTCAAGCCATCTACATGACATGTTGGTGTCAGATATTTCTGACTCAGAGAGCTGGTGCGAGAAGGAGAAGTGAAGATTGTGAATCTTAGGACAGATGAGATGGTAGTGGATAGACTGATGAAAGGGTTGGAGTGTGGGAGATACCATGCATTTATTAAGATGTTATCAATGATAGATTAAAGGTATCATGATACAAATATCTCTGCTATTACAATGTTTTTTATTGTTTTTTTTATCATTATGAAAAGTTTGGTTTCTTACTTTTTTATAGAAAACCATGGAGGAACACAGAATCATATATGTATACAGAAGCTACATGGGATTAGGGGGAGTGATAGGTATAATCCCATCTGATAGACATTGTGGTACAGTAGTTAGCCTAGGGCATGAGGGGTTGAAGGGTCATAACTGTTGTGTGTGGGGTTTTCCTGTTTGTGTGTGTGGAGAGCACAGTTGTACTAGTACTGTAGTTCTTCGTAGAGCAAGTAGAGAACAATGAACAAGTCTTCTATTTTTCCTCGACCACAATACAAGTGTTCTTCCTCCTATGCCACGTGCTATTTCCACTACCAACTGAGGCTAAATTGCCATTGTGCCAGAGTCACTATGGAATAGTTGCTATCAGGTATATCTTGCAGTGTAGAGGAAGTGTACTGGCATCTATCTTATTAAAGAGTTCCAAGAAGTTCAAATATTATTTGGGTACATGATTTTTCAGAATAGTTGTAATAGTGTCTGGGTCCTTGAGGTTGACTTGCTATTTCTGAAGGTTTTCACTGTCAGCTAAATAGTAAAATTCTGTTGTATCCTGTGTTAAAGCTGTAGGGCATTCTGGACAGGCACTCAAGATTGTGGGCTGTATAATAGATGCATGGTGGTCAATGCATCTATTGAGGCAAAAGGAGGAGTCAAAGTTAATATTATTGTCTTTCCAGTCTTCACATAATAATGATGAAGCTATGTAATCTTTAAGATAATTGGGTAGTGGTTAAGTATACTGACAAATAACTATACTCTCTCCTCATATAGCCTGATACTCATAGGAATCTCAACATACTGGGTTATAGTACTACATAATATCAGTCTTCCATCAACTACTTCCAGGGTGCAGGGTTGAGTCAGATGTAATATGTTTAGATTGTGGTAATGAACAAATTGTTTATCTATAAAAATGAATCTGGTTGCTCTACAATTCACAACTTAGTACTGTCTTTAACCCTGAAGTCCAAAACAACCTATCTCACTAGTAGCTATCTACTTCTCTATTTTCGCCCCTATTTTCATCTAGTCTCATCCTCACTCCATGAACACCATCTACCTACTCCCCATTTGTCAATCTAACTAAACCTCTCACTGACTAACCATGATTTTTCTCATGTCGCAAGTGATCCGACTCCACATGCTGCATCAATCTATTCTAAATACCTCCCAACCTGGCAACCAAAGACCACTTCTATATCTTCACCATTATCTGGTTTATATTCCACCACTAGTTGTATTGTACTGTCTCTCCCCTCCTGCTCCATAATATTCATTATTTCAATTCTAGCCCCTGATTCCATTCAACAAGATAAGTAGATCTTCACATTGTTGAGGTGTATACAATCTTGTAAGGTACCTACTTTACCCCAACTACCTCTGGTATTGATGTCAAGTAAATGGCCACCCTTGCCATACTATGCAATGTCCGATAAGATGTATGGGCTCTGCCATCTGGCCTTAAGTTTGCTTCCCTGTCATTGCTCTAACAGAAATCTCCTCAACAGGACCAGATCAACCTTTTTCAATAGTTCATATCAGTAGACCTTTGACTGTCTTCTTATCATTGAGCTTGCTGCAATATCTTCATTGCAGCTTCCTCGCAGATGTGATCCAATGAAATAAGTCACCACTTATGGCAGTTGGCAAAGCTCATTTCTGTATCCCATGGATCATTCACTGCACTGATAGATGTAGAGAGTACTGTCACTACCTTCTCTATACTTGGTCTGATACCCATCAGCAAAAATGTTATCTTGCGCTGGGTGCATCCTGTGCATCTGACACACAGAGTGCCCGTAACGATAACCGTTAACCAGGACGTACTGTCGAACCGACATCGTGTCCTGATGTCAAGTTGTGCGCCTAGTGCGTCATGACTGTATCCAAACACGGACCCCTATGCCAGGTGTACCCTGACACCATCTGATTCTGCACTCTTGCATCTTAACAACATCTGATTCTCTGGTGTTACATCCTAACAACATCTGATTCTTGGGTGTTGCATTGTAAAACCATCTGATCATGGCCTGTTGCATCTGGACGCTACCCGATCCTAAGCTCTTACATTGTGGTGACACCAAATTCTGGGATCTTCCACCCTGATGTCGCATCCTCCCCTGTGTGCATCAGGATTCCATGATACTCATGATACGCGCCGTGGCGCCACCTATCATGAGGCTTTTCCATCCAGATTCTTTCAACGTGATGCTCCTCTCGGCTGGATCCCCGCCTGGATACATGATGCGTCTAGATTTCACCTCGACTGCGACATCTCATCTTGATGCTACTACTTCATATCTAGACCTCCTCAGGATGCCTTCCGAAGTGTGGTGAATTACCCTTGACGCCGTCTGCATGTTGTGCCCGGTATTCCCCAATCTTCCCAACTCGCTCCTGATATCCGATATACTACATTGTGATCACCCTGACACCTTCCGGATGGCTGCTTTTCATAGATTCTACGGTGAATATCGCCCTGATTATTCCTTTGCACTACGTCCTTTAGTTTCTATTGTAGTCTCGTCATAGTAAGCTAAATCAAATCTATTACACAAAATCTTTACATGTTCTTAATTCCCCTTAATCACCCTCAGTGACGGTCCCACCCACCCTGCTTGTCATCGTCCCGCTTATGATGACATTTCTGCTGGTGCTGCTTGCGCTTCCTGAGAATCCCTAAGGCTCAACGAGACCCCACAAGATAGAGAAGGGATCCCCGCTGGTGCTGCTTGGCTTCCTGAGAATCCCCAAGGCTCAGCGAGACCCTCCGAGATAGAGAAAGGATCTCCGCTGGTGCTGCTTATGCTTCCTGAGAATCATCTGGACTCAGAGGACCCAAATCTTGTAACTGAAGCTCCCAGGCTACCGACATCTGCCTCAAGTCACATCAGCGGTCAGTTTTGGGTGACGGATTCTGACATTCCTGATGTCCCACTACGTCCAACTTCTGGTGATTAGTGTGTCACAGTACAGGCTGTGTAGAAGTGTGGTTGGATAGCCGACTCTTGAGCTCAGAGCTTACAGCTTCCCAATTGTCATTGTATCCTTCACAGCGGTCCCGCTGCACTCCGTGAACTTGGGCAACCCTCTTATTGATTGTTCATCGAATATTTTAGACAATCTTATCCTGGATCCTCCGTGGGCACTTACCTCAAGTTTCTTTTTGCCAGTCAAAAAGGTCTTGTATCTTTGGTAACAGGTTAGCAGCCACAGTCGCAAATGAACAGTGGGATGATTCTGACACTCACCCTTGGCGGCCTCAGGCTTGAAGTCCCTGGGCTCATGATATATCCCCATTTACCATGCATGCAGTGTATGGCAGATTATGGTGCACGTCAAGCAGATTATAGTGCTATTGATGTGCGCAAGAAACCCAGGATCCATAATACCTTGCATCTTCTTCCCTGCAAAATACTTAGAGAAAATTGCCTCAGGAATCTGGGGCTCAAGGCATCGTAATGCCAGGCCCGGGGTTACGTCCAATTACATTCAATAGTGGTCACTGTATGGTAGGCATCTAGTGGAGACAAACATTGTACCATCTCAGGTCGTACATAAACCTGTCCTGTTCCGGCAGATAATTGACTCTGCGCGCCATAGCTGTGGAATTGTCAGGCAGACTGTATAACTCCACAATCTCTTTCTTCACCTCATGTACAAACTGGGATCGTACCGCAGAGTGTTTTTGGTGTATCTTTCTAGGCTAGTACTTTATTCTATGTTGCGTCATATCTGCCTCAGTCCACTTACCAAACTTATGCACTGCTCTGAGGGTTGGATGTTTTCGGCATCTGCAATGTTAGCAAGTACAGTATCCCAAACTTTTTGCACCTGGGCCATCAGAGCAACAACATTCGGGAGTCGCTGCTTAAAAAGGTTGTAGTGTAGAATCAGAGTCTTCACATCATGGAATATGGCCCTTTCCACACCAGTCACTAGATTTCACCGAGAGTGAGGAGCTGGACTAGAGATCAGGGTACCAGACGCAGGACCACGCAGGCTACCCAGTGGGGATGATAACTGTACGTCACTCAATCATGGGAACATTGGAGGACTGTAGGCTCTCAGCCTAATTATGCGTCCAAGATCCATGGTCGTATGCTGAGCAGGACCGATCTCCTAAGACCCTGATGTGGTCGAAATGCACATAGTTCTCACCCGATTGTCTCCCTTTCTGTTAGCTACTAGTGAGCACTGATCATGTCTTGATCCAGGGCCATCTGCAATATGGATGCCTTCTTGATCAGGTTCGGTGTCTGATTCTGTTTCGTCTGGTCCGTGTGAGATTTGGTACTTATCACTACTATCATCCGATGGATGCACTATTTGGGTATTTGGTTGATCATTGGGTTCAGTTTTGGGTTCTGCATGTGCCATGGTCAGCATTGTGCCCTTGCATTGGTGCTTTGGTGCTCTTCCTAGTAGGCTTGCAATTGGGGGTGGAGAAGAATCCCAAGTTGAGGATGCATCTTGAGATTCATTTTGACATGTTCTGGATCTCCCTTTTCTGGATCCCATGGTACCGGGTTGCATGTCGCATCTACCTCTGTATAGATTGCTGACTCAGGGTGCAGGCTGACTGCATGGATTGGCCTGTTGCTTATTCATAGTGTGATAGGGTAGTTAGAGTAAGATAAGTTAGGATTCAGGCCGGAGTAACATTGTAGGTATCTCAAGCACAGTTTGGTCAAGATGAGAAGTTTGTATAGTTTTCTTGTATTGTATATGACGTGTCAGGTCTGATACATGGGGCTCCCCAGGGGGGGGAGGGGGCACACAGGATCACTGACTATCACTCATTATTGAAGCAAAATATTTGCCTGCAAAATGGCTTTTTCAGAGTGTTCAACATTATGTTCGTAATAATCTGAGCATTCTCAACTATGATTAGACTCAAGACTCCAGCATGAAAAAATTAGACGAAATGAGTGTGTTGCTAGGGTGGGTGGCTTAATAAAATCTAGCTACAAACGGTATTGTTTACCAATACTATTGGCGCTACAGTATTCTCACATTGCCTAACTAGCACTAGAAGTGTCTGAAATCGTCTCCTGGCATCGAGTCAACACAGCTTGAACACCCAAGAGGCTGAATTCAAGTAATCTAATCTACTCGCACATGGATGTTAGTGATGAGACAGACAGGGGTTGCAGCCTGGCCATTTCTGACCAACTTCAAACCCCAGTCCATCTCATCACTAACCTCAATACCCTAGTAGATAATCGATGTACCATGAGCTAACTCTAGGCCAGTTAATGATAGACAATACGAGACGTGCCAAATTCAGAAAATATCTGACACCAAAGTAAGGGGGCATGGTGCAATCACTATTATCACATACCAGGCACTTGAGATCAAAATGGCTAGCAATATGAGACGCCAAACCAAGGGCATCCCACAGTATCTTTGCTATCATATAGAGGCACTCAACATCATGAAAGATCCCGCATTAGATAGCAAATTTTTGAACTTTTTTTTTAGACTAAGAGATAAAGCTCTCTATCTAAAAACTACCTAACAAAAAGCTACTTAGCAAAAAAAAAAAGAAAATAAGCTACGAAAAAAAGTTAGAAAAGGATTATTTACAGGGACCCTGGTGTCTTGTTCCACGCCGGGGTGCAGGGGGGGTCTCTAGGGCCCGAGGAATTGGGTTGGTGGTAGGGGGGTGAGAGGCATCCAGTGGGAGAGCCCAGCACAAAGAGGGAGCTCGGTGCACAGGGGGGGACATCGGAGTCCAGACAACTGGTAGGGCTGGGGAGGAGGCAGCAGGGGGAGAGCTGCTGACAGCGCCAGGAGTTGTAAGGAACTCAGCCATCCAAGGTTGCTGTTGGACAAGATCAAGCAACCTTCTGTGATTATCTTGCTCTGACATGCCAGGAGGCTCTCCGGCAGCAACGGGGGGGGAGTCCAGGCTTGGGGTGTGAGGTGGGCTCGAGAGACCCAGTGTCTCATACATTTCTTCATCCTCGTCCTATGTGTTTGTGATTAGGTGAGATGGTAAGTAAAATATTGTTAGGGCTAGAAACTTACGTCTTCGATCACAATGATGTGTTCACCAGGATCTTGCCCCTCCTCCTTCTCCTCCTCCTCCTCCTCCTCCTCCTCCTACTCCTCCCCTCCTACTCCTCCTCCACCTCCTCCACCTCCTTTTCTTGCATGCCCTCCCCAATATCTCTGGCCTGCCCACAGCGATCCCAGACCTTGCGGTCGAAGAAAGGATATCTGCCATGTGCAGGTGTGGGGGTCTGGTCATGATCGTCTCCCTCACCAAGGCGTGGCTCCATGACCATCAGGTCCAAGAGGTGTTTGCCATCATTAGCAAGGAGCCACGCCAGGATGTCCTCATCTTCACAAAGAAAGATGAGTTTCTAGAGTGGGAGAGGATCGGAGGGCACCCAACTAAGTAGCTGAGCGCCCTCACCAGTCGCCCCGAGGGGATATCGGGGGCATCGGATTGCCCACTCCACATGCTGCCGCTTGACTACCCAGAGCACACTTTCGATGCTCGGTGATGCCATTACTCTCCAGGCGATTCTCTGGTTAGAGTCATTGGAACACCAGGGGTAGCCTAGGAATGGGTGTCCAGTTTCTTGGGCACCCGACCGATGCACGATATGGATCCTTATTGCCTGTGGGCAATAAGGAGAGGCCCAATCTGATTGAGGCACAGGCAATATGTGTTAGCACAATGATAGCATTTAATATATGGGAGGGGGCGACACTTACTCAGAGGTCCCTCAACCTCACTACCAACCTTCTTTCCCTCCACCAGACGATGCCCATTCAATGTCCTCAGGTTCCAATCCATGTCACAGACCAAGACCCTCAGGTGGCACTCCACTTCCCAGATGTCATTGGCCTGGCGCTTTTCTTTAACAAGCGCGAGCCGGGCTGCGACCTGGGGAAGGATGAGAGCATACCCTGTGACCAAATCCAATTCGGATTCGGTCAGGCGGCAAAGGTCCAGGGAGCAACCAGTCAAGTGCGCCTTGACATGGTTGCGCCAGGCACTGTACACAACAGTGATCTGGCGTGGGTGCGTGAACCCATACCAGCCTTTGACGTATGCTATGTCACCATAGCATCCCCTATGAGTATTTGTTTAAATGTTTCTGACAGATGAGGGTAGGTTGGGTTTCACTTACAAGGAATCCTCCACCGCCGGCTCGCAGGGTAGCCTCTCCGATGAAGTTGACTGGCACAGGCTGTTCGCAACCGTGCGCACCAGCTCTCTCCATTTCCCACTCTGCCCATGTGGCTCAACAGGCTTGGCAGTGGGATGCCTAAGAAAAAAAAGCAAAGGTTAGTAATTATCACATGATAAAGCTTAGATGGACTCTACTTACTTCCCTATCTGGACTTTACTTCCCCAAGGTCAAACTGCAGAAAGGACGGGGGCAGCAGGAATGATAGAGACAGCGGGATATCTAAGAGGAAAAGAAACATTAATATTGCTCACTCCAGACAGTCAATGGTGTTGTGGGGTGTACTTACTTTCCCTTGTGCGCTGGTCGTCTGATCAACGGCCGAGGTGCCATCGGGGTTGGGGGAAGAGGAAAAAAAAACAGAAAAAAAAAAGAAAAAAAAACCGACAATTGCAGGCGGGGGGGGGGAAGAGCCTCCTATTAAGAGATGGAAGGAAGAAGAGAAGTAGAGAATGAGAGAAGGAGAGAAGGAGAGAAAGGGTCTTCTTCTTAACTTCCCCTGTGGTAGAGAGAAGAGAAGGAAGGGAGGAAAGGAGGGAAGAAGGGCTAGGTTTATATACTCTACACACATAGGGTGTGCACATGTGTACCTCATGTCTGCACCTGATGTGCGCAGGGTATATAAGAAACAATGCATATGTGTTTCCTGGTTTGTTTGTACACCCCATTGTACCTGCAAACAATACTCACACATCTGATGATGTCTGAGCATTGTTTGGGTGTACTACGGGGTGTACAAACAAACACAGGAAATACATACACTGGGGATAAGTATCTATTCTTCTCTATATATAATATATTTGAAAATCAATTGTAATATCTACGAAGTCTAACTTGTCACTAACTTTGGTAAAATAAGCTTTTAAGCCGCTCTGGTGATGTGACACCAAGGTGTCACACCACTAGTGCAGCTTAAAAGCTTATTGCATGAAAAAATATATGCAGCATGATGTCCCCGGTGTCACGACAATAGTGCAGCCAAAAGCTGATTTTCTCTTTTTATTTAAAAGATATTTGTATACTATGATAGGTATAGAAATATCTTTTCAATAAAAAAAGAAAATGGGGTTTTTGCTGTATGGTTGTTGTGATGCCAGGGACGTCATGCATGGATGCTGCCAAGAGGTTTCGATAAAACAGAAATATGTTATCGACACCTCTAGGTATCACGACAACAGTACGGCCAAAAGCTGATTTCCTTTTTTTATTTAAAAGATATTTGTATACCATGATGGGTATAGAAATATCTTTTCAATAAAGAGAGAAAATGGGGTTTTCGCTGTACAGTTGTGGTGACACCACAGACATTGTGCTGCATATAGTTTCATGAAATAAGCTTTTAAGCTGCACTAGTGACCCCTTGGTGTCACATCACTAGTGTGGCTTAAAAGCTTATTTTACCAAAGTTAGTGACAAGTTACACTTCATAGATATTATAATTGATTTTTAAATATATTATATATACAGAAGAATAGATACTTATCCCCCTGTGTATGTATTTCCTGTGTTTGTTTGTACACCCCATTGTACAACCAAACAATGCTCAGACATTGTCAGATGTGCGAGCATTGTTTGCGGGTACAATGGGGTGTACAAACAAACCAGGAAATGCATCCGCATCGTTTCTTGTATACCCTGTGCACATCAGGTGCACACATGCAGTGCGCACCCTATGTATGTAGGGTATATAAACCTAGCCCTTTTTCCCTCCTTTCCTCATTTCCTTCTCTTCTCTCCACCACAGGGGAAGATAAGAAGAAGACCCTTTCTCTCCTTCTCTCCTTCTCTCATTCTCTACTTCTCTTCTTCCTTACATCTCTTAATAGGAGGCTCTTCCCCCCCAACCCCACCTGCAATTGTCTTTTTTCTTTGTTTTTTTTTCTTCTTTTTTTTCCTCTTCCCACAACTCCGATGGTGCCTCGGATGTTGATCAGGCGACCAGCGAACAAGGCAAAGTAAGTACACCCCACAACACCATCGACTGTCTGGGGTGAGTAATATTAACATTTCTTTTCCTCTTAGACGTGCCGCTGTCTCTGTCGTTCCTGCTGCCCCTGTCGTTTCTACTGTTCGACCTCAGGGAAGTGAAGTCCGGATGTGGAAGTAAGTAGAGTCTATCTAAGTTTTATCATGTGATAACTACTAACCTTTGCTTTGTTTTCTTAG
Source organism: Choiromyces venosus 120613-1 (assembly GCA_003788595.2). Classification (NCBI taxonomy): domain Eukaryota; kingdom Fungi; phylum Ascomycota; class Pezizomycetes; order Pezizales; family Tuberaceae; genus Choiromyces; species Choiromyces venosus. The sequence continues at coordinate 391,643 of ML120441.1, forward strand.
GCGTCCTGCTACCGAGCCTGTCGAGCCATATGGGTGGAGTGGGAAATGGAGAGTACTGGTGCGCACGGTTGTGAACACCCCAAGCCAGTTGACTTCATCGGAGATGTTATCCTTCGAGCCGGCGGTGGATGATTCCTTGTAAGTGAAACCCAACCTACCCTCATCTGTCAGAAACATTGAAACTAATACTCATAGGGGATGCTATGGCGACATAGCATACGCCAAAAGCTGGTGTGGGTTCAAGCACTCACACCAAATCACTGTTGTGTACAGTGCCTGGTGCGACCATGTCAAGGAGCACTTGACTGGTCGCTCCCTGGACCTCTGTAGCCTGACTGAATCCAAATTGTATTTGGTCGTTTGGTATGCTCGCTCTCTTCCCCCGGTCATGGCCTGGCTGGCACTTGTTAAAGACAAGCACTGGGCCGGTGACATCTGGGAAGTGGAGCGCCACCTCAGGCTCTTGGTCTGTGACATGGCCAAGAACCTGAGGACATCGAACGGGCGTCGTCTGGTGGAGGGAAAGAAGGTTGATGGTGAGGTCGAGGGACCTCTGAGTAAGTTTCGCCCCCTCCCACATATTATATGCTATCCTCGTGCTAACACATATTGCCAGTAGCTCAATCAGATTGGGCCTCACCTTATTCCCCACCGGCAATAAGGATCCATATCGTTCGTCAGTCTGGTGCCCGAGAAACTGGGCACCTATTCCTTGGCTACCCCTGGTGTGCCAATGACTCGAACCAGGGAATCGCCTGGGGAGTCATGGCATCACCGAGCATCGAAAGTAAAAGTCTGCTCAGGGTAGTCAAGTGGCAGAGTGTGGAGGTAGCAATCCAATGCCCCCGATATCTCCTCAGGGCGACTGTTGAGGGTGCTTGGCTACTTAATCGGGTGCCCTAGAATCCTCTAGCACTCCAGGAAGGCGTCTTTCTTCATGAAGATGAGGACAACCTGGCGTAGCTCCTTGCCAATGATGGCAAACACCCATTGGATCTGATGGTCCTGGAGCCACGCCTTGGTGAGGGAGAGGATCGTGACCAGACCCCTGTACCTGCCCATGGCAGATATTCTTTCTTCAACTGCAAGGTCTGGGATCACTGTGGGCAGGCCGGAGGTATTGGGGAGGCCATGCAAGAGGAGGAGGTGGAGGATGTTGAGGTGGAGTAGGTGGAGGTGTAGGTGGAGGAGGTCGACAAGGAGGAGGAGCAGGAGGGGCAAGATCCTGGTGAACATGCCATTGTGATCGAAGATGTAAGTTTCTAACCCTAACTATATTTTAGTTACCATCTCAGCTAATTACAAACACATACGATGAGGATGAAGAAATGGACGAGGAACAGGGTCCCTCGAACCCTCCTCCCACCACAAGCTTTGACTCCCCCCCCGTCACTGTCAGCGAGCCTCATGGCCTGTCAGTGCAAGACAAGCACAGAAGGTTGCTTGATCTTGTCCGACAGCAGCCTTAGATGGCTGAGTTCCTTATGACTCCTGGCGCTGTCAGCAGCTCTCCCCCTGCTGTCTCCTCCCTGGCCCCATCTGTTCTCCAGACTCCAATGCCCCCCCCTGTGCACCGAGCCCCCTCTTTGCACCAGGCCTCCATGCAGGCTGCCTCTCGCCCCCTACCCCCAACCCAATTCCTCCGGCCCTGGAGACCCCCCCTGCACCCCGGCGAGGAACAAGACGCCAGGGTCCCTGTAAATAATCCTTTTCTACCTTTTTTTTTCATCGCTTATTTCTTTTTTTTTTTGCTAAATAGCTTTTTTTAGTTGGTTTCTAGATAGGGAGCTTTATATCTTAGTCTAATAAATAATTTCAAAATTTGCTAACTAATGCGGGATCCTTCGTGATGTTGAGTGCCTCTATATGATAGTAAAGATACCGTGGGATGCCCTTGCTTTGGTGTCTCATATTGCTAGCCATTTTGATCTCAAGTGCCTGGTATGTGATAATTGTGATAGCACCATGCCCCCTTACTTTGGCGTCTGGTGTTTTCTGGATTTGGCATGTCTCATATTTTCTATTGTTAACTGGCCTAGAGTTAGTTCATGGTACATTGATTATCTACTAGGGTATTGATGTTAGTGATGAGATAGATCGGGGTTTGAAGTTGGTCAGAAATGGTGGGGCTACAAGTCCTGTCTGTCTCATCACTAACATCCATGTGTGAGTAGGTTAGATTGCTTGAATTCGGCCTCTCGGGTGTTCAAGCTGTGTTGACTCGACACCAGGAGACGATTTCAGACACTTCTCATGCTAGTTAGGTAACATGAGAATACTGTAGTGCCAATAGTGTTGGTAAACAATACCGTTCTTGGCTGGATTTTATTAAGCCACCCACCCTAACAACACCCTCATTTCATCTAATTTTTTCATACTTGAGTCTTGAGTCCAATCGTAGTTGAGAATGCTTAGATTATTACAAACATAATATTGAACACTCTGAAAACGCCATTTTGCAGGAAAACCTTTTGCTTCAATAACGAGTGATAGTCAGTGATCCTATAACCCCCCCAGAGCCCTATGTATTAGACTTGATACGTCGTATACAACATGAGAAAACTACAGTATACAAACTTCTCATCTTCACCGAACTGTTGACGTGATACCAAAAGGCAGTGGTAACATATTTCTACATTACCGACGCCTCATAGCATTGTGACTGCACGATGTCCCATGGCGTCACGGTTGCGACAGCAAGACATCCCATCACGTCATGGTCACGACATCATGACATCCCATGGCATCACGGTCACCACACTGGTACTTGTACCCCGATCCTCGCACATTCTCCTGTGTACCTCCATGTTCTCTTCTACGGGTCTCCCCACTCCAGCTACGTCCTCCCACCACTAAACCATTCCATCACGTCATTCCAATTTCTACATGTACCAGCCTCTCGGGATAACCTCCATGAACCTTATTTCTGACCAACCAGTCAGGGGCGGCAGAGGGAGAAAGTTACAAACCAGTGTACATCTCATTATATAGGACTTCACGGCTGGTATACCTTTGGGACCGTGGTGCGAGATTTCTCAGGTTTCGAGAATTGGTATTCCAATTGGTTGACATCTGTTTGTGGAGCCTCTCCTCTGTGCAGATACTCACAATACTAGAACTGACCGTATTCTCAACAGACTACCTTGTGCTACAAGATTCTAAATGCACCATATCATGGCATATCTTTCTCAACTCCGCCGGAATTGTACCAATAATAGTACACTGGGAAACATTATGTATCCCCCCTACCACCAAACACCCAATGGTATAAGACAAAGGCTTGGGAGCAAGGAGCCGGTAACACTTGATACTACGCTTTATCCTATGGTGAAGTCCCGTGTCGATGGGGGGTCTGCCTTGATGAAGCTCTCTCAGCCCAAGGGCAAGCAACCAAGACTCAGGCCAAGGACCGATAGCGAAATAGAAGGCTGGTTTGATAAGGGAAAAATCCCTGACCTGGGAGGACCAGGTGGCCTGTGAGGAGGCAAAGGAGAGGTGTGAGAAGGTGTTCCACGTTATTCAGTGCAAGCAAGGTATGCAATAGCAGTTGTATAGTACATGTTGTCAAACACTCAAATAACACATTCTTAGGAAACATTATCGAAGTGTTCCTCAATATAGATATCGAGACACACAATTCCCGTCCACACCTGGCCGGCCTGCAAGCGCTATCCCTGGACCAATGCGATGTGCTCGATCCCTCATATCAACAAGTCAACATTGGCACAGGTGAGCTGTATGTGGCCCTTGATCGCAACTATCGCTACCTTCTTGTTGTATTTGCCAATCCAGCCTCCGCTATCTACAGTGAGGAGGTTGGGGCAAGGATCATGAAGCAGGCTACAGACAATATTACCAAGTACAGTGAGATTCAGCCTCCAAGGCTTCCACGCAGCATAAGGCACAATGATACTGAGGATTGGCTCCTGCAAAATCCACAACACTATGCCTATCTGAACTCGTGCTGTGGGGTGTTCCATTGGGGCATTTGGGTACAACAGGGATATGAGGACCTAGGACCTGTTTTGACTAAGGATACCAATGACATCGGTTCAAATACAGGCAGAGACCTACAAGTACTCCTAGACTCATTCCAGAATATCACTCAGCTTAAGCAGTTGCTTCTCGGGGCCATTGAAAGGCCACAATGTAACACAATGCAGTCTACTATTGAGCTATTACCCTATCACTTCCACAATCTCTGGACCAATTATGACAACGATTGCTTCTCCCTACATGCGTACCTCATCAATGTCATAACAGTGCCATACCTGGACCAGGGTGACCTTGACTGGATGATGAGTGCACAATTGGGACAGTTTGAAGGGGTCGGGTTTTGCATATTCGATTTGGAACGGTCCTTTCACTTTGCTGCGGGTTCGATCTCAGGTATCCGTGGTCGCAAGCTAATCTAGTTTACAAGGCTCTGGACTGATTCCCAACTCTGCTTGGTTTCGACTATGCATGGGTCCCTGCTGCGGTATGTTTTTGGAAGTCAGACAGAGGCACATGCTGGTAGGGGGCAGACACACAAGCAGAAGCATGATTGTGTGAATGGCACTGCTCTCCCTGATCTCCAGAATGAGGGTTCTGATTCTGAATCCTTTCCGAGAAAATAACTTACCTTATTCGTATCATGGGATGTATCTGCCCTCTGTTGTGTTGGATTACTCCGGAGGGCATGTGGCTGTACGGATATGTGGATATGTGGATTTGTGGCAGATCAGAATAAAAAAGTTAATATGAGAACAATTGATAATGTAGCCAGGAACAACATTCCTAAGCCTACCATGATCTATAAGTAAGATTCATGAAATAAGCTTCTAATTTGCACAAGTGTCATGATACAAAGTGACATTGCATGATGGCCCATGAAGGGGAAGTAGCTTGTGTTACAACAGAGAGGAGGGGGTGATCTGATAAGATGGGGTGATACAAAGAGTGAAGCTACAAGTGCTGAGACTGTTTGGATACTAGTTACAGTTCACCATGTGCAAACCCCTTGACCCAGTGATCCACTGACACATGTCAAGATCAACACTATACAGTACTCCTGCACCTCATAATATATAGAGGACCGCCGAGATTGACTAGGTAGACTTTCACCATGGCTGTCAAATGTCCATTTTGTCGCCAAAGATACGTGCAGGCAGGCGCATATGAGAAACACCTACGAAGTGTGCATGCAAATCTGGACATCATACTTGCCTCTACCATATGACATGCACCTTCCATGAGTCCTATTAATGACATGGAAATAGACCTATTCCTCGACCCAGAGGTAAATAACGAGAATGAATGGTTCGATTCCGACTTTGAATCTAATCCGGACCCTGCTGGATGTGACGCTGACACATTGAATGATGACATCTCGCACAAGTCTGATGCTGAAGTACTCAACCACAATATCTCAGTGATGGCCAGCAGACAAGTGCATTACCCAGGTGCTGGGGAAGCAATTGGAGACGTGAGCGGGTTTGAGGATGAACACCATACTCTGTGCCAGGATCCATGGGCCCCATTTGCCAATGCTCACGATTTCAAACTTGCATCTTGGTTCATTCAGAGCAAGGTCTCAAAGTCTCAAATCAATGAATTCTTTTCCTGTGGTCTGGGTAGTTCTGCTTTGGTTGGCTATAGTTCAATGCACATGCTGGAGAATCATCTCCGATCATTGGACCCCTATAGTGCTTTTCTACAATGGTTCGAAGGTGAAGTTGACGATGGCAAGAGAACGCAGCATTTCTTCTATTGGAATGTCATTGACTATGTCAGATACCTGCTTCGGCAGATAGTATACAGGGATGACTTGGTCGATGCACTGCAGCGTGAATATGACTAGAATGGACATAGGATGTATGCTGAAAGGCATATGGCAGACTGGTGGTGGGACGTCCATCTACGGTACACCCTCCTTTGCAACCTCCTTCATCACGGCACTGGCTAACCTTTTATAGGATACACTTCCACGTGGTTCAACTCTGGTTCCAATAATTGGAATGTCCGATAAGATGCATCTTACCACTTCTCAGGTGACAAGAAAGCGTGGCCTGTCTATATTACCACCGGAAATCTCCTATCGACTAGGTGTAATAGACCTGCATCAATGGCGGTTCTCCTTCTTGCACTATTGCCCATCCCTCCTAAGTTCCCACAGTCCTCTTCAGCAGACAACCTGCAGACACAAATCAATGCTGAGACACCACAAGGCATATTTGAACTCATACTATCAACCTTGCAAGATGCGGTGCTTGACGGTGTCTCAATTGACTGTGCGGACGGGAGGGTCCAGCGGTGCTTCCCTATCTTGTCCGTGTGGGTTGCAGATCATATGGAAAACATTGCACTACATGGAGTAAAATCTAACGCCTGTCTGAAATATGAGGTGCCTCCTGATGCATTAGGAACCGATACACAGGAGACATATCAGACGTGAGATTATGCCACCTACGAATGTCTCAATCACAAAAATGAGCATCAGTCGACAGACTCTGGGTCGGGAGACATGAATGCCATGTTTGATGCACTTGGTATCAAGATGGGACAGAATGTTTTTCATGGGCTTCAACAGGTTTCAGCACCTGATCTGCACAAGCCAGATTTGCTCCATACAGTTTATTTGGGACTATTCAAGCATATGATGGACTGGGTTAAGGGATTCCTCAAGAAACATGCATGACTGCAGGCTTTTGACGATATCTGGAAGGCTTTACCACCATACCCAGGATTCCTTGTACCCAAAAAAGCATACTGTATAGTTACGTAGTGGCATGGAAAGTAGATGAGGAACCTGGGGTGTTGTCTTTTGGGAGTTCTTGCTATGGCATTGAGGTAGCCTGAGAGTACGCAAGTATTACTATTCAAACGCGCACTCGCCTGCATCAGGTCATTGCTCAATTTCACTTTGATGGCCCAATATAGAAGCCATACACCTGAGACCTTGGATTATATGGAATAATATCTGAATCACTTTCATGATATGAAAGATGTCTTCTTGCAGTTTTGAATATCGAAGAGGACATGGGCAAAGGTTGACAAGCAGTAAAGGGAGTTATGACATCAGAAAATAGGGGTAAACCAATGTGTTGCAAAATTCAACCAGCGTTGGGTACAGGAGCAGGATCGTGAAGACAAGATCAACCAACGTATGGAACTAATCCATATGGAATCTCATTTCAACTTCATTAAGATGCATCTACTAAGTCATTTTCAGGGTCACATATACCAGTTTGGCAACATTCAGATGTATTCTATGGAGTTTGGTGAGCTTGTGCGTAAGGAACAAATCAAGGAGGGGTGGCACCATTGGAATAAAAATGATGCTGCAAGACAGATTCTTCACAGTTATGGTCAGCAGCATGCGATCCGAATGAGACTTTTGAACCTGGATTCCCTTCGATGTTGCAGGGCTGACCTCCTTGCCGATGTCATGGAACATTTGGATAAAACGAATTCCGTATCCGTGTTAGTGACCAATCGTAGGATCCTGAAGGGGCATCGTGATTATGTTTCCGATGTGATGGATTTTTCAAGGTCTTAGGTATCTCACCGGAGAGCATCTGTCTGGAATTGATTGGATATAGCCGGAATAGCCTACCCACCGAACGCCGCTTTCCTGAAGATCCTGCCATACATCGATTCCTTCCAGTTGAACTACTAATGCAACTTGAAATCCCTGTTCTAGCATTCCAGGAAACCGACATTTATGACATCCACAGGGCACGCTCCACTAGTACCCGACTCTTCAGGAACCAGGCAAGTCGCAATGATTGGGTTTGGGTACAGATGGGTGGTGAGTATATGTCTGGTGTGCTCCGTGGCTGTCTCCCCGGAAAGCTCCTGGCACTCTTCAAAATCAGAGACTACATGAACGAGGACATGGTTTGCAGGCTTATATGTGTCCAACTATTGAACGCGGTTAACTCGGGACGCATATCCAATGTCCACAGCCATGTCATGGTACAGCTAAGGGAAAATGCACGAGAGTTTACTATAGTAGACATAGGGACAATCCTCGGCCTGGCGCACCTCATTCCGGAGACAGACCAGCAATGGCTTGTTAACAGCCATATTGATTTAAGGACATTTAACAAGATTTATTGAGGGGTCAAGAGAGCAGACAGTCGGTTGACAACTGTTGGCTTGGGCAAGTATTCTGCATTGAGGATGGTTGAATGGCATGGAGAATATTATAGCATCTTTCATTGCAATCTGTATATAGGAACCTCTATGTAGAAACTAATTAATAGAAACTAAATAATAGATACAACTAAAAGTACATGATATAGAAAATTACGGTGGGGGATTGGTCAGTCCTTGAGATTAGAACCCTGATGACACCAGGCAGTAAAACATCATTGGTCCTGATGTCGCGATGACACCGTGGGACATCGTGGGTCCCAACATTGCTAGGACGCAGTGAAGAAACCAAACAGATTGCAACAAATCTCTGCAACGCCCTATGGCCTCAGATTGCGGAACTGACAATGGTGATGCATCAGGATGCTGGGAAGGTTCAGGGCAGGGATGGGGACATCGGGGGATGGAAGGCATCGATGGTCGATGTTAGGATGGAGTTATGGCATCATGATAAAAGACAGAAGGAACGTGATGAAGGCCGGCCCTGTGTGGCCATGGCCAGTGGTACTCCCGTGAGGCAGTGGCCATAGCCAGACATCAGGATATGGGGAAGAAGGTGTGACAGAGATGCAGATGTCCAGGGGCCGTGAGGATGTCGACCTAATCTCAGGTAGTGTCCTGACACCGCAAAATGTTGCTATGCGACACAGGATGCACCAGGCGCAATGTTGTGTTGCAACACACATCATGATACATAGGGCACAACAGGGGCTTGCAATGGAACTCAGGACGCACCAGGCGCACCGAGTGCACGAGAAATGCGGCATGCGTCAGGACGCAACACCCATACATCAGATGCGGGTTTTTTTTTTGCTGATGCCCCAACTGGTCTTATTTGGGTTCTACCTCAGTAGCATTTCTGCTGGACTAAAGCTATAGATGCTAAGAAACCTGCTATTTATCACATAAATGACTGACTCAACAAATAAGTCCTAATCTGCCTATGGGGCTTTTTGTAACATTATTGTAACTTTCAAGCTATTGACTATGGGTTTAACATATTGCTCAGCTAGGTCAACAAACTGTGGGTGCAACCTAGGCATAGGTAAATAGAGAACTGATATGCTCTGCAGTAACTTTGCAAATTTACTAGCAATAAAGTATGTACAATTATCAGTATAGACCACTCTCAGTCATCCAAACTGGTTAATTATCTCTACCAGATTCAAGACCTCTGATTTCCCTTAACTTTCAGAGACTGGCTTTCTAAAGCGGAAGTGGGTAAAATAGTTGACTCCAATAATGATGCACTTGTTTCCTCATAGAGGATCAGGAAAACAACAGACAAAATTGAATGCCATCATGTCTAATGACTGAAGATAGACCATTGGCCTCTTGCTGAGTTATGGCTTCAATGGCAGAATCAATGGACAACTCAGGCAAGTCACACAATAAAGATTGATATCTCATGCACACATCACTCAATATTATTATCCAATCATAGTTTGTAGTAGGACTCCTGCTCTTAATTGTCCATAACAATTATGTACCCATTGGGAATAACATACACTTGCTCCTTTCCCATACAGAATACCTCCTTTCCATTCCACATGATATAAGTCAATCAGTTCCATGGTTCTCCAGTGTAATAGCTAGAACCAAGGATCTGGATTCCCATAGTTTTGGTCCTTATTGAGTTATGATACAACAATTGATATGACTTGGACTTTTCTTAGATCAAACGTCTTTGGTAAGATGTCCATGGCTCTCCATCCTTATTGCGAAAGTGCTCCAGATTCCCTAATAATTATAAATATACCACCTCCCTATACCACTGGCATTTGTCCTCAAGCTACTCTCTCTACTCCTCTACTACCTACCCCTTCTCAACTGTAAACACTTGCACCTCATCACTCAATCTCCCCTTTCCTTTATCATTATTAACTCACTGCATCCGGCTCAATCCATCTGCCAAAACACTCTCTTTCCCTGAGATGTGAATGTATTCAATGTCGTATTCTGAGAACCAAACTCGCCACCATATAATCTCTCCATGCACATTATCCCTACATAGTAAATGTAATATTACCTAGTAGTTAGTATAGATCTTCATTAAATAAGGTGAGCCCAAAACTAACCATCATATCTCTTCACAAAATCTAAGAATTGCCAATGCTTCATGCTCTATTGTCAAATAACAAGTCTTACCTTTTAGGAAACATTTAGATATAAACATGACAACTCACATATCTGGCTTCACATATGCCATCAAGCTTGTACCAACTCTATAGTTTGGTAGTTGAAAGAGCACATCTCCCAATGCATAAATCAAGGCATCCATCACTAGATGATACTGTTTGCTTTTATCCTGACTGAAGTCAGTATTCATGACAATTGCCAGTTTCACTTCTTCAAAGGATTTTTCCTCTTCCTCCTTCCAATCAAAACCACATACTACTTTCACAGGTTAGCCCCCCTTGTGAGGCTGTGCATACCTATTGCTCATAAATGCTTATAGCACTTCATAGATGATAGTATTCCTCAGAATTCAGACATGTTTGACTTGTCCAGGAATAAACTATTATAAATTGATTATTATGTAGATAAAGGTCTCAACCTCTATAATACTTGTAGGTCATAGGTACTTCAGTATAATGCGTACTTGGTCTAAGGCAGGTTACAAACCACTATGATCATTCAAGAATCTTAGGGGATTTATTTTGTCCTGAAAGAAGCCACATGTGCTACATTTGAGTACAAGCTTCACTCATGCCAATTATGTGAAGTAATAATTATGTAAGAAATCAAACTGTGATGAGAAACTGGGAAACACCCCAAAGTTATCATTCATGAAACACTCAAATGCTCTAGCTGAATACTTATTCAGGTACCTTTCTCCATTTGGCTATGGGATATATCTATAGAAGATTTCCTTCAACATGTTTTACATCTAGAGTGTGCTAGATAGACCCTGTCCTATTCTGAGATATTGCTACTATCAATTGTATGTACAGAATACTGTTCAATAGGTATGTGCATGATATATAGGAATTGCTCAGAATTCATTTGCAGTATCAGATGGGAAATACATGACGAATGTTGATTTCAACAAATTGTTAACCATTAATTCAATTCTCTTCATTAGATAACTTGATAAAATTGTCGCTTGATTCATCAGGCCAAAGACATGAACCATATATAAACTACTATCCTAGTAGTGTATAAACTTTGTATAATGTAACTAAGGTGATTCTGACTGACCAATGACTACTACTCTCAGTAGTATAGGCAGATTCTTGTCCATCCAATCACATTCCTCTTTTTTGTATATCTTGTCACTTATGTACATTGCTTATGATCCAGAGTAGACAGGAATCTGATGTTCAATCAAACCTACAATTGGCATCTCTTTGACCAAACAAAAGTGTCCTTCCATATAAATAATAACTGATCAACTCTTGATCTCTGCTCCTCTATCGACTGTCCTACCATGGTGATCTCTGTAGATGTAAACTCTATGTCAATCCTGGTTGCTAAGCTGTCGAAGCTGTGTGACCAGTTACTGCACTGTTGGGAACTCCAATACTTATCCAAACACTTTCATCTCTAATGCTTCTGCCTCCTTACTAGAAGCTATCTCATCCACCTAATTAGCATCTCCAATATGATTATTTCCTTCTGGAATACCTAGTCCTTACCTCCTCATCATCAATTACTTCCTCATCTCTACAACACTCCATCCTATGATCTTCATTCAAGTCCCTCATTTCATTATTCTTCTCCCACTCTGGTGCATTCATCTTCTGTGAATCACCTCTACTACCCTTCCAGTATCTCACTCCATCATAATAGCAAACATACTTCATTCTGAACAAGCTCATTCTACCTTTTTCAACTAATCCAAAATCTTGAACTAATTCTAAAGTCTCAACTAATTCCAAACCCAAATGCATATCAAACCCAACTGTACTATGAGCTTATCCCATGGTGATCTCACTCTCACTACATATATCAGTGCCTTCAGCAACTATATCTCTATCTTCAATTAACCCTAAATTTGTAAACTTTGTCTTTTTATTCTTAAAATGTAAGCCTTCTAAATCTGATATCATACTAAACCTCTCTCCAACACCAGTCAATTGGCTCACAACATTTATTAGTTACACTGGTTTTCCAAATCTTCTGAAAGACCACTTTCTTCTTTCCCTTCCTCATCATTGTCTCTCATATGTTCATTCACCTATTGTTTGATCAACTCAATCAATTCCTCAAAGAACTTATTTCCAGCACATTGCTGATACTCTAACTCCCCTTTGACTTTTGCAGGTAATCCATTCTGCTTAGTACTCTTGTTTCTCAAGACAAGACAATTAGGATATGAGGTTGTATCTTCTGTGATTCTTTCCTACTACTCATGAACTTGTAACTCTTGTCACTTGCAATGTGCATGTAGATGCCATGATTGTTCATAATGTAATATCAGCTGATAGGATAATCACTCTTTGCTTTGACCACCTGGAGCTATCATCAGCTCAATAGCATTGTGTAAGTAGGTTTGTACTTATCAGGTCAAGTAGATATGTGTAAATCATAGGGGATATTTACGACAGTAATCTGTATATTAGCATAGTAGACAATCTTTACAAGTGAATTTGTTGTTGTGCAAATAGCCATCCCTCTAGCTTTCTGAAACTTTGCACCTATGAACTGAAGAAGGTGAATAGGTCTGAGACTAACAACTGAACTTGAACTGGCATTGACTAAGATTCTTGCAACATGATACTTACCACCCTAGGTGCAAACAACTCCCTTGTTGTAGAAATCAGCAACATCACCTAAATTATGATTGGTAGCTACAGCCAGCTCTTCTTCCTAACCAGGAGCCCATATATTCCCACATTCACAAGAACCTTCTTTCCCTTTACTTTGACTCTTGATCACTCAAGACCTTTCATATGTTCCTGAACCAGTAAATGACATATATCCTCTTTCATATAGGGTATAAGGTCAAAAAAGGATCCCTAATTTAGCCTAATGACAGGGGTATTAAATAAAGTACCAATGAAATCAAACTTCTTATGTCCATCCATCATGCGTATTGGCTATCTTACAACCTGGCTGGCTGGCATTTTAACTCTCTATCTACTGACTGGAGCCTTGATGACCTGCTCATCAGTGTTTTATCTCTTTCATTGACTTGCCAGTCTCTCTTCTCGATGAAACTCCTGTAGTAGCTCACTAGAACAGCAGGCCCACTCCCTAGCCATTACCTCGACTTCTTCATTACTGATATAGTTATTCTCAGCATCTTCATCCTCATCTTCATCTCCAGTCATCTTGCAGACAAACTTCATCAAGTCTTCTAAACCCCCATCTGTGGTGGTCACTTCTTGGACCTTCATTCCATCATGTGCAGAAGACATAGTTGTGATCTCAATGACACTGACTACCTTATCTGTAACTTGTAATGGTGGAGGTGGTGAAGGTAGTAATACATAACTGAATAGTTACTGATTGGCATATGCTATTGCAGGCAATTCTCTTCCAGGAACTCTATTGTAAGGTCACAGTCTCATGTAATGTGGACATATATGTCCCTCCTTTCCACAATTATGACAGGTCAACATATTGTGAGTGTGGTAATATGATACTCACTCTAGGCCAACAATTGGGTGCCTCACATGATATCTTCTATATAGTAAACCCATCTGGTATGTACTCTGCAATTTACTAGGCCCCTGTATATATCCCACATTATATGCCTGATTTGGTAGCCCCATCCATTCTCTCTCCTGCTGACAACTCTCTGGGAAAGAAACTTGTCACATCACACAATTTGAATATGTGCTCAAGAGCTGGCATGTCTGGCTACATCAATTCAGGAGGTCAGAGCATCTGCTAGTAGAATAACCCAACCTGACTGCTGATAACTATATCGATCCTATAGTAAGTGGCTCATGTAAATCCAACTAACTATATAACTATCTAGGTTAATGATATCTGTATCATAGCACATCACCACAGTCCTATTGTCAACAGGTGGAGTGTTCTAAGCCTTCATCAAATCTTTCATCATACTTTTCAACTCCTTGAATTCACTGCGAATAGAGTCATCCTCATTGCTACTATTTTTCTTAGACTTTCTCTGTCATTTCTTCTCAGATCATGTACTCATCTTCTTTTTGGACCTCCTTGCAGATTTCCTAGAATAACTATAAACCTTATCATCATTGGGGTCGCAATTACTATTGGAGTGATCATTACTACCAAACTCTTCTCTAGAATTACAATCAAAGTTGTTGCTATCATGGCTTCCACTAACCTTTTTGTATCTCTTCATGTCCAATTGTGTCACAAATCACATAATGACTTTCATAACTTGGTGTCGACTCTCGCAAGAGTTAGTCTTAAGATAGGTCCAAATTACTATATCATGATCTTTTCAAATTGCTGTAAACCAGGATTCTTTTGCTAAAGTACTCATAAGACCTTCAGTGAATAGGTAAACACATCCCAATATGCTTGCTCAAGACTACTCATGACCGACAGGATATCTTCGTGGCCCTAGCTGTGGATCTCTAAATCATGGAACAGCTCAGTCAATGCCTTGTCCAACCTATCCTCATCCCATAGCATGTTGTACGGGAGTTGGCAGATAAGACTTCCTGCCACAGATCTAATTTGGAATGTCATGCATATCTGGCCAACTCTCATCCTCTTCAACTTCTCCATGTTACTATCAAACTCATCTCCCATTCTCAAAAACCAAACTGCATCTATGCTAGAAATGACTTAACATCAACAGTATCATCACCCATAAATGTAATACCAGCTGGAGGCAAGAATATCCTAAGATCTTTGGTGCTGGGGGCAAGTAATCTGATCAACTACTCAAACTACTCAACAATGGTGGTGATAGGTTGTTGAAAAATATAGTTGGCATAAAGTCTCTTTCCAGGGAAAAATAAAATTTGTCGGCATCTTCTTTAGTATGTTCCACAGTAAGTCTTTGCAAAAGTGAATACCAGTAACTGTACTTCTGGTAGTATATAGTATTGACTACTACTGGTTCCATATGATGAGATCTATCAATAGCAACTTTCTCAGACTGAAACACCTGGTCTACGCACTTGAGAATAGGATCACCCAAATGACATTATGAACTACCAAGAGGTCATATGGTCCAGGTCATGAAAAGAAGGTGAAAAGAAATGAAACTCCATCACTGAGTATTGTAAGATGGTGAATTGTCAAATTAAACACCAATCCATTTCAGAACACCACTTTGTCGATGGGGGTTTCTGTTTTCCCATCTGATGGATGGTGTTTCAAAAATACTGTGACCCACAATGTTCTTCTGGGTATGGCTGTCTGATAAACCATATGCTATCTCAATGATAAATTGACCTACAGATATGTTGTGTAACTCAAGAAGCAAGAAGAAGTAAAGCAAGGTGAGACTAGACCCGATTGAGATAGAGAGAAAATGGGGTTTATTCTGTGGTTGTCTTGTAGTTGTCCTGTCTATGCTAAGGAAAGAAAACGAGTTGCCACTACATAGCGGAAAATCAAGTACCACGCTATCTACCTAACCATAAGGGTTAGCAGTGTATAATACCCAACCAAATACAGCAATACAACCTCCGAACTAGATATCATACCACCCCCTCACTTGTAGTACCAGAGTAGGGTTCAAGATTAGTCTCCTCTTATTAATCGATTTGCGTAAGTGGGTGTTGCATCAACCGTACGGTTTCGACAAGGTAGTGACCGGACAAGACAAGAATTATTTTTGTTGTTGTAATGCCGATCTCACATATGTAATTCTTGACCTGTCCGGTTACTACCTTGTCACAACTGTACACATAAGGAAATGCAAACACGAAAAAGATGACAGAACAAAACGGAGAATGAAAGAATGAAAGAATGAAAGAAAATGGACGCTTATATTTCGACGAACAGCATATGTATGCACTGCTCATGCATTTTTCTCATACCTGCCATCACACCTTCACAACCTTACCACAGTAATACACCCCATAAGTATGGTTTTGATTCAAGTGATTTTCAATGCCCGCCGCACACGCGTGAGACTCTATACTGAGACATACACGACTTTTCCATGCAAGTGAAAAAAATATCGCCAATATCTAACCTCGCATAGGAAGGTGAGATTTTGGATCCAAGGATGCATATGCATGTGGCAAACTTGCGGTGGTCTCGAAAATCCTCCCCATCCCTTCCCATCCATAATATAAATGGCTCCTTCTTCGACAATGTGTGATACGAAAACGTAAGCTACTTATCACTGGGCATAACAATTGCCCAGTGAGTGGCATAAGAGGGACAGGCTGCAAAAATGTGTATTTACCGTTACAGACCGGCTGGCTTTGGGTTTGGGGTTTGGGTATTGGTGGAATGGGCTGGTGAAGAGTTGTGGGGTGTTTACTCTGGGTGTATTCTCCGCCTGCATTGCTCCCACAGACGGGCAACTGCTTTTGGCTATCTCATCGGGTAGTGCCCTGCAGTTACTACTTGAAAAAGAATGTGATTTTTTTGCTTTTTTATTATTACTTTTCTTATACTTTTATATTGTTTGTTGCTGGCTGGCTGGATGATCTTTTTCTTGTCATTTTTAATTATTATTATTATTGGGGTTCTTTGGTTTGGTGGATGGATGGGACGGGACGGAAGCAGGGGAGGTTGGGGGCGCTGTAACTCGTTATGTTACATTTGGCATGCATATCACTCATTTTATTTAGATTCTTCTAGATTCCTTTAGTCAGTTATTGTACGGGTCGAGCGAGCCCTTGTGATAAAATATCATACTAGGGAGTTTTAATCAACAAGAGTTTTGGGATTCGCCAAGATTTCGTCGCAGTGGGGGGTCCAGGACCTGTATTCTCGATTAGCAGAGGTGGGCCTCCCTTTAGCATTGTTCTCATACCATGTATCACCGATGGCAAGGGGAGAAACAACATGGAAATATCTTCACGGCCACAAGTTTGTTAGAAGTGAGTGACAAAGACCATTGCCTAAAATAAACGCATTTTATAATTATGTCGTAGCATTATACAGGCCTCGGCTTCCAACGTATGTCATCCATCCACCTCCCTCCATCCCCTCCAAAGATAAGAGATAAAGAAGTAACTAACGGGAAAAACAAAATGACCAATTTTGAACAAAAAGTAAAAACAGCGCTGTATCGAACCCGCTCACATCACGTTTAGAGAATCAAACAACTCACTCAATACATGGAGTTCAAATACCTCTGCAGCAACCTGGAGTTCAGGTCCTGACAATCATAACGTATTAGCAACATCCACATTCACCGGTTTCTAGTGGAGCACTTACCCGTAAAAGTTGTGAGCTCACGCCAAGTTTCTGGTGGGTTATTAATGGGAATTCCTGCTAGATAGCGGAGTGGTGCCGGATCACTCGCAGAGGCGTTGTAAAGCATCATTTTCAAACCTTGTTTTCTAGCTAAACTGTAAGTTCTACTGCGGCACCAAACAAGGATAGTGGAAACCCACTGGTTTCGAAGCTGTCTGTCCTGTCCTCGAAGCTCCTGTTGCGCGTTCAACAACTATTGAAGCATTTGTATCCGAGCTGCTTCAGTTGGCGGTTATTGGCGACCATCCGCTGTGTTATGGGGGGCTCCGGACACATTTTGGGCGTTCGGCTGCTGTAGGGTTGCCATTTGTGGCTGCTCAGTAGATGGTGATTGGGTGATGTTATGGTTGTTGGTAGAAGAGAATGAAGGGTCGTTTTGTTTGGTTATAAATTATAGAGCCCCGCGAGGAAAAATTGCAACCATCCATTACGCATAACTCCAACGAGCCCTACCGGCTTTCAGCATACGGTAGTATTGTGGTGAGAATATCATAGTATCATATCTGTCTTGGCAATTTAATACTATTGTGTCTTAGTCTTACGAGAATAGGCAAAGAAAGGTCAAGTCTGCCATGACCGGGCCAATAAATTAGCTGAGGCCCACGCTCGCCACGCACTACTGGTATTGAACCTCGCTACCGAGTTAATAACTTAGGGTGTGTGGGCTCGAAAATGAACGAAGGGATCCATTGTGGCCAAAATAACGTGGCACAGAGGTACTCGTCAGTGAGCATAAGTCTGGAGCAAACCCTGTTCCTTGAGTGGTTGAGAAGGTCCTCGAGTCAACCAGAGCATGTTCGACAGACTTTTCGCCTATCCCTTTGTCTGTATCGAGGACCTCACTTTACGGCTGATTGGGGCGATAGCCTCGCTACTTGCAGAGGATGTCGATTAACTCCTCGGGGACACAAATTCTATTGGATAGGTCACAACCAGATGACCAAAACCACAGGTTTAAAAGCCTAGCTGCCGAAGATCAAAGTTGAAATTAGGCGCTAGAGGGTGGTGTAATTCGGGCACGAACGAAGCTATGAGCTCTATTTGGTGCTAGAAATTAACTACTCTAGTAAAGTATCCACCGTTACAAAATATGAATTGTACTAATAAAAATAAAATCTGGAAATATTCATATCCCTCTATTTGATTTCGTTGTCTTGTACTATTTAGAGCGTTATACTGGAGAAGGAAATGTCTCCAAGTTCTTTACCAGACTCCAAGGAAGTCACAAAAATCTATCCCCCTTTTGTATATAGCCTGTGACCTTTGTTATACCCATTTCTCTCCCACACTTGCCGATCCGCGATTCTTCTTCGGTGATGGTTTTTATGCTAAAAAAGCTGTGAAATTCGGGAACAAACGAAGGGATCCATCAAACCCAATTCTCTCTGAAACCCCCCCCAAACTCCCCTCCCGAATCATAACCCGCCACCACACTCATCAACCTCTTCTCCTCAAAACACATCCTCGCCCACATCTCCCTATCCAAAGATTCCTCTTTCATTTCCTCTTCTTCAACCGTTTCCTTCTTCACCCCCTTCCCCTTCCTAGCTTGAGCCCCCTTTCTCTCATCCGGAAACCCCGGAGGGTAACCATCCCCTATCTCTACAATCTTCAACCCATCCGGCAATTCACCCTTGATACCCTGTACTGTACCACTTGTATAGCTTATGACCAAGCATTCCAGCCCTGTAAGTTACCGAACCCCACAATACAGCATCTAAACCCCTCATAATAACTCGTAAGCTAATTGGAGCTGATATCGATAACTTAATGGTACAAGAATCAACCCACGCGATCCCTCATCTCATCCATTCAACCCTCAATACAACGCCACCAGACAGACATGAATTACGTCCCGCTAAACCGCTACCCGCTCAATTCGCAAACATTCCGAACTCCACTCTCATGGGCCGCTGCGAATGGCCACACAGAGGTAGTAAAGCTACTTATGAGCCGGGAGGATGTCAAACTCGATGCTAGCGACTTTCGAGCGCGAACGCCGCTTTTCTTTGCCGTCATGAATGGTCACGGAGATGTAGTAAGGCTGCTTTTAAGCCGACACGACGTCAATCCGAACTCATTCGACAATAGCGGGGAAACGCCCCTTTCAGTGGCGATCACGAAGGGACAGGTGGCAATGGTCAACCTGTTGTTGGGCCGGAAGGATATCATCCTCAATTGTGTCGGCATGATGGGGGTTTCAGCCATTTATTTGTCTACTTTGTGTGGGCGCGAGGAGATACTCGAGATTCTACTGGCCCGGGAAGATGCCGATCCCAATTTGCAGAGCTGGAATGGCTGGGGGCCGCTCTCTTTGGCCGTGGGGCCCGGGAAAACTAGCATAGTGAAGATGTTACTAGACCGGGCAGATGTTAACCCTAATCCGGTCGAGCACGGTGGTTGGACGCCACTGGATCGGGCGAGAGTTCACGAACACAAGGATATAGTAGCGTTGATAGAAAGTCGAATCAGCGCGATGGGCCATAGCGATATTTATCCATGCCCCGAACGAGTGCCTCCTCCGTAATACGTTCGATATGAAGGTTTAATGTTTCTTTGGAGGGGTGATGCAGAAACCACGCTTGCTGTTTGTCATTCCTATTGATTTTTGTATACTTCTTTGCAATTCTTGATTATTTTTTTTAGCTGTTTGATACGAGGTTTCTGTTACTTCTTTATGGGGAGGCCGGTTATGTGATCACACTACCTTCGCCCCCCCCCCCAATACTCGAACCCCACACGCAAAACAAAAAGCGTTCTTCCGCACCCCATTTTTAATCCCCGTTGGAGCTTTACCCTCCCTTAGTAAATTTGCTACGCTCTGCCATCCCCTTTCTTTCTTTTTCACCATACCATACTGGAAGAAAGTAAGAAATTTCGAACCATAGTACCTCACGCCAAGAGACACATATCCCACTAACCCAAACACTACCTGACACTACATTACGCGCTTAGAGCACTGCAAGAGTACCCACCACATAAAAGATCTCAGCCATGAGCCCGAGAGTGAGGGTAAGAGTAAGAGAATACTCCTCCGGCAAAGTTGATGGAAAATTGGTCTTTCAGTCTGCATCTTGGCATAGTCAGCATTGTTGCAATGTAGACAGAGAGAGGGGGTTTATGAGTTTGATAGTGGTTTCTGAAGAGACTTTGCTTGTCTTTTTTTTCAATGCTGGAGGTGGGGTATGGGTGCTCTGGGAGGTATTTGAAAGGAAGCGAGGAGGAGGTCGGAGTAGGTCGGAGTAGCACTCGAGGAAGGGTGGTTTAGATTGTGTTCTAGAAAGGCTAATACGGATTCGGGTTGAGCGGTTTGCGCTGGTGAAGGGTGTCTTATGATATCCTTACTTCGGGGCTATTATACAGCGTAGGATTGTTCATTGCTGACAATATTGTCCAGTACAGTGCCTCCCGTACGCCGACTTGGTCTTATCTTTTCTTTTGTGTTTTTTTTTTTTGTTTCTGCACAGAAGCTATGTCGTTGTCATGCTGTTATTGCCATGATGGTAGACCGGGTGTGGCTGAGTGACCGGGTGTGTATTAATTTATCTCAATTGTTTTGTGCAAGCCGATTTGACAGGGTATGAAAGAAGGAATGATTTACCTAGCTGGCTTTTCTTTTTCTTTTCTTCCTTGCACCGTTGGTTGGTGGGTTTTGTGTATTCCACATATTATGATATCATGCGGGCGAGTAAGTAGGTTGGAAGAAGAGAAAGAGGGGGGGGTGAAAACACATTGTTTTCCCAAATACTGTACTGTATCATACAGTAAACCTCTGCGCCGTGAGTCCTTTAATCCATTCATTCATTCACTCATTCATTTATAAGCCAACCCGGACCCATTCATTTCTTTCGTAAAAACACACGTGAAGTATAAACATCACCAACTCTAAAAGACCGGTATATATGTATCATGCTAACCAAGTAGCCATACCGAAGTCGCAATACTGATAAACATAAAGGCTACGCGAGCGGAGGGCACCAATCCTTTATCCTCCGAGATCTTCAGCAATATTCCACAATTTCCGGAGTTGCCTAGTGATTGCCGGTGATCCACAACATAGCCATGGCATATATGCAACCGAAAATGCAAGCCAAAAACGCCGTCCCAATGCTATATTCCTTGCTAGATGCTGCATCTTGCCTGCTCTAGATGACATCAATGTCAGGTACACACCTAAACCCGCAACCCTCCACCCCCTCCCGCGAGGCACGCCACCACGGCCGTAAGCTCCGCGAAACCCTGCTGAGTCTCCCGATGATTCTCCTCAACATGTCCCCTGAATCGTCCCTCTCCTCTCTGAATTGTCTCACATCCTCTCTCAAAACTTCGTTCGATCGTTCCAAGACAGCAAACTTTGTTTCCGGTCCGATAACGTCACCGATGATCGGTGGGTTATTTTCCCCCCAGCTATTGTACCATAAAGTTTGTAGAGTGAGATGGTGCTTGACTACAGCCCACCCGAATGATTGAAGCAGTAGATTTAACACGGCACTGCCCTCTCATGAATGTTTGTCGTGTGTCTTGGTTTGATTTTCTGAGTCGTTGGTGAGTTATTGACCGTGGTGGGTTTTCGTGTGGGCATTAGTGGCTATCACTCGAAGCTGGCCACACAATCCGTCTTCCATAACACAAACTCCCACAACCAACAACTGGAGAAACGTAACGGATACGAGGGGTAAACCAATAGATAGCTGAGGTCGTAAAGTCTCTAGATTGTATGTTTTATTTTTTTCACATCGGTGTAACGCGGGATCTGCGGGACAAGGACGGTGAATTGTCATAATATCTAGGGTGGGCAAAAGATTTGCGGGTCCTCGTGATATACAGAGTGGGGTTTCATATGTTCCACGAGGTCACGTGTTTAAAGGCATCACCTCTAGTCTACTACACCGAACACTAGCATACTGCAATGACGGAGCCAGCGGCCTTCGGCCGCACAATCTATCTTCCACGACTCAAACCCGCTGCCTTCGACCGTACAATCCATCTTCCCTCACTCGCACCGGCGGCCTTCGGCCACATAATCCAGCTCCTATCGCTTGAAACCGGCGGCCTTCGGCCGCCCAATTCCTCTTCCATCACTTGAACCCGTGGCCTTCGGCCACATAATCCTTCTCCCATCACTCAGAGCCGCGACCTGCTGCCGCACATCCTCCGCCCTAAGTTCAACTCCGAAGCCAAAGAGACTACAAAACCGCCACCACCACAACTAAGGTTGTACCAGTTTGACGTCCGGTTCGACATCCGTCATCTGGGATCACTCGAAGCATTACACTTAACTTTGCTGAAACATGCTTCTGGCACTACTGTGGTATCACTCGTTCTATTGTTTCACTCCTTGTATTAGACCTTTTGGCTGAGTCTAGATCTCTGGTCTAGATCTCTCACACTCCTTTCATCTGTTTAACTCTCCTTTCTCTTGTCGTTCGCTCGTCTCCTATGCCTCGCTCCCGACAGTAGATAGTCCGGGCATCTCGCCCTTCCTTTAGAGCAAGTCAAGTCAAGCAGTTTATTGTTCTCTCATATCATCGTCCAAGTCCATCGTGCAAGCTCCTATCGATATTATAACAACGAACTTGCTTGTCGTACCCGAAGGTGCTGGTTTACATTTAATTTTCACGTGATTTTCCACACAACCAACCTCCACCACCACCGTTTCAATACAGGGACACATCATCACCTTGGCGACATCACCATGCATACATCATCTCGTCAATGTTTGCTTTAAAATAAGGGGGGGTCATGTGATTTTGAAAATGAGTGTAAACCCCCCCTCGCCTCAAACCTTTCTCAATTGTTTCTTGACATTTACGAGGAAAGTTCTCCAACTACCCGCCTATCCATCCCCCGATTTCTTTGGGCCCCTAACTCCAGGAAGCAGTAACGGTGATTTACCTTCAACTCGGCAAAGCTCAAATTCGTTAATTGGCCAAGTCAAGCTCCTGTGAATGGGCCTCTTCCTTTAACAGGTCGTGTTCGGACGAATCATCGTGACAGTCTTGCCTATCACGGCGCTAAAAGTGCGTGAAATTCTGTACAGACGAAGGGATGCCTTGGGTATTTTAACTAACCGTTTTTTGTGTAGTCACCCGCTTGTTTCGTTCATCATAGATGCCATCCTGGCGGGCGTAACCATCTCGGACAGAAGTGAAAGGTTGAAGGAAATGTCAACCGGAAAAGGTCTGGATGATGCCTGCATAATAACCCTTGCACAAATGAAGGTGCAGACAGGAGTCCACCCGGACTTGGAATGGAAGCTCGATGTGGATATCGCATGCTGGACGGCCCTGCAAGCCGCCGTGCTTTGCCATGCCTTAGGTGTAAAGATAAGATCTACGATCTGGATTCTGAGAAGGTTCCTGTGATACAAACATTCTTGGGATGTGCACTGGAGCTACTCACATTTCACATTTGAGAAAACTTCATCCACCATCCAGCTCGTCCACAACAGTCTGGAGGAATGTCTGCAATCCGACCCCTTTTCAAAGTTCTCCCCCTCTGATTGTGGAGGTTTGTCTGACCTACCTCAATTTTCAATAAAGCAAGGATCTTTCGCCAACACTTGCAAGAAGGGAAATATAAGAATGTGAAATTACTAGCAATGGGACTTTTCGATAACTTTAATCAACACATCCTCTCAGGCGCTTTTACTCCTTTGTGGTAAAGAGAACGTCCCGGGTGTGCCCGAGAATTTGTGGAAGGAATTGTTGAAATTCACGATACTTCCATACCGCTGTAATGTTAGTAGGAGTTGCACAAGAAAGAGAGATGTTGCAGGATTAGTGTGTTTGGGACATTGTTTGATATGTCACACTAAAGGATGCAAGGAAAGGTAGTTAGCGGTAGCAGGAATGTTTGGGAGGTTTCAAGAATTAGCTAAGGATTAAGGATGTCATAGATTAACAGTTTGTTTGAGGATGAGACGAATTGGTGTCGGACTATGGCAGTTAGGAAACAGATAAGAAAAGGTTAGGAAACGCAGGAAGAAGCAGGAAGGTATTAGGACTGTCGGAGAACAGTCAAGGGGAAAGGGAGAATGTTTTAGTAGAAGTTTGAAGGAGCTGATCGGAGGACCTTGTGGAAGACTGGGAGAGAGCACGGAAGTCACTATGGATGAGGCTGAGAGAAAATGTTGTTAAGTGACGATTTGTTATATAAAGGACACCTCCGGTAGCTTAGATGGAACAAGACACAAGACAACGAGCAAAGAATTTCCTGCACAATCCTACCTAATTTTATTAGGAATGGCCACAAGGGGTTTAAAGGACTTCACGGCAGTATATATTGGGATTTCCGAGATTGTTACTACGGTATTGGATATCCACAAATAGGATGGTGATGCAACTGATTGTATGGGTGGGACGGCACTCATATGGACGGTTAGAAGAGACCATTAGGAAGTGGTGGGGTTCCTTTTGGAACGAGATGATGTCAATCCGAATATGGCAGACACCGAGTATGGTCAAACACCTCTCTGCTTGGCTGTCGGGAACGAGCAGGTAGCAGTCGTAAGGCTTCTTCTGGAGCGAGTGGACCTCATTCCGAATCCAGCAGAGAGTGATGATGGCCGGACACCACTTATATGGGCTGCAGAGGTTGGGAATAATAAAGTAGGAGGGATGCTTTTGACACATCATGATCTTAATCTCCACACACCAGACCTCAGCGGCGAACCTGGACTTTCACTAGCCACCTCGAAGGGGCATTCAGAAATTATTAAGATACTCTCAGAACATAATTACTCCCTCCCCAACCCCTCGGATACCAACAAAGCCTCTGGGCACTCCTCACCAGAGCTGTTAGGCCTCCCTCAACACTCCTCTTAACCGGCCTCCCCAAGTCTCGGTCTACCTACAGACTCT
This sequence comes from Choiromyces venosus 120613-1, assembly GCA_003788595.2. Classification (NCBI taxonomy): domain Eukaryota; kingdom Fungi; phylum Ascomycota; class Pezizomycetes; order Pezizales; family Tuberaceae; genus Choiromyces; species Choiromyces venosus. Next base: position 416,977 of record ML120441.1, read on the forward strand.
CCCACCACTCCTCTTGATATGGCCGAAGTCCCGGAGTGCGCCTCGCCAGAACTGTTCCACCTCCCTCAACCCACCACTCAGCCGATCCTTCAAAGTTGCAGTCAGCCTATGGACCCTGACACCCCCGCCGATTCACGACCATCTTTGAGAACCTTATTTGGCCCCTCTATCTATTGGAATAGACACAATTCCGAGCGATAGATATATTCCGCCACCGCAGGTGGTATTCCGTCATTCTTTCCCGGTGCTGTGGGGATCGTACCCCAGGTGCTTAGTAACTGGCTCGACGTCCACTTTTTTCTTTCCTCCTAGGTTTCCGGAATACGAATTCCACGTCTATTTTCTTCTTTTCTATCTCTGCCATCGTGGTTTTCCTTTTCCATTGTTTTATGGTTGGCATGGGCTCGGGTTCTAAATTGATGGCCAGTATCCCTTTTTCCATCGCTTTACTCTCCCTTATGTGTGTTTGCATTACCTTTTTTTATTTTTATTTTTATTTTTATTTATCTTTGTATTTATCTTTGTATTTATCTTCTATACTTTTGCTTTCTTTGTAACTGTTGGTCTCTGTCAACTATGTTATATTCATTCAGCAAGCGGGTGCTATTTGCGGAGCACTTACAGAGCGAAACCTTTACAAATCTGGATGCTAACGACAAGATACGAATTGGATAGCCCCCAGAGCGCACTGCAGACAGTTTTGTGGCTATCCATCATGAATAATTAATACTTTCTCATTTTTCATAACTCCATTTCTTGGTGTGTTTTCTACTTTGTAATGTTTTTCATCTCTTTCCCGGGTACACCATATATAGTATTTCTCTTTACCATTAAACTGCTCTTTTTTTTTTCCTCTCTTCTCATGTCCACTGCCTTTAGGAATAGGATTGTATCATAGATGTTGAACTCTTCAGAAATGTACATTTCACACCCGTAAAGATGATCTTTTTGAATAACAGAGCTCCATGCTTGTACCCTATGCGCCCCCTGGGTCTGCCTACAAGATGTGGAATCGTCGCTACACTCTTTCATTACGTAGCATTCAGATGAGTGCGACATGACAGTATACGATTAATATTCAATTTGTGATGTCCGAAACTTTAGGTCAGAGTTCATGATGCTTCTCCCTTTCGTACTTTTACGCAATTGGTGATCGAGATTATCGTGTTCGGGGGTGATTATTGCAGGGAAAATGAAAAGAAAAAAAATCATCAAAACTGAATTCTGAGTCTCCAGTTTAGAGCTTCAAGAAAGCTCATAGTATGCAGCACGAATAGAGTCCTCTGATTGGTTCTGGCTCCGCTGCTCACATTCGACTCGGGGAGTTGTTTCAGTTTCGGAGGAATACCCACCCATCTCTTCGCGATGTTTGTTATTTCCCTTTCAATGAGCCGGATTGTTCTGTCAGCGTTCGCAAGGAATGGATTCCGAGAGTCTTGCGCTTTCCCAGAGATGTCTTCACGGTTGTCATTATATGTGTCAATGGTGCGAATGCAGCCAGTGATGGGGTTAGCACAAAGACTCGCGGAATGAAAGAAATTGTTTCACCAAGGATATTTCAAAAGACAAACAATGAGATAGCGGCGGTCTGACCTGGTATATAGAGGCCAGGGGAAAGTGCCAGGCACGGGAAGTATCACCGGAGGTGAAGTAGTTCTGCTTATCCAAGGCGATTTGTTCACCCAGATTTTGGAAAGCATCATACAATCATGAAATGATAAGACATGGCCCAAATCCAGTTTTTTAAACCTATCCTTTTCTTTCCTTTTTCATCTAGTTGTTCCGGAACCCTGTTATCAAATCATTTCCAAGGATCGTGTTTTGTAAGGTTTTGGTCAAATGTATTCTGGTTTGTCATACTATTTTCTCCGAGACTCCCAAGGGATGCGAAGGAGGGAGCAGTAGCGACCTTGATAGCCACTGGTAGGTGTGTGAGTGACGAGAGGAGCGAGAGCCCACAAAGTGTGGCGTGGAATACAAGCGTTCCACGCTCAGTAATTCTTAGATTTTACGCAGCAAAGGTTAGAACGTTCCGTATGCTGGGATTAGTGAGGAACGCTGCAAGCTGGGCTTGGCCGAAGGAGGTGACGTGCAAGGGTAATGTTCTGTTCTGTGACGTAGGGCACAGAATATTTTGTATAAAAGGGAGGGCTTTCCCGGCACTCTGGGAGAAGATACCAAGTCGTTCACCTTCATCCAACATCCCTTCAACAACCAACCGCTCGAAAAGTAGCAATTGAACGACCAGAGTGCACGAGAAAAAAGAGGTATGTCCATTTGATGTCACATTACCTATCTATGACTGGAGTATTGAAGACTGACTTGCTAATTCACGAGAACCGAAAGCTAGCTGGTTTCACACGGATCACTTCTGCCAACACAAGTTATCACACATCAACTGTGTTGCATTACATTATCATATCAACCATGAGTTCTATCATTAGTGCGTTTCCATCTTCCTTGCAGTCTTGGCGATGAATGCTTGCTGACAAAATCTTTCTCATGATAGAGCTGGGTCATATTTATGATACCACTCTTTTGGGTGTTGTTGTACTCTCAACTGCTACTGTCTTCTGTCAGATGATCACCACCACCACGAATAGAATCAGGAAGGAAATTAAGGAACTCAGGGAGGATAATACTCGTGTAGAGAAGAAAGTGGATGCGGGCAACGGGAATATGCAGTTTGTTACTTAAGAAGCCATGGTAGCCATGGAAACAGGAAACTATAAGGGAATGCATGCACTTGTAGATACCCTGAGGATTGAGCATTGTCATCGGTCTCGAGGTCAGGACTGTTAGCAGCTGGAGTCAGCTGTCAGTAAAGGTAAATCTGATTGTATTGTATACCTCAGAGTTATATGATACATGATCTAATTAAGCACTAAACAATAGGTATATTGGAGATCGTTGTCTCTATTGGAAAAGGCTCTACATAGGTATTTCTATATGGCAGTATTGGATGGATGATAGCTTGCTTTGGTTGAAGGGGGACAAAATGGAGAGTAGAAGGTGGAGTACTCAGTGGAGTTTTTATTATTCAGGGAACTGTATGGCAATAGTTGATTGAGTTGTTCCGTGAGGAACAAGTGATTGCAGGTTGTTTGTATATGTAACTGTAATTATGATTTATTATATCATAGCCTACTTTCAATGAATAGTAAGGTATTCGAGAAGTGGGGCTTGTGGCTTGAATTTCGCATCCAACCTTCCGTTCGACAATTGGTTTATCTGCAGTTTTCTTGACAAGACTTATAGCTACAACTTTTTCCAATAGCTCCAAGTACTAAAAAAAACCAAATCTCGACGGGTCAGGTTCAGAGTACCAAATGAAAACAAGAATCACGGGTCAGATCTGGCTTCTCGATCACTAACAACAACCAAACAAAAAATGCCCACGGTAAACAGGTTCGCTCAATGTAAAAGAAAACACCCAAGCCTCAATCAATTCTGTAGAAAATAGCCTCCTAACAACCAGTCCCCAATCCACAATAAAACACCGGAAAGAAAAATCAATCCAAACAAAAGAAAGTCTAACTGATCCCAGTTGTCCAACTATCTATGCTGAATTTTTCTAAGTACAACTTTCCTGTTGTCTTCCTATGATCTTTCCGGCAATTTTCCGTAGTCTTCCTCCGTTCCAAATTCCGTCATCATCTCTTCTGGTTCTCTGCGTTGTTCCATCCGTCGTTTCTTGAGGGGGGTGTGGGGATAAGCCGCTTATAACTTATAGGCCTGTCCTCATAGGCCGCGTAAGCAAACAAACTAGCAAATAAACCATGACACGCCCCCAGTCTATGTACATAGGCCGCGTAATCCCCCCCAATTTCTAGCTAAATAGAGTTCCTTCACAAATAATGATTCGGATCCAGCAAACTAACTACCCCATGATTAAAAATACAAAATCACATTTTTCTCCTCACAGTACCATGAGTAAGGTCGTAGAACCATCTGTTTACTGCTTTTTACCCATCACTGAATGAACTCTAGTTCGCTATAAAAACTTTCGATGTCTATTGTTAAACTGCTAGAAAGTGAAAACATTCATCACAAGAGTATCAGGCAGAGAACCGAAGTGGTGAATGCAGTATATAGACATTAGCTCTGTCTGAAAGGTTTTCCCACTTAGATTTGGAGTTTTCCAAGGAGTAGGTACAGAAAACGTTAAGGTATCATGGCTGTATCATGGCTGTTTTTTTGTATAGTTTCCTTCTTGTTTCGCTCATGATTGATGCTGTACTCGCCGAGGTGACCATCTCGGAGAGAAGAAAAAAGTTGAAGGAGATGACAACCGGCAAAGGCCTCGGAGATGCCTACGGAATAACTCTTACCCGAATGAAGGTGTAGAGTGGGACCCAGATTTGGTCTCGAAGCTTTGATTTGGGTACGCTAAACAGAAGCCGAGCCCGCCCTGCGAAGATTCCGAATGATGTAGCCTGGCCAGAGCCAGCAGGCCTTGAACTACCCGAGCCGGGCCCGGCAACAGGCCGTATAGGCTTAGTACTAGTCTGCCTGACCTATCAAGCCCGGCTTATCCCTCCGTTTGATTTCGTTGTCTTGTACTATTTCGAGCATTATACTAGTGAAGGAAATGTCTCCAAGTCCTTTACCAGACTCCGAGGAAGTCACAAAAATCTATACCCCTTTTGTAGCCTGTGGCCTTTGTTATACCCATTTCTCTCCCACACTCGCCGATCCGCGGTTCTTCTTCGGTGATGGTTTTTATGCTAAAAAGCTGTGAAATTCGGGAACAAACGAAGGGATAATCTCTCCAGATATTTGATTTTCTATGTTTTTAGCTTTTTTTAATTTCCGTTCGGTTGGTACTGAAAGAACCAAAACCGGTCCGGACGTAAAACTGCAATAATAGAGAAGGTTCACTTCTCTAAGGGGAAACAAACACAGAAAGGGAAATCGTCGGTCGAAGGGTGAGCAAACACTACCAGGTGTGGGCAAAACGCCGCTCGCACAGCTGGAAGTCGAATGTTCGTCCTTGGAAAACAATTCCGTCGAAGGAAATCACACTCAAGAAGGAAAAGAAAATAAAGTCGGAAAGAGGAAACAAAAATAAATTCGCGTTCGTTGATGCTATCTCCGCTGTCTGTGTTCTCGTCTCGTGTCTTCGTCTCTCATTCTCTCTCTCTCCAAAAGAACTACAAGTGGTTGTCCCTTATAAAGGCATCCACCACACAACAACCCACTAACACTAAACACAGTCCCATCCATGAAAACCTAGCTACAATTTCCTAGGTCTATGAAGTAAATACTAACTTTTCCGCCACTATCCCTAAACCGATTTCCATCCCCACAGTACTGAAAAAACCAAATTCTCGACGGGTCAGGTTCAGAGCACCAAATGAAAAACCAAATTTTCGATTATCTGTTTCAGAGCACCAAATGAAAACAAGGGGATAGGTCGGGTGTGATTTCTCGATCACTAACAACAACCAAACAAAAATGCCCATGGTAAACAGGCTCGCTCAATGTAAAAGAAAACAGCCAAACTTCAATCAATTCTGTAGAAACAATCTCCTAACGACAAGCCCGAAAACCACAATCAAACCCCGAAAAGAAAAATCAATCCAAGCCAAAGAAAGTCCAACTGATCCCAGTTGTCCAACTATCTATGCTAAATTCCTCTAAATACAACTTTCCTGTTGTCTTCCTATGATCTTTCCGGCAATTTTCCGTAGTCTTCCTCAATGCCAAATTCCCTCGTCGTCTCTTCTCGTTCCTCGTCCCTTGTTCCACCTTTTCTAAGTGAGGTGTGGGGATAAGCCCCTTATATAGGCCTGTCCTCATAGGCCACGTAAGCTAACAAACAAACTAGCAAACAAACGATGACACGTCCCCAGTCTATGTACATAGGCCGCGTAATCCCCCCAATTTCTAGCTAAATAGAGTTCCTTTACAAATAATGATTCGGTTCAAGCAAACTAACTAACATGTGACTAAAAATGCAAAATCAGATTTTTCCCTTGACAGTACTGAAAAACACTTTTCTCGACGGGTCAGGTTCAGAGCACCAAATGAGAACCAACAAGATAGGTCAGGTCTGGCTTCTCAGTCACTAACAACAACCAAACAAAAATGCCCGCGGTAAACAGGTTCGCTCAATGTAAAAGAAAATAGACAAGCATCAATCAATTCTGTAGAAACTAATCTCCTAACAGGAAGTCCGAAAACCACAATCAAACCCGAAAAGAAAAATCAATCCAAGCCAAAGAAAGTCCAACTGATCCCAGTTGTCCAACTATCTATGCTGAATTCTTCTAAATACAATTTTCCCGTAGCGTTCCTGAACCTCTTCCGTGGGGTTCCTCCTGTTCTTTTTCTAAGGGAGGTGTGGGGATAAGCCCCTTATATAGGCCTGTCCTCATAGGCCGCGTAAGCTAACAAACAAACTAGCAAACAAATGATGACGCGTCCCCAGTCTATGTACATAGGCCGCGTAATCCCTCCAATTTCTAGCTAAATAGAGTTCCTTCACAAATAATAATTCGATTCAAGCAAACTAACTACCACGTGATTAAAAATGCAAAAACAAATTTTTCCCTTGACAGTACTTCATCCTCCCAAACAATCAAGGTTTCCACATTCGAGAAAGTTCTTGCCATTCATGCATTATGACTTGTTCCCACACTTCCCGTTTTCAACCCATTTACCCGAAATGCAAAAGACAGAAGCTGAAAATCATGACCAATCCTACTCATTCTCATGGATTTCGTGACCTTTTTGACTTGTGAATCACACATGGTGTGGTCACTTGAAGTGACGGCAGAATATAAGGTCGAAAGGCAGTGGGGTGGGTGGTGAATTTGTTAGAATTGGAGCAGGATGAGTGAGATAGCGGTGAGCATAGATTAGGGTTAAAGTCAAGGGAGAAGGAGTTTAGTAAGATAGATTGATTTGTAGTTGAGCGTAACTCTCTAATGTATAGTGCAAAGCGTTTAAAAGGGGTATCATACAACAAACCTTAAGACGAGCTCATTACCCCACTCGACTTCAACAGAGTAGCCTGTGTCGCTCAAGACAATTGCTTCGAAGTTTGCCATAGCTTCGTTAGCAAGGTTAAGAAATCTCTCGGCACGAACCAACTTACAGCCAGGTATTATACAATCTTGTTTCTTATGGCTTATGAGCCTGCTACACAGGCCAAAGACGAAACAATCACCTGGATAAAGGCTCGCATGGCGCACGTGAGATCGGCGAACAACACGATGGAGATTGTGTTCGCCAGGCTTTTAAGCTTACTCGCTTACCATGCAGACTTTGGCACAATGATAGACGATCTCGGAGATTTCGCAACGTAAGTTTTCCCATTTTCCCATCTTTTTTTCATCTCTCGCATTTTTTCCCCACCTCTCGTTATTACTTGATTTTCCGAGTCACGTATGTGGCGCGGACATGCACTCCAAACTATCCTCCCAATCACGAAGAAGTCTTGGAGGACAAAATATCGGGGATGGAAAAACCTTTGCGGAAACAAGCAACAGAGACGGGCGGAGCTGATGAAAGTGTGCGCGTGTGGTTCTGCAGATTCATCCCCTTCTACTTAAAAGCCATAGCAACGGAAAAAAACCTCAGTCTGATACCGGTATATCACATCGCTCAACGTGTCAAACAGTTCCGTGACGGGCCAAGCAAAGATAATAGTGAGAACCTGTATTACATCTCTGAATTAGTTCAGGCCGTGATCCGTCGATACGTGGACTTCCACCACTGGAGCATCTACACATGACCAGGCAAGATCTGACTCCCAACAAACCTCTTGCCCAGGATGACCTGCGAGGAGATTAGGCGCGACATCAACATGAAAACCTTCCTCCCGGAGGGCTAGATATCAAATTGGACAGCAATCAAGCCCAGATGCGCTGGCCGCCAGGGGAAAAAGCGCAAGCCCGACTTGGCAGCCGCATCAAACCGCACGCCAGCCTCTGCCACACCTGCAAGAAAGCACAAGAAGGCCTCCCCGTCTACAGCGACAACTCCAACCACCACCCCCGCTTCTAGAGACGGAGCAACAGCGACCACGGGAAAAGCAGCCAAGTGGAAACCCGCCCGCCCGCCCAAAACTCCAAAGTAGAAGAAGCACCCTGCGGCCGTGATCTCTGGCTTGGATCGCCCGCCCAGCCCAAGAATCACCAAGAACGTCAAGTACGTGGAAGATGATGGCACGAGGGATAGCGAAGAGAAAGTCTCACTCAACTACGACTCCGAAAGCGGCGTGGAAATGGTGGATGGAGATGATGTTTCTAAGAAGGAAGTCTTCCCCGAAGCACCGGTGTGGCGTAGGGTAATCTCATGGGGCAGTTTTAGCAGTCAGGAGAGCGGTTGCGCGCCCACTAAAAACTCTGTGTTGTAGATAGCTTGGCGTGCAGGATTTTCTGCTTATAAGCCTCTTCTCTCTTTCCGTAGTTAAACAAGCGCAACCACACCCAGGCAATTCGCCAATAGACATCGTTTCCTTTCTATTGCAATTGGGTCCAGCTCTTTCTCTTTTGTTCTATCCCTGTTCGTGCTATTAGGCAAGCCATCATCAGGTCAACTCCCTGCCGAACTATTGTTCGGATTAGTGGAAGGTCACGATTACACCACGGAGGTCAGATACGGCACGCGCAACACATCATCCAATTAAAGGGCAGTAGAGAAAGAGCCCGTCACCGGATATCGAAGCCAAGGATAATCTGGGAGCAAAAGAGCATGAAGATGAAGAAGCAATGTCATTTACGGGGAAGCAGCTCAGCACCCACAACCGGCTCAGCATGGCAACCGAGGGAAAACTGAATGTACATTTGATTACCAACATAAATAATAATGATGTGATTTTGGAAATTTGTTAGAAGGTACTTCAATTTGAAACATGGAGAATCAGAATATGTAGCTCATATTTCATAACAAAAAATACTCCTCCCTGTATAATGACTTTATGCCTGGTTGTTTCAAATAACAGTTGTAATCTTTTACGTGGTAAAGAATTGAAAAACACGTAGAGAATATCTTTTTGAGTAAATAGAGAGATATTATAGACCTTGCATGTTATAGGTTAGCTTATAGTGTATTGGTTTATAGCTATTCTTAAATGTTGTAGGACTATATAAGCCAGTAATATACTATAGATGATTGATTTATTTGGGAATGTAAGATCTACTTACTGGACTTACCAATAATTCCAATACTTTGCACTATCCTTTATGTCAATAATTTCAGTACATCCATGAAGTATCAATATATGGGGATTAGTCTAACATATTTTATTGCATGATTATTGTCAAGCTATATATATAAATATATCATGCTTAATCTTTGATCTTGTAAGCTATACTCTACAGAAAAGGCTGAAAACAGTATCCCCAGTCTCGCCATATGGGCCAGACAATTGAAAGACTTTTAGTCAGTTGGACAATTGGTTGTGATAACTTGAAGCTTGAAGTATGACAGTACCAAATATTTATATATATTTCTATCAAGAGGTTACAGAAAATGGAAGACTTATCTGTTCAGCTTCAAACCTTATGTTCATCATCAGTCAACTATTGCAAAGCTGATTAGAAACTATTAAGCATATTGGTTAATCTAAGAAGTAGATATCGTGGAGTCAAATTCGTAAATCTTGTATGTAATTTTACTCCAGTCAACTTGTTCCTATTGTACGTTAACAAAATTAACCATACTTCCATGATCCGTGGCAACGCAACCCTCCTCATCACCTCTCACTTTGAACACTACCAAAGAAATTCCTCTACATCAACCAAAACTCAACCAATTTTCCTAATTCTTTTGTTTTAAGAAACTATGCCTCCTATTCTTCGCAGTCATGCCAAAAGGCCTATTCTTTCCAAGCACCTCTCTGAGTTTACCAGGGGGAGAATTCTCAGGTTACACGAACCTCAAATGAGCTATCGCTAAATTTCCTACTACCTTGACATCCCCCTCAATACTATTAAAGATAGTATCTTAAAAGGAGATCAAGAGGGCCAGGAGAGAAAGGGTAGAGGAAGATATCCTAAAACTACCAAGTTGCAGGATGATGCTATGGTGGAGGAAGCTCTCAGCTATCGCAATACTAGCTATTCTGAGATTGCCAAAAAAGTTGCTCCCAATATCTCTTCTATGACAGTGAGGAGAAGACTTCAACAAAAGCATCTAAAAAAGTGGTTGGCACAAGAAAGAGTTCATTTGGATGAGGATCTAGCTCAAGAGAGATTGGAATAGGCATTAGCTCATAGGCATTGGACAAGAGAGATGTGGAGAAGAAAGGCAATGTGGGGAGATGAGGTAGCTGTGGAGAGAGGAGGAGGAAAGAGGAGAAAATGGATATTTAGATATCCAAAAGAGAAGTGGAATAAGGATTGTATTAAGCCTGCTGTTAGGAGAGGAGAGAGGAAGATTAGCCAAATGATGACTGGTTGTTTTTATGGTCAAACTCATGGTCTCTTTTTACCTGTTTTTCCTGATCCTACTTCTGCTAGGGGTGGAGTGACTGGAAAGTCAATTATTAATGTTTATGATCATTATGACTTTCTAGGGATATGGGAGGATATCAGAGAAAGGGTTGGAGATGAAGAGGTATTTTTTATCATTGACAATGCTAAGACTCACTTGCCCTTTAGGAGATGGCTCAGAGTGCAGGGAATTACTCTTCTGGAAATTCCTGCCTATTCACCAGATCTCAATCCTATTGAGAATGTTTGGTCTCTGGTGAAAGATAAGCTTCACAAGAACTATCCTGAGCTCTATCTCATGAAGGGTCCTGTTGATGAGGTCAAAAAAGCAATAGAGGAGGCCATTACTAATTGTTGGGAACTTCTTGACCCAAAGGTTTTTGATACTTTGGCTGGATCAATGGTAGATAGGGTGGAAGAAATTATTAAGGCTGATGGATGGTATACTAAATATTAATTTCTACTATGTATTTACATTTTTTTAATTTTTTTTTAGTTTTCATGATGGTGGGGTTGGTGGGGTAGTGGGGTTGCCATGGCCGAGTTTTTCCGTCAGTTGATGTACGGTTATTTTTGTTAACGTTCAATACTTAGTAAAGGCATGCCTAAGAAATTATAATTAATTCTCCTCTTTGGAACACCAATATATACTACACAAATATGAGGGCAACCCGAGCATTCTCTACAACTCCCATCCCTCCAGGTCTGCAGGGGGTTTCTGCTAGTTATGAATGTACGAGGAAAACTTGTGTCTTGTCTTTTTCTAAGTTACCGGAAGGTGTCCTATATATACACAAATCGTTCCTTGGCAATAAGACCTTTCTCCGTCGTGCCCATAATTTCCTCCGTTCTCTCTCATGCTCCCACAGCCTCCGTCTGCACAACTCCGTCAAACTTCTCCTAAGCTACCTTCCTTAACTCCGACGTTCTCTCACAGTCCTGAAACCCTTCTGCTCCTTCTCGTGTTTTCTAACCGTTTCCTATCTGTTTCCTAACTGCCATAGTCCGACGCCAATTCGTCTCATCCTCAAACAAACTCTGATCCATGACATCCTTAATCCTTAGCTAATTCCTGAAACCTCCCAAACATTCCTGCTACCGCTAACTACCTTTCCTTGCATCCTTTAGCGTGACATATCAAACAATGTCCCAAACACACTAATCCTCTAACATCTCTATTTCTTCTGCAACACCTACTAACGTTACAGCGGTATGGAAGTATCGTGAATTTCAACATTGTTGTGTGACAATCACTGTCCAATCATTTCCAAGCGCAGGAAACACCAATGAATTGAAGTTCTTAAGAAATCACCGGACCCCCTTTGCAACTCGCATATGCCCATACTGTGCTTGAATAGTGTACTTTCCTTTGCTGTATCGTTACACGCACTCTATGTATCATATCTTATCAATTCCCAAGATGCGGCTTCGGCTATCAACCTTTCTATCTACTCGTTGAGCCGGATTCCCCTCACATTTCATAACAATTATAACCAAGGAGAATTATTTATCTGCATAAATCTGAGAAATCATAGTCTGAGTATCGCAGTCGATTCTGAGAGACCTAGCCTTACAAAAAGCTAGGTGTATGAAATCCACATGTACGGTACGGTAGCTGAAATCACATGATCTGGAGATATATGACAACATTCGTTGCAGTTCTTCTCACAATACCGTAACAGATCTCACATATCGTAAGCGCCTGGCTCAATTCTTTCCTATTGCAATGAACCACGTTTTACGCGCGGTACTGTACACAACCTCATACATCCCCAAGTCGCCGACTAGGGCAAACATGCGTTTGGCAACCATTCATCTCTAGCATTTATCAAAAAACTTCCCCCTCACTAGTGGTGCTCTCGTAGTACTCCCGGTCATATCATAACGCAGTTTATCGCACAATAAACTTTTTACCAAACCACAAAGTTATCCAACGGTAGGCTTCTAAGCTCAGGGACTCCACGAGTAGTACACCACGCAGGCGCCTAGGCACGATCAATATTTGCAGAACTACCCGAGCAGAGACTATCGGTACCGTATTCAAGTGAAAATGCGCCCGTAGGTTACCCTACTGCTCGCCAAGTTCTCATAATCCTCTGGATCATTTATATTGCAAGTTAAGAAACTCAAAGGACGATAACAACCTGAGCAAATATGTTTTTTAACCCAAAGTCGGCCACTACGATGAGCCACCTACAATTCCTGTTGAGCCGAAAGCCAGTCAGGTGGCTCACAGAATGTGTGCCCAGACACAAATGGTAAAACTCCGAGGTTTTAGGAGAGTTCCCCTACTACTCGCGTTATTCTCCAAGAATTTGGTAATTAACCCATTTCACCCGCCGGAAATAAAGCAAGAAAGAAAGAAAGACAACTACGGTGTCATGCAAGTACCATGCTCAGTCTTCCACGATACAAAACGGAAATTCGAAACCCGAGCTAATTGATGTAGATCACGTGAATCCCACAAGTGAAGCTCAGCGTGAAGACTACCGTAGCAACCGGCTCTTTTGCCCTAAACTTCGCACTTCCCACGCAGGAGGAAACCTAGCGAGTGGACTTTCGAAAAGAGAAGTGAAGAAAAGAAGACGGAGCTTTTTGGGCAGGGTGGGGGGGAATTGGGGGTGAGGGGATGGAAGCTGTTGGTGCGGGAGGGGGTCCGTGGTTTTTCTTGGGGGTTTGGGAGTGTCTGGTCTTTTTATTTTTTTGGGGGGGGGGAGGAGTGGGAGTTGGTATTAATATACGGGGGGAGGTGAGAGGCTGAAGGTTTGATTTACATACAAAAGATGCGCAGTACTTTCGCTAAAGCGGTTATTTGTGCGAAGACGTGAGTTTAGCATATAAAGCCCGAAATGAACGCGTTCCGGTAACAAAAGCTCTCTGCCTTGTCCATCTACCAGAATATTTAAGCAAGTGCTGCTGACATAAACATTTACTAGACTCCACTTGCTTAACATGACTTTGGCCGTACTCGACTTAGCCCTGAAGTGAAACAGGACTTAGATGAGTATGGTATAAGTATTATTATTCAAACTTCCGAGCCTCTAAGCTCGTCGAATTCTGTGGAAAGGAATCCAAGTCATGACTGGACACTAATCCCCCTCATAGTCGCACCATTTTTCCCTCGATGCTTGCATTTCTCACCACAATGCAACCAGACTTCTCCTCATGTATTTGACAAGGCGAGGATGAAAGGAAGCACCTGACAGGACATAAACTAGCATTCTATGCAATAGGTAAAGTCCCCCCCCAATATCTATAATTCCCGTGCGAAGTGACTTCGGCATCCCTAGCTTAAAATGTCATTGAAATGATTGAACAAATAAAAAAAAAACTCTTGCATGAGAGTTAATGCGAGCTGCAGCCCTTGCTCGCCGGGAGTGCGTGATAATAGTCTACAACAACCAACAACAGGTTGAAACTCGCTGACAAAAGCCCTCCCTCACCCACACTACCGCCTCCTACTTGCTTAGGTAAGCAAGCTCGTCTGACAGACCCTCAAGTAACTTAAACTTCAGGGCAATATAGTGTCCCTAAACCAACCAAAAAGTGATTCGTTGGGCTTTTTTAATGCCCAATTACTCCACCAAGGCCAGGAGTTGAACTCCAAGCCTTCCCTGCTCATATTAGTTGTGAACAGCTCTTTTAGCCGTTAGACAATCAGAACTGGTCAGGAAAATTCCCTCCTCATGAAATTTTGAATGCAACATCTCGTTTTGAGCAGGTATTTTTTTTCTGAAGGGTTTATAAATACTGCAGTAACACATCCCTCTTTCTTGACTGCACTATGATATTTTTTAAAAGGGAGAGTATCGTGATGGTAATGAAACAATACACAAAGGCGGAATCCCCAAGGATAACTCCGGATGATTAAAGCCTCTCACAATATTTCATGCACCATGGATCCAGGGTGGCTCAGACTTGCATTGGACAAAGCTAGCTGTCAAGTACGTTTCCCAATACTAAAATGTTTTCTCAGGAGGTACCTCAATATTTCACAAGACCTGCAAGTTATTCCCTGCTCCTCTGCTAGATGGTGCTTTTTTGTCCTTCAGCCTCCTTGATGTGAGCTACCTGGCCATGTGCCCAGTTACCCATAAAGGTTCCTCGAAAGCCTGACATTAGTTAAATCACTAACCATACCATAATTGAATCTCTTATTATTTCATTTTCTTTTCACACCCTGGTGATGTCAAAATCGCGGACTACGGGATAGGAATTGATAAGAAATGAGTTAAAAAAATATGAAAGAGAAAACTGAGCATTTTCCCTAAGCCCTCTGACTTGTGGATTTGAAGAAGTTTTTTTAAAATCAAAGCTTACGAATCAGTACTATGGTCAAGTTATGTCAGCTCAAAACCGATAGTTTTAGTGTGGTCTAATCACTGCTCCACCCACTCTTCAACCTCTGATAATAGAGTACTGAGTGTTGAAAATATCCGACACTAGTAGGTACTGGTGGGACGCATATATGGCCTGCACGTAATGAGCTCACTAGCTCTGGAAAGTTTTTTCTTCTATAAATATCTTTCTCTTTCACCTTTCGTTTCCTTTTCCTTAACAACAATAATGGGAACAATGAACAACTATTATCTTTACCATTATTACAAATGGCTTCCTGTTTTGCTATCACTCCTCCTTGTACCAACACATCAGATGGAAGAAGAAACACAATGCCTACTATGCCCCTGGCTCCTGAGGCAGGGAAAAAAGTGACAAATAATAGAGAGCAGTCCAGAGAGCAGTGAACAAATTGCAGATGTTATTCACATCCGTACCCATGCTATCACGAAACTCACCAAACCTGTGAACCAACATGAGCATCTACAAACACCACTTCAGACCTCCTTGGTAGCAGCTACTCCAAACTTCTACTTTTCACTGCCTCAGGTCCCTTCACAGTCTATTGAACACAATAGGTCATATCCCTACACATTGCTTCCAGGCTATGGAGAAATTAGAACCAATGAACAATTGATGGACATCAATATTGCAACAAATCCACATTACCACATCATGATACATACCACTATACTCCTGCAATAAGCGCTCCAAAAATACCCTGTAAAGTGCAATAAGGAGGGGAAGAAATAGGAAAAGCAGGTCCTGAGCAGTGCAACTGGGCTTCTGGAGCAGATTACTGGCTGGTCGGAAGATAAAACTCAGCAGCTTCCAGTATCACCAGACAAGGATCCTGAGATGTGTTCTTTTGTCAATACATCAATGATGACAACCAACCAACCTATATTCCTTGATGACTGCATTTATATCCTAGAGTCAAAACTCAACTGATTCCTGGACAAAGCATCCTATGTTATAGTTTTACAGAAAAATCAGATCATGAAGATTTGCCTGATGCCTTTGGTCACAAACATTGTAAAAGGTGCACAATCAATTAAAGATACACACTTTATTATTGAGGTTGAAGACCATGTTCCTGAAAACTTCAATCCACTACAACTACAAGACAACCTGAACCAACTCCTCCTAGAAGGCTGTTCTAGGTTTACAGGAATTCACAGATCATGAAGAGGAAACCTGATATGCTACACCTGAGGTGATCTGGGTAGCACAATTCAAAGCCTTGAGAAGTGAGCTTCGGCAATCTATTTCAGAGTAATTCAAGTCAATGCGGAGGACAATTAGGTTCAGTGAATCCTATACCTGGAGATGGAATGCTACTCTACCTCTCTACTCAATAAAGAACTACAATAATACAATTCAGGATTAAGACTCACTACTGTACCATGACTACTATGACCCGGAGTGGCACTACTCTGCTTTGCTGATAGTGCTACAATTCCAGAACATCTATTTCCCTTTACCTCAT
The DNA here is from genome assembly GCA_003788595.2 of Choiromyces venosus 120613-1. NCBI lineage: Eukaryota > Fungi > Ascomycota > Pezizomycetes > Pezizales > Tuberaceae > Choiromyces > Choiromyces venosus. The sequence continues at coordinate 433,249 of ML120441.1, forward strand.
ACTGACAACTCACAATTTACCATGAATGGACACCAAGTGACCGTGCTCTGGTGGAAAAGCCAAAGGACAAGGCAAGGGATGACAGAGGAGAGCAGTGGAAGGGGAAGGAGAAGGAGAATAAAAATGAAAATGAAAGTAGCTGGGCAATGCAGATGGAGGAGTGTGATAGTGAGGGAGAGGGAGTGGAAAGTGAAAGAGAGACAATGGATGAAACATGTGAGAACTAGTGAAGGTCCAATGCTCTTGTAGGCCTCTGAACTTAGGAATTTGCTCAGAGGCTGGTAGGGCCCATGGGAGACAGAATATCTGATGGGTGAGGAAGTCCTCACCACTATGTATGTTAATTGGTTTCATAGCCCTACAGCTCCATAAGCTTAATGATATATAATAATAATAATAATAATAATAATAATCCTTGTACCAAATACTGTGTACAACATACTTATTGCCCATAAATACTCATCTCCTTTTACCATATCTACTTTACTCCATGAAACATCCAAACCGATCATTACCTCTTCTTTCAACACTGAGTATTATTATGCAGTAGAGGATGATAGGAGTTGCTTCATGATAGCCTCTGGTATCGCATGGTCTGGACTGCTGCAAGGAGAGGTATGGCTCTGGACTCCTGCAAGGAGTAGTGGTGTGGTACTGGAGTGAAATCAGGAATAAAATGAGGAGTGAAATGAGGAGTGTTATGGGATGAAGTCAGCAGTGGTTATGTACTGGAAGGGATGGACATTCATGAGGCTAGGTCTTTGATAGTATATAGTTTGATCCACCTTGATGTCAAATGGATAGAAGTTTGAGTCTTTCATACAGTTAAGAATTACCCACAAACTTTGATCAAAACACATTACCAAATTTCCCTATTTTCTTCTATTCACTTGATCCATCTACTACAGGTTATGAGCCCGGAGGCTTGCTGATAACTCAAAGCCTCTTAACTTACAATCTGAAGATTATACCTACCCTACCGAACAACCTTATTGTCTGCTCCTAAATGACCCTGTTGTCACTTAACCATTTCGTCCTTCGTTTGTTGTCACCAAACTACTAGTCACACCCTATCTATATCCTAGACCACAAAACTAGATTAGAGATGCTCAACCAAGCTAACTCCAATACCCTTGCAGTTAATATGGAGACTGCCATCACTACACCACAAAGTCAAACTATGTATCAGTCAAAGTATGGTGAATTCCCTAAGGTTAACTGTCCAGAATAGAAGAACTTATCACTGACTCTGCAATTATATCTCATCTGTTGATGACCCTCTCTTCAGCCTTCAATACCTTTAGTGATATACTCCTCAGTCAATGGACAGTCAACGAATTGATAGTCAAGGTAAAGGAAAGTGAAGATACCTTAAGAACCTGTCAAGCAGATTATAGAAGTACCAATACAAGTGGTACGATTACAAACTTTTCTGCCTTAGTCGCCTATACTCAAAGTTACCGGGGACGCTTCCCAGTGAGAGGAATGAGAAGGTTCATGACTGGCAGAAGGAATGTTGAAGTAATCTGCTGGTACTGCAACAGGTGGAGACATAGGCAGGAAAATTGCCACATAAAGAAAAAGGCAGAAGAAGCACAAGTAGAGAAAATGTCGAAGAGGAAGAGGAGAGAGGAGTCAAAGAAGAAGAGAGTGCGAATGTAGCCTATGCTTCAGTCAAGTGCTATCTGCTAGGCTAAATAATCCAGTCAGTAAACAATGACTGGATTATAGACTCGGGGGCAACTCACCAACTGTGCAAGTATCATCAACCCTTTGACAGCTTCAAACATCTTCTGACACCAGTGATGGTGCATTTGGGAGATGATTCAACAGTGCCAGCAATAGTGAAGGGAACAATCCATCTACATCTACGTTGTAAGTTGGTGTTGATAGTAGCTTTATTTGTTCTGAAGCTAAGAAAATCACTATTATCTGTCAGCAGTCTATCAATAAGATATGACATCACATTCAAGAACTCAGCATGTTTTCTGGACCACTGTTTCTTTGGTTCCCTTATCACCAGTGTTTACCAATTCAAACCTACCAAGTCGAACTTTGTTGCACCCAGAAATGCAAGGTTGCCTGATACCTTAGCTAACACTGCCATCTTATACATAGAAGACTTCTCACAAATGACCTGCATATACTTTCTTCGGGGCAAGTTGGCCACAGAAGTGTTGTCAGTCTTCCAGGAGTTCAAGGCTCAGGTTGATAAGAACTTTCCCAAAATTCACAGTGTTCAGTTTCGCTGTGATAAGGGAAAGGTTGAATACAATAATAGTATGTTTCGCAGGATTATACGAGTATGTGGTATATCCTTGGAACCTTCACTGCCATACACTTAACACAAGAATGGTGTGAGTGAATGAATGATCTGAACTGTCATCACCAAAGCACAAGTGATGATACTGGACTCCTGCTCTGACGATGAATTGTGGGTGGAAGTGATAAATGTAGCAGTTTGTCATCACATGCAAACTCTCTCCCGATCAGTTGGAGGTGTCACTCCGTATGAGAAGCTCTACAGTCAGAAACCAGAACTTGAACATTTAAGACGTTTTGGTTGTATCGCCTATAAGCTCATTCCTGAGGCTCAGAGAAAAGGGAAATTCATAGAGTATGCAAAGAGGTATGGATCTTTAGGCTACGTGCATGAAACGGCCAAGATATGGTATCTTCGGGATCCCCAAAGCAGAAGAGTGACTCATGCATCTGATGTCTGCTTCAATGAATCAGAGGTTATTGGTGAGCAGTAAATTGGTGACAAAGAGTTAGAAACACTCAGGTCATGTATTCCTGAGAATATGCTGCTCAAGGAAGATGACTCAGTTCCTTCAATCTGAGTCCACAAACCCCTCATTGTTCTTACTGTTCCCACCTATTGTGTGTTGAACATGGATGACCAGGTAGCCATTGAGAGTGGCACAATAAGCCCTATAGATCCTTCTACTATGCTGGAAGAGTATAGGAAGGTTGCTACAATTGTTGAGAGTAACCTAAGACCTGGGAACCCACCGGTGCTAAAGCTGCGATGTTCACGTTGACTCAGACACCTGGGTCAAGCATACCACACGGTGCTTGACTCTGGGGCCAGTGATGAGGTTGAGGGAGACCCGCTCAGCTACTGGGAAGCACTTGACCAGCATTGCTGTGCCAATTGGAAAGACATTATGGGCACGGAGTTCTGTTCTCTGATAGAGAACCAAACTTGGATGTATTGTTCATCAGTCTCCTCTGGCTCACACCCCATTCTTTGTAAATAGATTTAGTTGCTTAAGACTAATCCTGATGGCAGTTCATGGTTCAAAGTACGCTTGGTGATAAAGGGGTCTCAATGGATAGACTTTGGAGAGACCTTTGCTCCGGTCACAAAGTTACTAAGTTTGCACTTGATCTTAACCATATCTGTGTCGAATGGGTGGGAGATTGATCATATGGATGTCGTAATGGCATTCCTTAACCCCTTTGTTAATGATAATATCTACATGTTTTTACCAGAAGGAATCAAATAGCTTGACCCAGATAAGGCAGCCAGAATGACAGTCTGCCAACTAAACAAGGCTCTTTATCGGCTTGAGGAAGCACCATGACTTTGGTATCATTATATTGACAAGTTCCTACTTTCAATCAGTCTACGGAGGTCTGTCAATGATCCTAATCTCTATCGGTCGAATGATTATCAGCTTCTACTACTTCTTTATATTGATGATTTGTTACTCACCTGAAAAAGTCATCGTCGAATTGAGGAAATAAAACACCTCTTCTATACCAAGTATCGATGAATGATTTAGGCTTGGCTCGGTGGTTTCTTGGCTTAGAAATTGAACATTTCCTGAATGGAAACCTCCAAATTCAACAGGCACAGTTTATCGTGAACATTTTACAGTACTTCAACATGGAACACTGCAATGGCATTCATACTCTAATGGAGATTGGTAGGAAGTTACTTCTCACTAAGGACACTGACAAACTAGCCGAAGCATAAGAATCTCAGTCCTTGGTCCGTAGCTTGATGTATTTAGCTATCAGAACAAGACACGATATCGCCTACTCAATCGCAGCATTAAGTAAATTTAAAGCAAAACTGACTACTGATCACTTGCTTGTTGGAAAGTGACTACTCCAATATCTAGAGCAAACCGTCACTCAAGGCCTCGTTTATAACTCTATCGATAGTTTAGTTGACTACAGTGACTCCAGCTTTGCTGGAGACCTAAATGATTGGAAATCTATGTCAGGTTATATGTTCACTCTTGCTGGTGCTGCTGTCTCTTGGAAATCTAAAAAGCAATCTCTAGTATCATTGTCATCTACAGAAGCAGAAAACATCAGCTGCTCTGAGGCAACCCGAGAAGCAATTTGGCTCTACCAACTCTACCCCAAGATTACCGACAGTCAACCAGAAACATATAAGCCAGCAATTCAACTACTGCTCTCCAATAGCCAGGGAGCTATCAGTCTTGCTGAATCTCCATGCTTCAATAATCGTACCAAGCATATCAATACGAAGTATCACTTTGTTCAAGATTCATGTACTCAAGGCCACATCTGTCTTGAATATCTACCCACCAACATGATGACTGTAGACATCATGACAAAGATATTGCCCTAAGATATCCATCAGTGACATGTCACAGGTATGGGGTTATTAGGTTTGAGTTGAAGGGCGGGAGCAGCACTTTTAAATTTGACTTAGTTTGTTTCCTTATTTTTGTTTTTATTTCCTTATCATGTATGGGACACTCTTTTTCATGGCTACAGTGATTGACAGGTTTTTTAATGAGCTCGCTGATGTCATCCTTGTCTTTCTTTTCTCTTTACTTCTATGCGAAGGTTATCTTCAAGGGTGGGAGTGTTGTTATGCAATGGAGGATGTTAGGAGTTGCTTCACGATAACCTCTGGCATTGCATGATCTGGACTCCTGCAAGGAGTGGTGGTGTAGCACTGGAGCAAAACAAGGAGTGAAACAAGGATGAAGTGAGGAGTGGTTATGTAATGGCAGGGATGGATATTCATGAGGCTAGGTTTTTGATAGTATATAGTTTGATCCACCTTGATGTCAAGTGGATAGAAGTTTAAGTCTTTCATACGGTTAAGAATTACACACAAACTTTGATCAAAACTCATTACCAAATTTCCCTATTTTCTTCTATTCACTTCGTCTATCTACCACAAGATTAAGAAGCAAGTAACCGAGTGATCTTTCATGAAGGGCTGTTTCTATATCGCGGGATTCAAGCTGAAATCGGGCTTTACCGTGTGAGGAAAACACTAGTCCTTCTTAGAGGTTTTTGCCCCTGAACACCGAGATTAGAGGGCAGGCGGAGATAGTGGATTATACGAGTTAATACGGTATTGCGGTTTAGAACAGCAATTTCCGTTATGCAATCCGCTAGTGAATTTAATATATTTTTACAGTATTGTGATATATATATATATATAACCTATGGTGCAACGCGCCTTGGGTTTTGCTGTATTTTTCTTTTCGTTTATCGGCAATACTTAATTTGCGTGCAAGTATTTTGTTCTTTTTCAAAATTCTAGCTACTATAAATGTCCTTTTACCCATGAGCGGAACTACAGCCGAAAGGTTGTCCAGAGGTTGTGGTGCTAGGGGTCGTGAGACAAGAGTGCGTCGACCTCGGTTATCCCTTAGTCTGTCAGAGGGCCCAAGAAATCGGTGGATTGAGGTCTCAGTTTGGAACTCTATTATACAATGGCGGAACATCCAAATACACGACCCCTCAAATACACATGTCTGCTGTACAACTATGACGAGATGCCAGACTCTGGCAAGAAGGGTCAGGGCGAGAAGTGCGAGTGTTACTTCAAGTCATATTTTATCGGGCTGAGTAGCAGAACCAGATGCGACTTGTTTTATCCATAAACCGTGCTCGCCTGGGTGGACACCCCAGCACAGTCGAACGTTATGCAAGTTTTTTTTGTATCCTCGATACTCCTGATTTCTTTACTCATGTGTCAATTGCAAGTGTAGGTCAACCTTCCCGCCCCTGAGGATCCCCAACAAAACCCCTCCATCTCGCTAGATGAATTCTCTGCAGGAGATTGTCCTCCTACAATGGACCCAACAATTCGCGTTCCGCTTGACCTTGCAAGGCTCGGTGTTGCTGCAGCTCGCGAGATTAGAGAGCGAGGCAATATCCCCGCCGAGTAAAATTATGTGCAGCGGATACGGATCTGAAAATATCATTATAGAGGATAAAGAGGTCTGTTGAAGGACTAATTCCCCAAAAACGAGTGGTGGGAATCTAGATAGTTATAGACATAATCCTAGAATAACAAAGAATAATACAACATTATGAAATAACAAACATGACAGAAACTCATGCAAACTTCCCACACTTTCCACAACAATCTGCAACATCCCGTGACATGCCCAAACATCGCCGAAGACAATTTCCCAAAATCCTAGCATCCGAACAACCTAAATTCTATCCCCTATCACCTCATAGCTACTCCTTCTAGCCCCCCCGTGAGATATATCTCTATATGTCGACTAACGTGGTTGTTGAAGGGGCTTCGGAGGTAGAGGGTGTTGCATAGGCACCAGCTTCAGGAGAGGGCACAGCTGCCATTGTTGAAAACTATTGATGTGAGCAATCCGCTTGTTCGATTTCGTCGGCCTGTCCTAGTTAGGGGATTATACCGGAAAAGGAAATGGCTCCAAGTTCCCCACCAAACTCCTCAGAAGCCACCAAAATTTAAATTCCTTTTGTAGCCTGTGACTTATCTTATACTCGTTTCTCTCTCAGACTCCCCGATCTGCGATTCTTCTTTGGTGATAGCATTTATGCCAAAAAACCGTGAAATTCGGGAACAAACATAGGGATGTTGAAGAATGAGATGTATCTTTGGTGAATACAGCATGAACGCCACGGCATTGTTGGTGTTGTATATTGCTAGGAGTCAGGACGGCGAAGGTAGAATGGAAATGTTTGTGGTTCTAGTCCATATATTGGGTTTAATTGACGACAGATGGTCACTATAGGGGAGCCCGGCTGGAGTACTAAAAACACCTTAGGCGGCGGCGAATATGTGCTAGGAGTAGTCTCTGAGTACACCCGTGAGGGAGGAAGCGGGTAGGCAGCTGCTATATCAGGATCGAAGAGCGTTGGCGGGAGAGGAAACTCAGGGGGTGGTGGGATCCAGTCGGTTATTCTAGAGGCGAGGTCTGCTGAATCTGCAGATATGTTGGTTTGATTTTGATACTGTTGTGACGATCGCTGCCGCTGTCGGTGTCGATGGGACGCTTGAGGCGCGCGTCCGTGCGCAGAACATTTCGCAGCAAGGCCGGCCATTTGTGCAGAAAGGTGCTGGACGTAGCTCGAAGCCACAAAGTCCAGAGAGCTCAGGTTGTCATTAGCGTATTTTTGTTTCCCTTCTTCCTCGCCGTCATCGGCAATGGCGGTGGCTTCGATGTGATCTTGTCTTGATTCGTGCGCTCAATGACTGTTAGAAAAGCGTCTAGGATACGGCGGATCGCGGCCTCCTCACCAGTGAAATATCCGTAGGTGTAGAGTTCTAGAGTGTCATTTGGAATTTCGACTGGAAGCTCGTTTAGCAGTGGCGGCAAGTTCTGGGCTTTTGCTGGAGCGTTAGTTTCATTTCTAAAAGAAAATGAGGTAGGGAAAGGGAGCAAACTGGCTGTCGGTTGGGAAAATCTTCGTTGCATCGTGGGAGCGGAGTGTGGACGGGCGGTAAGAGGGAGGGAGGTAAAAGGTGAGCGGAACTACAGCTGAAAGATTGTTAATATGTTGTGGGGCTTGGAGTGAGCGAGTGAGCCAAGAGAGCGTCCACTTCCGGTAGACTATCCTTGGACGGATGACACGGTCAAACCTGTACTCGAGTATCATACGTACAATCCAGTGGCCCTTATAGCCTGGTCTTGTTCCCTTAATTACCGATATATTCAACTTTCGAGGTCTTCCCGGACTCTCAGTTCCAAGAAATGCTATCCAAAGTGCGCCCAGCATTTCTCCCCAATGCATACATGACCAAATCCAACAACGTTTAACCCGGTGAGACATGTGTACTAGTCTCCAATCTCAAATTTGATAATTGTTTGAAAACCTGCTGGACAAGGGAAAATATGGGATTTGGAATTTGAGATTCTGTGTCATCACAGTTGCCAACAGAGCATCTCAAATTCCAATCATTTGAAAACCAGGCATGATAAACGGCCCTTAAGTAAGCTTGGTAACACTTCAGCAGCCGAAGGTGAGGCAGCTTGTAGTCACGTCCCTTTCTACCGTTTTCAACATTGTTCTTCTACTCCTCTACTAAAGTGAAGCAACTTTCCTCCTCTTACCACCTATCCCCCTATTCCTTCTCAAAAACACAGTCTTAACAACCATCATCGCTCATCACACTTTCAGAACCATTGAATCCCACACCTACTACTGCTCTGTCAGGTTCCAGTTCTCTAAAGTTTACATCCACCAGGATCCTCCAAGAACTTCAGCTATGTCTGCATCAACCGAGTCTCTCCGGGTTGATGAGGAAACTCATCCTGTCGCATCTGATTTTGCACCTTCCAGCCCAGCCTTCACCAAACTGGCGGCACTCATCCCAGGTGAGAACATGCTCAGTTTCTCCACCGCTGTCGATCTGGCCATCAACATTGAAGTCAAAATGAACCAATGTCTTGAATCAGAAACCTGTTGCTACATGCTTGTTAGTGGTGTCGCAGACCACATGGTTGAAGCCATCAATGACGCGTTGAAGGAACTTGGTATTCGCGAAAACACCCGATTCACCTATGAGCAAACAACGCAATCGCTGATTGTCATGTTGGTGATGCCTGTCGGTTTGCAGGGAGTCGTGAAATCGAGCTTCCACGCTGAGCTCTAGGGCGGTGTTGGCACGATTCGCGGGAATCCTTACCTTCAATTGTATAATCACGCGCCCCACACGTTCTACTCTGCTCATGGCCGGAAGAAAGAGGTCGACAGCTGCTTCACAACAGTTGCGACCCGAGCGGCTGCTGACCGGTGGCCAACATTCATCATCGAAGTGGGATACTAGGGAAGTCTACCTGCCCTGCGATGTGATGCTGAGTGGTAGTTAGAGAACACTGGAGGGCGAACCAGGATGGTAACCATTATCGAGATTGCCAAGAACCTAAACTCCCTGCTTCTAGAGTGTTTGGAAGTGATTCCAAATCCTAATCCTCAGGTCATCGAAAACACCGGACCATGGAGGCCCGATCGGATCCAATCTTTTGATATTGACGGTGTTGGAACAGTGAGCCCGGCCGGGCATGATCTAGTGATCCCATATCGCACACTCTTGGATAACACACGACCAGAAGACCCTGATATTATCATATCTGCAACGAGATTATCGGAATGGGCATTATATGTATATGGCGAGTTCCAGTAGTCGTAGCCTGTGCGTCAATTAAACTGATAGCAGAATCCGGACAGTTCAGGATAAGGCCTATTCCCAATTTTTCACATTGTTCACACTTTATTTTTCTCTTGTAATTTTCTTGCCGAGGTTGGAAATTCCTCATAACGAATAACTGCTAGTTGAGGCTAAGGCATGTTGCAACTTTTTTATGTTTCTAGATAGGCATTGTTGCCGGAATGAATCTTTTGTCTGGAAGACTTCTTTTGGCAGGAGAGATGGTTTATTTCAATGGATAGAAATATCTTATACCCCATTACTCGCACTTGAGCTTGAAACCTTCACCCACTGTCTCTCTTTTTCTGATCTGCATCATTTGCTGGCATGACTGCGAGGGGGGAGTGATTCTGGTGACTGGAGAGTATTGATGGGAATAATTGGAGATATTTTCTGGGAAATCGTGATTGTTAATTTTCGGACATATTCCTCCTTTCATATTTTTCATGGGACTTTACCTGCGTACTTATTGGCCCTGCCGCCATTATAGCCGTGGCAGGGGGGATTGTGAAGGGAATATCATAGTTGTAAAATCACCACGGTAAATAAAAACAATGTCATTTCTGTCCCGCCGCTCGCCTTCACACCTTATCACTCATTGATTGACACCCCTCTTCCAGACGAAGGGCACTCATCATCGGCGCCGTGACCCTAATATATCTCCAGAGCTGCGCATATATGTACCCGCGTTACCGTTGGACTGAGCACACACCGGGTATACATAAAGGTGAGTCAGGGGATACGGAGATATCGAGAGATTATGCACTTCATTTGGGCTTCAAGTTGTATCTAAAGTAATATCTATCGTTTCCCCAGGTATTGTTCCATCCGTCCGATTCCCGAGCAACGATATAAGTTGTCTCGTTTGTGCGCGCGTCGTATCGTGGGGGAAGTCGTTTCACTGGAAGAAAGAAGCACCCGCTTTGATCCATGTAAACCAATCTGAAAACCCGGATTGATATTTGATGCTAGTAGAATCGACGCATAGTGCATACCTATGCGCATTTGCCGGCAGGTGTAGCAGAGATGTGTGCGCCACATCTGGTATTTCAGGAGTAGGTAACTCGAGCGGCAATCTTGCACTACGGAAGAAAAGAGAACATGAAGTGAAGCTTCCTTGCACAGCTGTTGATTGCCGAAAAGGTGTTTGGGGCTGTGGATATGATGGCTGAGAGACTGAGGGGGCGGCAGACAGCTACGTTGTTTGAAAGGACAGCTTGCGCGTAGTGAATGGTCATGAGGAGGAACAAGGACGGGATACGGAAAGTGAGTGGACCACACTAGGACTCCCGGAAGTGCTTGGAAAGCACTATTGCTGTCCAGGAGGAAGCTTTTAGATCCCCGATAGGATGTGGACAGCACTATGTAGTTCCGGCTATGGGGAATAGGAGGGGACTGATGGGGCGATTGACGGGAAGAATTTATTGTTTGTTTATTCCGGGATTTTGCATAAAAGACTATCTCTTCTGCCACTTAGTTGTTTTCCTTTTCCTCCTGAAGCTTCTGCTCCGCCCCCAACCTTCATATATATTTCTTCAACCCTGTGTTCCCCCTTGAACACCTCCCCCGGCACAAGTCCTCCACTGAACGGGCAAGCATTGTTCTCATGAGTGATATTCCTAATAAGACAAAATAAGCAAGCAGGAGTAAACCTAGTCGTTACTATTATAATACTAATATTCTTCCAGAAGGAGTGCCATTGGAAACTTGACAGGAAACCGTACAAAAAACGAAACCCCGGCCGTCCAAAGCTCCGTATCCGTATTTTGTGGTTCTGCATTTCCTACTATATATTTCGCTCAACAATCCTACCAGGCACAACGAATGGTTTCTACAGTCCGGATAACTAGAACGAGAAAGAATTTCTATAGAAAAACAAAAGAGGAACTCAAAAGCATGCCAGTAGTTAAATGGTCACCATTTTCCACTACAGTATCTCCAATTAAATATATGAACAATCATTTGCCCATAGCAGTCATTCCAGCAACAATACCAACCAGGAAAGGCAAGAAATTAGACAAAGGTTTTAAGCTAAGCTGTCAGTAAGAGTGTAGAAGGTACTGCTAAACCATCGAAAGAGAATCATACCTCCTGCCAAAAGAACACCTCGCGACAAAACAACCATTCCAGTAATGATACTTATCCACAAACACAAGAAAGGTGCAAGATGTCTTAACCTCAACTAGCTGTTATTTTGCTATGTAGAATGCCCACTCTTGTCAAAAAAAGAAATCGTGTCTGGCCAACGTGAAAAAGTAAGAATATCCCTCATGCCGAACTAGCCGTATTCTGCTCCAATACGCCTCACTTGAATTGGGCCACCCGGTGTGACTACTGGAAGTCGGAGTATCTATCTAGTGCTCATACTGATAACTCCGCACCAGAGAGTACAATATCAGTGCCACCAGGTTGCGCTGTATCGAAGCGGGTCCCGTATGGGATCACTAGATCTCGTGCAGGTGAGGCCACGGTTCCAGTATTGCCAATCTCGAAGCGTTGGGTCCAGCGAGGTCCGAAGGGTGTCCTATTTCTCGTGACCTTCCAATTAGGATCTCCTATCATTTCCCAACACTCCAACTCCAGCGAGGGTGGATTCTTGTGAATCTTTACAATGATAACCATCCCGGTTTGTCCGCTTGAGTTCACCGACCACTATTAAGCATCCAAATGAAGGGCTGGGGGACTTTCTTTCCGAGTATCCCACCTCGATCATAACATATGGCTACTGGTGATGCCCTAGCCGTGTATCACGTGGTCTGAAGCCTGCATCGCCTTGTTTGCTCCTCTTACCGGGAACCTGAAACGTAGTGGCCCCAGCAGGCACGAAGGAACGGTAAAAATGTCCAGGAAGGTTTGAAACCTTCCTCTGGACATGGACCCGTAAACGCCGGCTCATGTTTTTATGCGCAGCACCAGGCCTCACCAACCTGACAATGAGCGATTCCATTGTTTGCTCATATGTGAATCGGGTAGCCTTACGAATACAGAGTTCCCCCACCGCCTCCTCGATTGACTCAATCATGCCTTCTGCAACACCAGTGACAAGCATGTACCAACCGGTTTCGGGTTTAAGACATTCTTCAATTTTAGCTTCAATGTCGTTGGCCAGGTCAGCAGCCGTGATGAGTCGGAGTTCGTTCTCGGTTGGGATCCGTGAGGCTAGTTGGGTGAAGGTTGAGTCTGAAGGTGTCAAGTCAGGCGACACCGGATGACTGTCCTCATCAACCTGGACTCGGTGGTTGTAGCCATGGCAGAGGCTTTTGTGGACTCTCTCCCGTTAACGAAGCTAGTGCCTGCCGAAGCTCCTGGGGTACATGATTCACCATAAACACTGAACGGAGAAGGTTCACGGTCGGAGACGTCCCCAAATACCTGTGGCATTTTTGTAAAAGGTACAGCCACTCGTCAGAGGTGTTCGTGATCTGAGACATGTCTAATTGCGATTGTGCCATAGGCCCTGTAGTGTGGTGGTAGTGGAGTTGCAGTCAGTATTGGCGGTGACCGGTGGTCACCCTCAAAATCCCTAGTCACTGGTCACCACCCTTATGCCGTGACCAGTGGTCAGGACCGGTCACAGCAGGGGTCAGCAAACGTGGGTTAGGGGTAGGGTAAGGGTTGGGGAGGAACACTTGAGAAAGGTAAATCTGTCACTCTTTTCCCTTATCCCCACGGGGCATTTTGGTGAAATGGAGGAAGGAAGAAAATTAGAAAGATAATAGCCGGTTCTCCTCCTATTTTGCTGTCACTCATAGTTGGTGGAAGCAAGTGTGACGTGGAAGCAAGTGTGATGCTATGGTTTTTTTTCTTTTTTCTTTTTTCTCAATTTTAGAGTGATAATTGGTGATACAATTTGAGAAAAAGAAGCTTTGTAAGCAGAGATAATGTACGCAAGTTACGAACCATCTTTACATTAAGCTTCTTTTTCATCTTTGAACATATATGCGATTCTACTCCTCCAAATCGAAAACTACCAATCTGTATTGACTATGGCAGAGATTACAGAAACAACTCACCAGAGATTAAAGAAGTGATTAAATCAAGCTCTAGAATGGCTACAGGAAGACCATAACTGCACAACAAATGCGGCAGCAGCACAATTTCAGGTAAATAGTGTATTATGCTGCAAAAAAAAGTAATTGCTGATTGATTTTAGGTAAATTCTTCATCCCTCCAGATGCATCAACTTCACCACTGACATCAACAAAGAAACTCTCGTGGGACCTTCAATGAACATGGGGGTAATAATATTATCCTAACTACAGCTCAAGAGAAGGCTCTTCACCTCTACTGTTATGAGCAATGGGAGATGGGAATTGGAGCAACACCATCCATTATATATGCTGCAATTTGCCATCTCAAACAGTAGGAAAAATGCAGTCAACCATTAATCTCCTGGTTCCACAAATGACTTAAAAAGAATTCGCCTCTTCATATGATTAAGACAAAGCCAATTGCAAGAGCCAGAATTACCACTCATACAGAGGAAGATTTAAAAACATTCTTCACCAACTATCAAGAGAACCTTGATTGCTATGGCATCCACCATGCCAGATATATCTACAATATGGATGAATCTGTGGTTCGAATTGGATGTCCAACAGGAGAGATCATTGTTGTTCCAACTGAGGTGAAGGAACTATATACTGCCAGTCCAGAGAATCAGAAGTCTCTTATGATTATTGAAGCAATATGTGCGGATGGAACTCCCCCACCACCTCCTGTTATTATCTGTCCAGGGGAGAAGATTATGGAAAGTTGGATTCATGAGAACCTGACTGGAGCAGAGGTAATTACTATATCACCTACAGGATACGACAATGAAAATATCGCCCTTGCCTGAGTTGATCACTTTATTAAGCATATAGAGTCAGGTCCTGACAAACATTGGCATATGCTTCTTGTTGATGGGCATATTACTCACTGCCAGAATGACTTCATAATCAAAGGTCATGAGAACTATATCGTTCCCTTTGTATTTCCATCTCATCTGACTCATGTTCTCCAGCCTCTCGATGTTGGTGTTTTTTGTCCCTGGAAGCATTACCACAAGCAAGCTATCTATCATGCTTTAAGATCTCATGATATCAAATTTACGGTCTCTTCCTTCTTCCAAGACTTAGACACCATCCGCAAACAAACCTTCTGATCTCATACAATAAAGAATTCCTTCAAAGATTCTGGCATGTTCCCTGTCTCCTATAAGAATGCTATAAAGAAGATGCGATACTACAATAATAAGATGACCATTGTATCTGGAAGGGAACCTCATGGAGGGGATAACCATGAAGTTCATGAGTTGGGACATGGTAGTCAAGCAATTACTGCTGAAGATACAGTATCAGATCTTTCTCACCTCCCAAGTACATATTTCGAGTCACAGGCTGGAATACAAGAATGGGTAGACCGAGCAGCAATATTCAGTCCTAAAGCCAAAGATCAATTTAAGCAATGGGCTCAAGGAACACAAGTTCTTTTGGCTAAGGCTCAACTTCAGGAGGAGACATACAATAATATTCACGAAAGGATCCGAACTGAAGAAACCTGCAAGAGAAACTCTCACTGCATCATCCAAAAGGCTGGAGTTCTGACTGTGCAAGAAGCTTGAATGCGGAAAAATGAGAAGGAAGAGAAGAAGAAGCAAACTGCAATTAAGAAAGCAACAAAGGATATCAAAGTTGCTATCAATAAGGCAAAAGCGGCTCTCAATCGGTGTGGTA
This sequence comes from Choiromyces venosus 120613-1, assembly GCA_003788595.2. NCBI lineage: Eukaryota > Fungi > Ascomycota > Pezizomycetes > Pezizales > Tuberaceae > Choiromyces > Choiromyces venosus. The sequence continues at coordinate 448,393 of ML120441.1, forward strand.
TTGATGCTTAGAAGTCTGAGAAGGAACACAAGAAACAGGTCAAGATTATACAGTCTCAAGGGCAAACCATTCCAGCTACCTTGTTAATATCAATTCTGGACCCTGAGAAGAATCCAACGCCCGATGATCTAGAATCAATCCTAGCACCACCAGACCTCCTCCAGGTTCTTACCTTACTTGAACCGCCTGATATTTTCAATACTTCAGTTATTGATCCATAGCTATTAGAGAGTGCAAATAGAATTTTGGAGTTGGAACATGAAATGAGACAACCAGGTAGTGGGATTGGAAATATACCATCTCAAGATACTCAAAATTATGGTATGGATGAGGATTTGGGGGATGAATCTGATTCTGATTTATCATGTATATCTTTAGACTATTGTACGGAATGCCGATTTTGTAGGCTTCTATTAAAATAACATAGTAGCTTATGATTTCTATTGTATACTACACAGAGGATAGTTTTCTGAATTTCTACCTCATACCTGGTGATCAAATATCACTCTAAAATTGCTCTAAAATTGAGAAAAAAAAAAAACCATAGCATCACACTTGCTTCCACGTCACACCTGCTTCCACCGACTATGAGTGACAGCGAAATAGGACGAGAACTGGCTATTAAATCATTGAATACTGTATTTTGAAAGAATTTTATTTAGGGCCTGTTCGGCATGTACCAGGTTTTTTAAACCATGGTATTTCCTGAAAATGACATAAGTCAAAATAAAAAAACCACCTTATTTCAACAAATAAACCTATTCAGCCGGTCAGATTTTTAACATTGTATTTGTTGATTTGTATAATCTAACTTTCAGGGACAACTCTTTTCCCTCAAATAATACATATAACCATGAAAAAAAAAAACTCTTTCCCCACACAAGGACTCATTTTCTTTAATTATAAATAATTCATACTACACTGTTATCTTTACATTTTTCTATTAACTACTACATCTAAAACCTCCACCTCCTCCTGCTACTCATATTGCCACTTATCATCAATACTACTAGTATTATTACTACTACTACCACTACCATAAACCCCCCCCCCCACTCCTTCCCCATTATCTCAACTACCACCACAACCTCCAACTAACCCCCCAGATCACAACAACTTGTGCAGCCAACTCTACAACTATTAACACCAGCTTATCAACTACCGCCCAACCTCAATCAACAGAACTATCACCTTACCAATAACCAATACAACAGATCAATTTTACTTTCTCTCTAGACTACTCTCATCTTTGTTGGCTCATCTCTTATCACAAAAGCAATAGCAACTACCACATCAATAATTCCCTTTGATAATTATATTTACCAGACTCCAAGCTACTCTCCTAGTCTCCAGTTTTAACCTCTATTAGTATTGTGCCTTATACTCAAAATATTTCCTGAAATTAGCAATTAACAATTTATTTCACATGTTCAAGTTGCTAACTGAGTAGACCTCTATCTAGTACAATAGGTAATAGTATCTGGATTGAAACAACAGAGAAATATCTGATTGAAGCTTTGTTACAACATGTAAGGGACAGTAGTGGAGTAGAAACTACTTTCAAAAAAACTGTATGGACTCAGATTGCTGCTGAACTGAATGTCACCATTCCAGTTATGCTTTCAACACTAATTACAGCTAAACAAGTAAAGAATAAAGAAATTATGCTATGTACTATAAGGGATCAAATCTATCATATATGAGAGGAATAAAAATGGGATCATGGAATTACTAACAGCCTTATTGCTTATGCTATAGTTGAAGAAAGAATTTGAGATAGTTTGCGCTATTCAATCAAACTCTGGATTTGGATGGGATGAGGCAAAGTCTTTACCAACAGCACCTGCTTCTGTCTGGAAAGACTATCTATCTGTAAGTTATCTGAAGCGTAATATTTCTGTAATAGGGAATTATTTTTAAATTATTAGAAAATATGAAAGTTAATATATGTCTTTTTATAAACTAGCAGGTACATAAAGAAGCAACCAAATACCATACAAAGAGTCTTCCATACTATAATCTTCTAGAAGAGCTTTTCAACAGTTTGGTAGCTTCTGGTCATTTTGCTTGGACTGGAGATCTGGTATCTCGATTTGAAATTGAGTCTTCAGCAACAAGCATATCACTTGAACAGATGGAAGAGACCTCAGAGTCTAACTTTATGGATTCCTCCAGCCAAGCTGGAGTATAGAGGTCTTTACCTAGACCTAGTTCAATTGATATAGGGAGCCTGAGGACCTCCCTAGCTAGAAGTATTAGTACTAGTTCTGACAGTCTAAGTACTGATGATGTTGAAGGCGATGGCTTACAGCACAGGAGAAAGCTTGTATGCCTAACTAAACCAATACCAGGGACTTTGGCTAATACTCTTCTTGCACTATGTGATGCATCAATACAACAGAAACTGCAAGGCAAACCAATCAGTAAAGAGGAGCAAGCCATTAAGACTCTTCTAGAACTCTATCAGAGATCAGACAAGTATTCTACTGAGCAACTTACAGACCTTGTTGATATTCTTTGTGAGAGGAAAAATGCTCTTTGCTTCTTATTAATTGAAACTTCTGAAGATATTAGAAATACTTGGCTGTCACAACAACTTGCAGCCATAGGAGGTGTTTAATTAAATATTATTCCCTCTAATATATGTCAATTGTTCTTGTCTGTATCTATTCTTACCCCCTTTCCCCAATTAAGAATTTATTTTGCAATCAATTACTGACCTTCCATTCAGGTCTAATAATAGTCTGAGTTACTACTCAGCATTGATGGATTGTTAAGTTGGGTTGAGTTCTAGTTTCAGTCACTATTTTGGGTCAGTAGTTCTCTATTTGATTGAAAAAAATAGTCATTGTCTATACTTCTTCACAATATATTTCTTTAGAAATAGTCTATATGCTGATGTATTCTCAATTTCTTTTACTCACAGATTACATTCTACCTGGTAGTATTGGTTGTGGTTCAGTCTCACATTACTGTTTTACTTATTAGTCCTTTCTCTTATCCTACTTCGTTAATTTTTGTATAGTATAGCATACTATCAGTTGATACTTGATTGTCTATTTTCTAAATGAGAAGCTTGAATAATAGACATTACCTTTTCATATATTTCCTCTTTCTGTCTAGTTGGAAATATGCTTATATATTTTTCTTTGAAAAACAATGGAACAAAGTTGCTTATAACTTTTACAAATGTCTCTATACTTAATAGTCAGTTCCCTTCCTATTTCACATTACTCATAGTTGGGAATAGCAAGTGCAATGGAAAAGCAAGTGCAACACAATACCAAGTTTTTTTTTTTTGGTTGCTAGGGCAATAGTAAAGCAAGTGCAACACAACATAAAGTTTTTTTTTGTTTTAACTGATATAGATAATATGAGTAATCAACCCAATGTTGCTCCAACTCTATCACACTATCTCGACCCCCCCTCCACCTCCAACTACTACAATACCAGAACAATATCAAATCACTAGCTACAATGACTGATATCTCCAAAAAGCTTGAAATGAAACAACAACTAAATAAAGTACTCGAATAGTTAAAACAAGAGCTAACTGAAGAAGCAAGTACTGCAGCACAACCTTTTGATGTGAATGCAGTCTCCATCTAGTCACACCAGCTATGAAAACATAAACTAGTACACAATTCCCATAGAACCTTCAATCAGCATGTCAGTAATAATTTGATCTTGACTAAACCCCAAGAAGAAGCTATCTATCGGTTCTGTTACCAGCAATGGGAGATGGGAATTGGAGCTACACCATTGATAATTTATGCCACAATCTGCCAACTCTGTCAGGCAGAGAAACAAAATCAACTATCTCAAGCCTGGTTTCATCAATAAGTTAAAAAGAATCCTAGTCTTCATACAATTAAGACAAACCCAATTGCGCAAGTTCAAATTACCACACATAGTGGGAAGGACCTAGAAGTCTTGTTCTAAAACCATCATAACACCCTTGCCAAGTATGGTATCAACAGGGTGAAATATATTTATAATATGGATGAATCAGGTATATAAATTGGTTGTCCTACAGGGGAAACTGAGATTGTCCCCTCAGAAGTTAAGGATCTCTATACTGCCAGTCCTGAGAATCACAAGTCTTTGACTATTATTGAGGCAATATGTGCCAATGGAAGTCACCCCCCTCCTTCTGTCATTATTTGCTTCGGAGAGAAAATTATGGAGAGTTGGGTCCATGAAAACCTTACAGGTGCTGAAGTCATTATAGTCTCTCCTACAGGTTATACTTATGAGACCACTGCACTTGCCTGGCTTAATCACTTTATTAAACATGTTGGAGCTGGACCAGACCAACATTGGCGTATAGTCCTTCTCAATGGTCATATTACACACCGCCAGGATGACTTTATTATTAAATGTCACGAGAATCATATTGTTCGCTTTGAATTTCCTTCCCATTTAACACATGTTCTGCAACATCTTGATGTTGGAGTTTTCTGTCCCTGGAAGTATTACTACAATAAAGGAATCAACCATGCACTGTACTCCCTTGAGATTCAGTACACAATTTCTTCCTTCTTCCATGATCTGGGCTCCATATGTGAGCAAACATTCCAACCACATACAATCAAAAATTCATTCAAAGATTCTAGAATGTTTCCTGTTTGCTATAAGGCAGCATTAAAAAAGATGCAGTATTATAATAATAAGGCAAAGCGTACCATCATAGAGTCTGTTGGTTTAAGAGATAGCTCTAAAGCTGCTTCAAGTCAGCATGAAGTATCTGTAGAACATGATGGAGACTTGGAACCTCCTACACCTTCAAGCAGTAATTTTGAGTCACAAAAGGGTCTTGCAGATTGGGTTGACAAAGCACAAACCTTTAGTCCAAGTTCTAAATTACAATTTGCAAAATGGGCAGAAGGAACTCAAGTTCTTCTTGCCCAGGTACAGGTTCAAGAGGAAACATACTTAAGTATTCAAACTCAAATACATCAAGAGTCAATAGATAAAGAAAAGTCTAGGCATGTAATTCAGAAGGATGGAGTTATATTGTTGAAGAAGCACAACTCTGAAAAAAGGAAAAGGAGGAGAAGAACAAGGCTGCTGCCATAAAGGAAGCCCAAAAAAATATTCAGGTTACTATTAATAAGGCAAAAGCAGTATTAAAATATTGTAGTATTGATGCTCATAAGGCTGAAAAAGAATGAGTACAACAGATCAGGAATATCAGAAAAGAAGCCCAAATTGTTCCCCCAGAGCTTCTGATTGCTATTACAGATCCTGAAAAGAACACTACAGCAGAAGATCTTAAGTCACTCCAGCCACCACCTACCCTACTGCAAGCTTTATTACTGCTAGAGGGGACTTCAGTCCCAAGGAGTGTTGTAATTGATCCCCAATTACTCAATTATCAAGATAAGGAGAGAGAGTAGGACATTGATAGGGTACAACAATATACTGAAGGAGGGGATAGACAATAAAGAGGAAATAATGAAAGTAACTGGATTCTTGAGAGTGATTCCAAGGACTTGGCTGGAGAATCTGATTCTGATTTATCTTGTATATCATATGACTCAATTGCAAGAAACACTGATTTTGTAGGCTTGAACTGAAATAATATATCTTGGATAGAGGGTACAGATTTGTAGTTAATAACTCATACTATCTATATCAGCTGAAACAAAAAAAAACTTTATGTTGTGTTGCACTTGCTTTACTATTACCTAAGTTATTTCCTAGATATAACTTTACAACTTAATGAATATAAAACACCTTTACGCTCTCTACTAAAAGAAAGGACATTGCAAGATATCTTCCTTGTAAGACAAGAAAGAAAGTGAACGAATAGCTTAGTCTTAGGAAGACTAAATATGACAATGAATACCAAGTAAGTATTAATCCCATTTACAGTATCTAATAAAGATCGATATAACATCATTGCCTGTTGCTTGGTTGTATACTAGGAGTGATAGAATAAGCGATCCCAGCAGCATCACTGTTTTCAGTTCCTCACAGTGAGGCTACAGAGCATTGCGGCCATTTGTGGCAATATGTCTGGTTTCTTCACTGCATCCTAATGATGTAGGGACCCATGATATCCCATGGTGTCATTGCGACATCAGGACCCATGACGTTTCACTGCGTGGTGTCATCAGGTTCCTAATCTCAAGGACTGACCAATCCCCCACCATAATTTTCTACATTGTGTACTTTTAGTTGTATCTATTATTTAGTTTCTATTAATTAGTTTCTACATAGATGTTTCTATATACAGGTTGCAATGAAAGATGCTATAATATTCTCCATGCCATTCAACCATCCTCGATGCAGAATATGTGCCCAAGCCAACAGTTGTCACCTGACTCTGTTCTCTCATGACCCCTCAATAAATCTCGTTGAATGTCCTAAAATCAATATCGCTATTAACAAGCCATCATTGGTCTGTCTCTGGAATGAGGTGCGCCAGGCCTAGGATTGTCCCTATGTCTACTATAGTAAACTCTCGTGTATTTTCCCTTAGCTGTACCATGACAAGGCTGTGGATGTTAGATACGCATCGCGAGTTAACCACGTTCAATAGTTGGACACATGCAAGCCTGCGAACCATGTCCTCATGCATGTAGTCTCTGATTTTGAAGAGCGCCAGGAACTTTCTGGGGAGATGGCCCTGGAGCACATCATACATACACTCGCCACCTGTCTGTACCCTAACCCAATTATTGCGACTCGCCTGGTTCATGAAGAGTTGGGTACCAGTGGAGTGTGTCCTGTGGATATCATAAATGTCAGTTTCCTGGAATGCTAAGATGGAGATTTCAAGTTGTATTAGTCGTTCAACTAGAAGGAATCTAAGGATGACAGGATCGTCAGGAAGGTGGTGTTCACTGGGTAAGCTATTCTGGCTATATCTAATCAATTCCAGACAGATGCTCTCCAGTGAGATACCCAAGACCTTGCGAAAATCAATCCCATCGAAAACATCATGACGATACCACTTCAGGATCCTATGAATGGTGACTGGCACAGATTTTAAATTCGTTTTATCCAAATGTTCCATGACATCAGCAGGGAGATTAGCCCCATAATGTCAAAGAGAATCCAGGTTCAAAAGTCTCATTCGGATTGCATGCTTGCAACCATAACTGTGCAGGATCTGTCTTGTGGCACCGTTTTTATTCGAATGGCGCCACCCATACTTGATTTGATCCTTATGTGTGAGCTTGACAAACTTCAAGGAATACATCTGAATGTTGCCGAACGGGTATATGTGACCCTGAAAATGACTTAGCAGATGCATCTTAATGAAGTCGAAATGAGATTCTGTATAGATTAGTTCCACATGTTGGTCGATCTCTTCTTTGCGATCCTGCTCCAGTACCCAACACTGGCTGGATTTCACAACAAATTGGTTTACCCGTGTTCTCTGATGTAGTAGCTTGCTTCGCTGCTCATCAACCTTTGCTCTTGTCCTCTTCAATATTGGAAACTCCAAGAAGATATCTTTCACATCATCAAGCCGATTTAGATATTGTTCCATATAATGCAAGGTCCCAGGTGTATGGCTTCTATATTGGGCCATCAAAGCCAAACTGAGCAATGCCTTGATGCAGGCGAGCCTGCATTTGAACGGTAATACTTGTGTACTGTGAGGCTGCCTCAATACCACAGCGAGAACTCCAAAAAGACAATACCTCAGGTTCCTCATCTCCTTTCCTTGCTTCTGTGCAACCTCAAAGTATGCTTTTTTGGGTGTAAAGAATCCTTAGGGTGGTGGTAAAGCATTCCAGACATTGTCAAAAGCCTCCAGTCATGCATGTTTCTTTAGGAATCCCTGAACCCAGTCCATCATATACTTGAATAGTCCCAAATAAACTGTATGGAGCAAATCTGGCTTGTGCAGATCAGGTGCTGAAACCCATTGAAGCCCATGAAAAACATTCCATCCCATCTTGATACCAGGTGCCTGAAATATGGCATTCATGTATCCCAACCCTGAGTCTGTTGACTGATGCTCATTTTCCTGTTCGAGATGTTCGCATGTGGCATAATCTCACATCCATTACGTCTCCTATGCATCAGTCCCTGATGCATCAGGAGGCACTTCACATTTTGGACAGGCATTAGATTTCACTCCATGTACTGCAACATTTTCCATATGGTCTGCAACCCATGTGGATAAGATAGGGAACTAACACCAAACCTTCCTGTCGGCACAGTCAATTGAGACACCATCAAGCGCCGCATCTTGCAAGGGTGACAGTATGATTTCAAATACACCTTGTAGTATCTGGGTATTGATTTGTCTCTGCACATTGTCTGCTGAAGCAGACTATGGGAACTTGGGAGGGACGGGTAATAGTGCAAGATGGAGAACTGCCATTGATCCAGGTCTGTTATGCCTAGTCTATAGGAGATTTCAGGTCATGATAAAGACAGGCCATGCTTTCTTGTCACCTAAGAAGTTGGTAAGATACATCTGATCAGACATTCTAATTATTGGAACTACAGTTGTGACACATGAAAGTGTATCCTATAAATGGTTAGCCAGTACCCTGATGAAGGAGGTTGCAAAGCAGGTTGTACGGTACTTGGAGGTCCCACCACCAGTCCACTGTATGCATTTCGGCATATATCCTATGTCTATTCTGGTCATAATCATACCGCAGCATGTAGACCAAGTCATCCCTGTATGCTATCTGCCGAAGAAGGTATCTGACACAGTCAAGGACATTCCAATAGAAGAAATACTTCATTCTTTTGCCATCGTCAACTTCACCTTCGAACCATTGTAGATAAATACTGGAGGGGTCCAATGATCAGAGATGATTTTCCACCATGTGTGTTGAACTATAGCTAACCGAAGTAGAACTACCCAGACCGCTGGAAAAGAATTCATTGATTCAAGACTTCTAGACCTTGCTCTTAATAAACTAAGATGCAAGTTTGAGATTGTGAGCATTGGCAAATGGGGCCCATGGATCCTGGCACAGAGTATGGTATTCATCCTCCTACCTGCTGACATCTCCAATCACTTCCCTGGTACCTGGGTAATGCCCTTGTCAGCCGGCCATCACTGAGATATCGTGGTTGAGCACTTCAGCATCAGACTTGTGTGAGATGTCATCACTCAATGCATCAGCATTGCATCCACCAGGGTCCCGATTAGATTCATAGTCTGAATCGGCCCATTTGTTCTCATAATTTACCTCTATGTGGAGAAATAGGTCTATTTCCATGTCATTAATAGGATCCAGGCAGGTGCATGTCATATAGTAGAGGCAAGTACGATGTGCAGATTTGTATGCACAGTTCATAGGTGTTTCTCGTATGTGCCTACCCACATATATCTTCGGCGACACAATGAACATTTGACAGCCATGGTGAAAGTCTACCTAGTCAATCTTGGGGGTTCTCTATATATTATGAGGTGCAGGAGTACTATATATTGTTGATCTTGATGCATGTCTGTGGAATACTGGGTCAACCAGTTTGCACACGGTGAACTATAACTAGTATCCAAACAGGCTTAGCACTTGTAGCTTCACATCTTGTATTACGCCATCTTATCAGATCACCTCATCCTCTTGGTTGTAACACAAGCTACTTCCCCTTCTTGGGCCATCATGCAATGTCACTTTGTATCATGACACTTACACAAATTAGAAGCCTATTTCACGAATATTAATTACACATCACAGTAGGCTTAGGAATGTTGTTCCTGGCTACATTATCAATTGTTCTCATATTATCTTTTTTATTCTGATCTGCCACGAATCCACATATCTACATGTTTGTCCAGCCACATGCCCTCCAGGGTAATCCAACATAGCAGAGGGCAGATAAATCTTATCATACAAATAAGGTAAGTTAATTTCTCAGAAAGGATTCAGAATCAGAACCCTCATTCTGGAGATCAGGGAGAGCAGTGCCATTCATGCAATCATGCTTTCGCTTATGGGTCTGCCCCCTACCAGCACCTGCCTCTGTCTGATTCCCGAAAACATGCCGCAGCAGGGACCCATGTATAGTCGAAACCAAGCAGAGTCAGGAACCAGTCAAGAGCCTTGTATAGTGGATTAGCTTGTGACTATGGATGCCTGAGATCAAACCTGCAGGAAAGTGAAAGCACCATTCTAAATTGAATATGCAAAACCCGCCCCCTTCAAAGTGTCCCAATGGTACACTCATCATCCAGTCGTCACCCTGGTCTAGGTATAGCTCTGTTATGATGTTGATGAGGCACGCACATAGGGAAAAGCACTCATTCTCATAATTAGTCCAGAGATTCCAGAAGTGATGGGGTAATAGCTCAATTGTAGACTGCATTGTGTCACATTGTGGCATGTCAATAGCCCTGAGAAGCAACCGCTTAAGCTGTGTGATATTCTGGAATGAGGCAAGGAGCACTTGTAGGTCTCCGACTGTATTTGAATGAACATTGTTGGTATCCTTAGTCAAAATAGATCCTAGGTCCTCATGTACCTGTTACGCCTAAATGCCCCAATAGAACACCCCACAGTGCAAGTTCGGATAGGCATAGTGTTGTGGATTTTGCAGGAGCCAATCCTCAGTATGATTGTACCTTATGCTACATGGAAGCCTTGGAGGCTGAATCTCACAGTACTTCGTAATGTTGTCTGTAGCCTGCTTCACAATCCTTGCTACAACCTCCTCACTATAGATTGCGGAGGCTGGATTGGTAAATACAACAAGAAGGCAGTGATAGTTGCGATCAAGGGCCACATACAGCTCGCCTGTACCAATGTTAATTTGCTGATATGAGGTGCAGAGCGCCTCGCATTGGTCTAGGTATAGCACTTGCAGGCCACCTAGGTGTGGATGGGAATTGTGTATCTTGATATCTATATTGAGCAACACTTCGATAATGTTTCCTAAGAGTGTGTTATTTGAGTATTGCACAACATGTACTACATGACTGCTATTGCATACCTTGCTTGCGCTAAATAACATGGAACACCTTCTCACCCCTCTCCTTTGCCTCCTCACAGGCCGCCTGGTCCTCCCTGGTCAAGGACATTCCCTTATCAAACCAGCCTTCCATTTCGCTATTGGTGCTTGGGCTGAGCCTTGGTTGCTTACCCTTGGGCTGAGAGAGCTTCATGGAGGCAGACCCCCCATCAATACAGGACTTCACTGTAGGATAAAGTGTAGTATCAATTGTTACTGGCTCCTTGCTCCCAGGCCTATGTCTTATACCAGTGTGTGTTTGGTGGTAGCCGGGATGCATAAGGTTTCCTAGTATACCATTACTGGTACGATGCCGAGGGAGTTGAGAAAGATGTAGCATGACATGGTGCATTTGGAATCGAGGAGCACAAGGTAATCTGTTGAGAATACGGTCAGTTCTAGTATTGTGAGTATCTGCACAGAGGAAAGGCTCCACAAACAGATGTAAACCAATCGGAATACCAATTCTTGCAAGATGAGAAATCTTGCACCACAGTCCCCAAGTTATACCAGCTGTGAAGCCCTATATTGAGAGATGTACACTTGTTTGTAACTTTCTCCCTCTACCAGCCCTAAGTGGTTGGTCAGAAATAAAGTTCACAGAGGTTATCCCAAGAGGCTGGTGCATGTAGCAATTAGAATGACTTGATGGAATGGTTTGGCATTGGAAGGATATAGCTGGAGTGGGGAGACATGTAGAAGAGAATCTGGAGGTACACAGGAGAAGGTGCGAGGATTGGGGTACAAGTACCAGTGTCATGACTGTGACACCATGGGATGTCATTCTGTTGTGACCATGACATGATGGGATATTGTACGGTCACAACCATGATACCACGGGATGTTGTGTGGTCATGACGCCAGGAGGTGTCAGTAATGTAGAAATATGTTACCACTGCCTTTTGGGATCACATCAACAGGTTGGTGAAGATGAGAAGTTTGTATACTTTTCTCATGTTGTATATGATGTGTCAAGTCTAATACAAATGGCTCCAGGAGGGTTGTAGGATTACTGACTATCACTCCTTATTGAAGCAAAAGGTTTTCCTGCAAAATGGCATTTTCAGAGTGTTCAATATTATGTTTGTAATAATTTAAGCATTCTCAACAATGATTGCACTCAAGACTCTGGCATGAAAAAATTAGATGAAATGAGGGTCTTGTTAGGGTAGCTGACTTAATAAAATCTAGCTAAGAACAGTATTATTTACCAACACTATTGGCACTACAGTATTCTCACATTGCCTAAATAGTACTAGAAGTGTCTGAAATCATCTCCTGGTGTCGAGTCAACACAGCTTGAACACCCGAGAGTCTGAATTCAAGCAATCTAACCTACTCATGCATAGATATCAGTGAAAAGACGGATAGGGGTTGTAGCCTGGCCATTTCTCACCAACTCCAAACCCCGGTGCATCTTATCACTAACCTCAATACTCTAGTAGATAATCAACATACAATGAGCTGACACTAGGTCAGTTAACAATAGACAATACGGGATGTGCCAAATCCAGAAAACACTGGATGCCAAAGTAAGGGGGCATGGTGCTATCACTATAATTACATACTAGGCATTTGAGATCCAAATGGCTAGCAATATGAGATGCCAAAGCAAGGGCATCCCACAGTATCTTTACTATCATATAGAGTCACTCAACATCACAAAAGATCCTGCATTAGTTAGCAAATTTTTAAATTCTTTTTTTTAGACTATGAGATAAAGCTCCCTCCTGTCTAAAAACTGCCTAACAAAAAGCTACTTAAAAATAAAAAAAAAAAAAAACTACAAAAGAAAAAGAGCTACAAAAGGATTATTTCTGCGGACCCCAGTGTCTTGTTCCTTACCGGGGTGCAGGAGGGGTCTCCAGGGCCAGAGGAATTGGGTCGTGGGTTGGGAGGCGTCGGAGTCCTGGTAACTGGTGGCACTGGTCAGGAGGCAGCAGGGTGAGAGCTGCCGATAGTGCTGGGAGTTTTATAGAACTTAGCCTTGCAAGGCTGCTGTCGGACAAGATCAAGCAAGCTTCTGTGCTGGTCTTGCTCCGACCGGCGAGGAGGCTCGCCGGCAGTGACAGGGGGCGGAGTCCAGGGTCATGGTTCAAGGAGTGCTCAAGGGACCCATTTCCTCATCCATTTCTTTATCCTTGTCCTATGTGTTTGTGATTTGCACAGATGGTAACCAAAATCTGTTTAGAGTTGGAAATTTACCTCTTCAATCACAATGGCGTGTTCACCAGGATCTTGCCCCTCCTGCTCTTCCTGTGCCTCCTCCTGCTCCTGCTCCTCCTCTGCCTCCTCCTTCTGCTCCTCATCTTCCTCCTTGTCCACCTCCTCTACCTCTACCCCCTCCACCTCCACCTCCACCTCCTTGACCTCCACCTCCTCTACCTCCAACTCCTCCAGCTCCTCCTCTAGCATGGTCTCTCCGATATCTCCAGCCTGCCAACAGCAATCCCAGGCCTTATAGTAGAAGAAGGGATATCTGCGATGGCCAGATGCGGGGGTCTGGTCACGATCCTCTCTCTCACCAAGGCGTGCCTCCAGGACCATCAGATCTACGGGGTGTTTGCCATTTTTGGTAAGGAGCCATGCCAAGATATCCTCATCTTCACAAAGAAAGATGAGTTCCAGGAGTAGGAGAGGATCGAAGGGCACCTGACTAAGTAGCCTAGCATCTTCACCAGTTGCCCCGAGGAGATATTGGGGGCATGGGATTGCCCCCTCTACACACTACCTCTTGACTGCCCTCAACATACTTTCGATGCTCAGTGATGCTATAACTCCCAAGGCGATTCCCTGGTTGGAGTCATTGGCATACCAGGGGTAGCCAAGGAATGGATGCCCTGTTTGTCTGGCACCCGACCGATGAACGATATGGATCCTTATTGCCTGTGGGCAATAAGGGGAGGCCCAATCCGATTGAACCACTGACAATATGTGTTAGCACAAGGATAGCATATAATATATGTGAGGAGGTGATACTTGACCTTACCACTGACCTTCTTTCCCTTCACCAGATGCCGCCTGTTCAATGTCCTCAGGTTCCTAGCTATGTCATGGACCAAGAGCCTGACGTGGTGCTCCACTTGCCAGATGTCGCAAGCTTGGTGCTTGTCTTTAACAAGTGTGAACTAGGCCGCCACTGGGAGTAGGGAGTGAGGATACCCAACAACTGAATCCAATTTGGATACAATTAGATGCCGGAGGTCCAGGGAGTGACCAGTCAAGTGCGCCTTGATATGGTCATGGCAGGCACTGTATGCAACAGTGAACTGGCACGTGAGCATGAACCTACACCAGCCTTTGGCATACATTATGTCACCATAGCGTCCCCTTTGAGTATTAGTTTAAATGTTTTTGACAGATGAGGGTAGGTTGTGTTTTACTTACAAGGAATCCTTCACTGCCGGCTTGAAGGGTAGGCTCTCTGACAAAGTCAGCTGGCTTGGGCTGTTCGCAAACTCGTGCACCAACACACTCTATTTCTCACTCCGCCTATGTGGCTCAACAGGCCTAGCAGAAGGATTCCTAAGAAAAGAAAGCAAAGGTTATTAATTATCTCATGATCAAACTTAGACAAACTCCACTTACTTCCCTATTCGGACTTCACTTCCCTGAGGTCGAACTGCAGGAAGGACAGGGGCAGCAGGAACGACAGAGACAGCAGGATGTCTAAGAGGAAAAGAAACGTTAATATTGCTCACTCTAGATACTCAATGGTGCTGTTGGGAGTACTTGCTTTCCCTTGTGTGCCAGTCATCTGATCAAAGTCTGAGGTGCCATCAGAGTTACAAAAAGGTTAAAAAGAAAAAAAAAAAAAACAAAGGAAGAAAAAAGACAATTGCAGGTGGAGGGAATGGGAACAGCCTCCTGTTAAGAGATGGAAGGAAGAAGGGGAATAGGGAAGGAGAGAAGGAGAGAAGGAGAGAAATGCTCTTCTTTTTCTCTTCCCCTGTAGTGGAGAGCAGAGAAGGAAAGGAGGAAAGGAGGGAAGAAGGGCTTGGTTTATATAGCATATACATATAGGGTGCGCACGTGCATACCTCACGTGCACACTGCACCTGTTCACCTGTTGTGGGCACCTCATGTGTGTACCTGCTGTGCGGAGGGTATATAAGAAACGATGCATATGCGTTTCCTAGTTTGTTTGTAACCCCTATTGCACCCACAAACAATGCTTTTCCTAGTTTGTTTGTATACCCTATTGTACCTGCAAACAATGGTCACACATCTGACCATGTCTGAGCATCGTTTCAGTGTACAACGGGGTGTACAAAGAAACCAGGAAATACATACACAGGGGATAAGTATCTAGTCTTCTGTATGTATAATATATTTAAAAATCAATTGTAATATCTTTGAAGTCTAACTTGTCACTAACTTTGGTAAAATAAGCTTTTAAACTGCACTAGTGATTGGACACCAAGGGGTCACTAGTGCAGCTTAAAAGGTTATTTCATGAAACTATATATGTAGCATGACATCTCCGGCGTCGCAACAACAGTACATTGAAAAGTTCATTTTCTTCTTATATTGAAAAGATATTTCTATACCTATTATGGTATAGAAATATCATTTGAATAAAAAAAGAAAATCGGCGTTTGGCAACACTATTGTTGTGATGCGGGGGACATCATGCATGGATGCTGCGAAGAGGCATCAATAATACAAAAATATATATTATTGACATCTCTTGGTATCACAACAATGGTATGGCCAAAAGGCAATTTTCTTTTTTTATTCAGAAGATATTTCTATACCATAATGGGTATAGAAATATCTTTTCAATAAAAAAATGAAGTTGGCTTTTCACCATATAGTTGTCATGATGCTGGGGACATTGTGCATCAATGCTGCCAACAGATATCGATAAAATAGAAATATATGTTATCGACACCTTTTTGTATCATGACAACAGTATGGCCAAAAGCAGAGTATCTTTTTTTATTCAAAAGATATTTCTATACCATAATAGATATAAAAATATCTTTTCAATATAAAAAGTAAATTGGCTTTTGGCCGTACGGTTGCATGATGCCAGGGACATCATGCATCGATGCTGCCAAGAGGTGTCAATAACACAGAAATATGTTATTGTCACCTCTTGGTATCACAACAACAGTACTGCCAAAAGCCGATTTTCTTTTTTTATTTAAAAGATATTTGTATACCATGATAGGTATACAAATATATTTTCAATAAAAAAAGAAAATCGGCTTTTTGCCATAATGTTGTAGTGATGCCGCAGACCTCTTGCTGCATCTAGTTTCATGAAATAAGCTTTCAAGCCACAATAGTAACCCCTTGGTGTCACATCACTTGTGTATCTTAAAAGCTCATTTTACCAAAGTTAGTCATAAGTTAGACTTCGTAGATATTACACTTGATTTTTAAATATATTATATATACAGAAGGATAGATACTTATCCCCCATCTATGTGTTTCCTGGTTTGTTTGTACACCCCATTGTACACCCAAACAATGCTCAGACATCATCAGATGTGGGAGCATTCTTTGTGGCTACAATGGGGTGTACAAACAAACCAGGAAACGCATCTTCCGTCTTCGCTGAACCTCCAGTTACTGAAATTTATTTCCTATTTGGGAATGACTTAACACTACGACTGCAAGCTAAATCATCACCACTTTTTCAATCCTCCTCCACACCTAGAGGGGGTCAGGAAGAACACTTTCCATCACTTATTTGCATTCAGGCATGCCCTCCTCACTTGCCTCTTGAGTTCTCCCCTCTTGAAGCTGTTCTTTCATTCCTCCCAGCATCTCATGATGTTGGTTACCTCCCCTAACCTGCTTTTACTTTACCTTGCTTAGAGAATCCTGGGGTCGGATTTTTTCATTCGGTCTCTCTACAGACTGCCGGGAACATAGTTAGCAGTAGGAGGAAACCCTTCAACAGGCCACAGTCAATTTCTCCATTCTCCCTTTTCCCAGGATGCTGTCTTGTCAGACATGAATGCGATAACCAATAGTACGTCCTGCCAACTGAGTGCTCCCCTCTTAGACCTCTCCCCCTCCAGACGATCGGCTAGCACTATACTGCCCCCCTATCCACCTCCCTGAAGCTTTCCTGCTACTGAGATCCGCTACAGAAGTGACGCCATCTCTCATATCACAAGGGACTACACAAGAGAACCGGTAATTCAGTCAGTCCGCTTCGATACTACTCTAGTTAGTACCTTACTACTACCCATCCACTCATGCTTGGCTGGCACCCTACTGCCAACTCCACCCCCTCTACACAGGCGGGTCTCTGGGGTTCCTCACTTCTGCCACACCCCTATCAGGTGCCTGGCTCCCTCTTGACCACCCGCCTCAGGCTATATGCCCACAGATACTATTATCTAACTTTTGCTAGCAC
This sequence comes from Choiromyces venosus 120613-1, assembly GCA_003788595.2. Classification (NCBI taxonomy): domain Eukaryota; kingdom Fungi; phylum Ascomycota; class Pezizomycetes; order Pezizales; family Tuberaceae; genus Choiromyces; species Choiromyces venosus. The sequence continues at coordinate 465,704 of ML120441.1, forward strand.
TGGCTGCAACATTGCTGATTTGGTTTTCCTTAAGTTTTGGGTTTTAGGATTTCTTGGTTAGGTGCACTGTCAGGATTTTGGTTTTCCTAGTTACTGCATGTTTTTGGCCAGATTTTATACTTTTGTAGTTCAAAGGAATGGTTGCATGTTAGGATCATTTTTTCGACCATGTCTTCGGACCACGGTTTTTCTATAGCTTTCCGGGTCCTGGCCTTGGTTGGATGTTCTTTTATGCGATACCTATTGAGGCTGCATGGGGATTTTTTCTACCTTAAACGAAAATAAAAACAGATAAAAACAAAAAAAAGAAAAAAACAAAACAGGAAATGCATACACATCGTTTCATGTATACCCTGAGCACATCAGGTGTCCATGTGCAGTGCGCACCTTATATATGTAGGGTATATAAACCCACATCTTCTTCCCTCCTTTTCTCCTTTCCTCCTTCCCTTTTCTTCTCTCCACCACAGAGGAAGATAAGAAGAAGACCATTTCTCTCCTTCTCTCCTTCTCTCCTTCTCTCCTTCTCTCCTTCTCTCCTTCTCTGCTTCTCTACTTCTCTAATTCCCTTCTTCCTTCTCTCTCTTAACAGGAGGCTCTTCCCCCCCCTTGCCTGCAATTGTCTTTTTTCTTTCTGTTTTTTTCTTTTTTGTTTTTCCCCTTCCTCTAACTCCGATGGCGCCTGGGATGTTGATCAGGTGACCAGTGAACAAGGGAAAGTAAGTACAACCCACAACACCATTCACTGTCTGGAGTGAGCAATATTAACATTCCTTTTCCTCTTAGACATCCCACTGTCTTGGTCGTTCCTTCTGCCCCTGTCCTTCCTGTGGTTCAACCTCAGACAACTGAAGTCCAGATGGGGAGGTAAGTAGTGTCCATCTAAATTTTATCATGTGATAATTACTAACCTTTCCTTTTTTTCTTAAGCATCGTGCTGCTGAGCCTGTCTAGTCGCATAGGCAGAGTGGGAAATGGAGAGCACTGGTGTGCATGGTTGCCAATAGCGAGAGCCAGTCAACTTTATTGTAGAGGCTATGCTTCACGCTGGCGGTTGAGGATTCCTTGTAAGTGAAACCCAACCTACCCTCATCTGTCAGAAACATTTAAACTAATAATTATAGGGGACAATATAGTAACATAGTGTATGACCAAAGCTGGTGTGGGTTCATGCACTCAAGGCAGATCACTGTTGCAAACAGTGCCTAGCATGACCATGTCAAGGAGGACTTGACAGGTCACTCCCTGGACCTCTGCTGCCAGACCAAATCCTAATTGGATTCAGTCATTGGGTGTGCTCGCTGCCATTCCCCAGTTGCTGCCCAGCTTGCGCTTGTTAAAGACAAGCACCGAGCCGATGACATCTGGGAAGTGGAGTGCCACCTCAGGCTCTTGGTCTGTGACATGGCCAAGAACCTGACCATGTCGAATGGGTATCGTCTTGTTGAGGGAAAGAAGGTTGGTGGTGAGGTCGAGGGACCTCCCAGGAAGTGTTGCCCACTCACATATATTACATGCTATCCTCATGCTAACTCATATTGTCAGAGGCTCAATCGGATTGGGCCTCCCCTCATTACTCAAGGGCAATAAGGATCTATATCATTCATCAGTCAGGTGCCTGAGAAAGTGGGCACCCATTCCTTGACTACCCTTGGTGTGCGAATGACTCTGATCAGGGAATCACCTGGGGAGTCATGGCATTACTGAGCATCGAAAGCGGGCTCAAGGTAGTCAAGTGGTAGCATGTGGAGGGGGCAATCCGATGCCCCCGATATCTCCTTGGGGCTACAAGTGAGGGCACTCAGCTACTTAGTTGGGTACCATCTGATCCTCTCCCATTCTGGGTACTCATATTTCTTTTTGATGATCAGGAAATCCTGGCCTGTCTCCTTGCCACCAGTGGCAAACATTCTTTAGACCTGATAGTCCTGGAGCCATGCCTCTGTGAAGGAGAGGATCGTGATTGGACCCCCATGCATGCACATGGCAGATATCTCTTCTTCAACTGCAAGGTCTGGCATCACTGTGGGCAGGCTGGAGATATCCGAGTAGTCATACAAGAGGGGGAGGTAGAGGAGAAGGAGGAGGAGGAGGAGGAGGAGGAGGAGGAGGCAGAGGAGGAAGAGAAGGGGCAAGCTCCTGGCGAAGATGCCATTGTGATCGAAGACGTAAGTTTCTAACATTAACCATATTTTAGTTACCATCTTGGATAATCACCGATGTGTAGGATGAGGACAAAGAAATAGATGAGGAACTAGATCCCTTGAGCCCTCCTCCCACCACGAGCCTGGACTCCCCCTCCGTCGCTGCCAGTGAGCCTCCTCACTTGTCGGAGGAAGACAAGTACAGAGGGTTGCTTGATCCTGTCAGACAGCAGCCTTGGATGGCTAAGTTCCTCATGACTCCCAGCACTGTCCGCAGCTCTCCCCCTGCTGCCACCTCCCCAGCTCCACCAGCTGTCCAGACTCCGACACACCCCCCTGTGCACTGAGACCACCCTGTACACCGAACCTCCTCTTTGTACTGCACTCCCCCGCTCCCTGCCTCTCGCCCACGGCCCTAACCCAATTCCTCCAGCCCCGGAGACCCCCTCTGTGCCCTGGCAAGGAACAAGATGTCGGGGTCCACAGAAATAATCCTTTTGTAGCTCTTTTTTTCATAGTTTACATTTCTTTTTTTTTTCTAAGTAGCTTTTGTTAGGTAGTTTTTAGATAGAGTGCTGTATCTCTTAGTCTAAAAAAAAGTATTTAAAAATATGCTAACTAATGCAGGATCTTTCGTGATGTTGAGTGCCTCTATATGATAGTAAAGATACCATGGGATGCCCTTGCTTTGGCATCTCATATTGGTAGCCGTTTTGATCTCAATTACCTGGTATGTAATAATGGTGATAGTACCATGCCTCCTTACTTTGGCATGTGGTGTTTTCTGGATTTGGCGCATCCCATATTGTCTATCAGTAACTGGCCTCGAGTCAGCTCATTGTATGTTGATTATCCACTAGAGTATTAAGGTTAGTGATCAGATGGACTGGGGTTTGAAGTTGGTCAGAAATGGCTGGACTACAACCCCTGTCCATCTCATCACTAACATCCATGCCCAAGTAGGTTAGATTGCTTGAATTCAGCCTCTCGGGTGTTCAAGCTGTATTGACTTGACGCAAGGAGATGATTTCAGACACTTCTAGTACTAGTTAGACAACATGAGAATACTGTAGTGCCAATAGTTTCAGTAAACAATACTGTTCATGGCTAGGTTTTATCAAGCCACCCACCCTAACAACACCCTTATTTCGTCTAATTTTTTCATGCTGGAGTCTTGAGTCCAATTGTAGTTGAGAATCTTTAAATTATTACGAACATAATGTTGAACACTCTGAAAATACCATTTTGCAGGCAAATATTTTGCTTACATAATGAGTGATAGTCAGTGATCCTGCATGCCCCCTCCCCCCTCTAGTGAGCCTGGTGTATAAGACCTGACACATCGGATACAACACAAGAATACTATACAAACTTCTCATCTTGACCAAACTGTGTTTGAGATACCTACCATTTTACTCCAGCCTCACCCCTAACTTACCTGCCTCTAACTACCCTATTACACAACAAACAAGCAACAGGCCAATACACGTATTCAGCCAGAGCCGCAAGTTGGCAATCTATATAGAGGTAGATGCGATGTGCAACCCGGTACTATGCAATCCAGGAAAGGGAAATCCAGAATGCCTCAAAACGAATCTCAAGATGTGTCCTCAACTGGGGATTCTTCTCCACCCGCAATTTTAAGCCTACTAGGTAAAGCACCGAAGCGCCAATAGAAGGGCACAATGCTGACCATGGCACATGCAGTACCCGAAACCAAACCCAATGATCAACCAAATACCCAAACAGTGAATCTATCTGACAATAGTAGTGATGAGTACCAAATCTCACATGGAACAGACGAAACAGAATCAGACACTGAACCTGATGGAGAAGGTATTGAGATTGCAGATAGACCTGAATCAAGACATGATCAAGGCTCACAAGTAGCTAACAGAAAGGGAGACAATTGGCCAAGAACTATAGGCATTTCGACCACATCAGAGTCTCTGGAGATAGGTTCTGCTCGGTATACGACTACAGATCTTGGATCTATAATTCAGTAGAGAGCTCATAGTGCTTCAACGTTCCCATCATCGAGTGATGCATGGTTATCATCCCCACTGGGTAGCCTGCATGGTCCTGCATCAGGTACCCTGATCTCTAGTCCAGCTCCTCACTCTCGGCGAAATCTAGTGACAGGTGGAGAAAGGGCCATATTAGATGGTGCGAAGACTCTGTTTCTATGGTACACTGTGTTTGAGCAGCCACTCCGAAATGTTGTTGCTGTAACGGCCCAGTTGCACAAAGTTTGGGATGCCGCGCTTGCTAATATTGCAGATGCCGAAAACATCTAACCTTCAGAGTAGTGCATAGGTTTGGTAAGTGGACTCAGGCAGATATGACACAATGCAGAATGCAATAATAACCAAGAAAGATACGCCAAAAACACTCTGGGGTACGATCCCAATTTGTACATGAGGTGAAGAAAGAGATTGTAGAGTTATACAGTTTGCCTGATGATCTCACAGCTATAGCACGTAGAGTCGATTACCTGCTGGAATAGAACAGGTTTATGTATGCCCTGCGAGGTTACAATATTTGTCTCCACCCAATGCCTGCCATATAGTGACCACTACTGTCTGTAATTGGATGTAACCCAGGGCCTGACATTACAATTCCTTGCATCCCAGTTTCCTGAGGCGATTTTCCATAAGTACTTTGCAGGGAAGAAGATGCAAGGTATTGTGGATCCCAGGTTTCTTGCATACATCAATGGTACAATGATCTACTTGATGTGAACTATAATCTACCATACACCATGTGCATGGCAAACAGAGATATATTAGCAGCTCAGGGACTTCAAGCCTGAGTCAGTTGGGGGTGAGTGGCCGAATCATCTAACAGTTCATTCATGACTGGGGCGGCTAACCTGTTACCAAACATACAAGACCTTTTTGGCTGGTAAAAAGATACTTGGGGTAAGTGCCCATGAAGGATCCAGGATGTGATTGTTGAAAATATTCGACAAACAATCTATAAGCAGGTTGGGCAAGTTCACAGGTTGCAGCGGGACCGCCGCGAAGGATTAGATGACATTTGGGAGCCTGTAAGCTGTGAGCTCAAGAGTCGGATATCCAACTACACTTCTACACAGCCTGTAAGACAACAGACTAATCACCGGAACTTAGACCTAGTGGGACATCAGGAACCTCGGAATCTGGCACCCGAAACTGATAGCTTGTTTCACTAGAGCCAGATGTTGGTAGACTGGGAGCTACAGTTACAAGTTTCAGGTCCTCTGAGTCCAGATGATTCTCAGGAAGTGCAAGCAGTACCAGCAGGGATTCTTTCTCTATCTCAGGGGGTCTCATTGAGCCTTGGGGATTCTCACGATACACAAGCAGCACCAGCGTGGATGTCATCGTAAGCCAGCCGATTATAAGTAGTGGGGTGGGACAATCACTGAGGTTGATTAAGGGGAATTAAGAACATGTCAAGATTATGTGTAATAGATTTGATTCAGCTTACTATGATGAGACTATGATAGAAACTAAAGGTTGTAGTGCAAAGGAATAATCAGGGCAATGATCACTGTAGAATCTATGAAAAGTAGCCATCCGGAGGGTGTCAGTGCGATCACAATGTAGTATATCGAATATCAGTAGGGAGTTAGGAAGATCAGGCAATACTGTGTGCATATGAAAATGGCATCAGGGGTAATTCACCACACTTTGGAAGGCATCCTGAGGAGGTCCAGACATGAAGTAGTAGCATCAAGATGAGATATCATGGTCATGGTGAAATCTGGATGCATCGTATATGCAGGCGGGGATCCAGATGAGAGGAGTGCCATGTAGAAAGAATCTGGATGCAAAAGCCTGATGATAGGTAGCGCCAGGGTGCACATCATGAGTATGGTGGAATCCCAATGCACACAGGTGAGGATGCAATGTCAGGGTGGAAGATGCCAGAATTAGGTATCACCACAATGTAAGAGCTTAGGATCGGGTAGTGTCTGGATGCAACAGGCTAGGATCGGATGGTATTAGGATGCAACACCCGAGAATCAGACATTGTTAGGATGTAACACCCAAGGATCAGACATTGTTAGGATGCAAGAGCGCAGAATCAGATGTTGTCAGGTCGCACATAGCATAGGGGTCCATGTCCGGATACCGGCAGGATGCACCAGGCGCACGACTCGACATCAGGACATGATGTCAGTTCGACAGTACATCCTGGTTAACAGTTATCATTATGGGCACCCTGTACATCAGACGCACAGGATGTACTGGGCGCAAGATAATATTTTTGCTGATGTACACATGTTACAATGGGTGGAACAAGAAGCAAACTATACAAAAAATGATAACCATGATACCTGAATGTTTTCAGTACCTCCTCCATGGAAAACCACGAATCTAAGTTGGAAAAACTTTCAGACAGTCCTAATGTATGGGATTTACCACTTTATCTTTCTGCCTGATACTCTTGTGATGAATGTTTCCACTTTCTAGTACTGTCAGAATGAATAATCGAAGTTTTTATAGTAAACTTGAGTGTACTCAGTGATTGGTAATCAAAGTAGTAAACAAATAGTCCTAAGACACCATGTGCGGTACTTAAAACTAGTGAAAAGGGAGTAGCTCAAAGTCATTTCAAGAAAGCTGGGGAAAAATATATTGCTGAACCAAAGGTTAGATGGGAAATTCAAGCCATAAGACCTGTTTCTCGAATGTCTCACTATTTACTGAAAGTAAGCTATAATGTAATAAATTGTAATTATAGTTATATATCTTCCATCTCACTGACCAACAAATTCATTTGATACAGAGTATATACTCTTGACCAAGGGCATATGTTTATTGCTAAGTAGGTCACTGTGGTGGTGAGATATACTTCCAGCAAAGTTAAGTTTTGCTTATCTCACCCATAAAGCAAATTTTTTCTTTTTGCAAATATAAGTATGATGTCAATTTTCAATCATAAATTCATTACTGTCACGAATCATGACTAAACAAGGCAGATTGATGAGGCAGATTTCACCTGACTCATCATTATGAGTTACAAGGTAACTGGTATTTTACATGACAAGTATTAGGAGAGTCATTGTTATGTTTTTATTTGTTGTTTGATTTTATGGTTTGGCACTTGACTCAGATTATGAGTCATGAGTTTTACACATGTGATACGATTTGCACACATGATTAGTTTTATAAGTTTTTGATTTGGTTTGGATAGCTAGCAAGGCAGCCTTGTAAGAGTCAGCTGATGGATTTCACATGACAACTCATTCAAGTCATACATATGGATGACTCATGAGGATGAGTCATCAAGGGTTAGGGTTGTCGGAGGAACAACTATATAAGGAGGCTTGTAGGCAGGAGTAGTTAGTTCCTCATGTAACCATCTAAATACTTTTCAATACAGAAACCTTTATCCACATTAATAATTTTTTCGAACTTCTGAAGTAGCTGAATACGAGGTCACCAAAGTAGGAATCCAGGATTCGAATATGAGAATGACAGAGACAGAGGTCTGAGAAATAGCAATATAGCAATAGGAAGGAGTCAGGAAAATAAGAATCATTGCCTACTGTAAGTATACCCAAACAAGAGAGGAATGTAACAATTACCACAGTTTGTATTTCATTCACAAGTGAAGAGAATCCACATATAATAGAAATTATATTCTTTATCACAGGATTGTAACATACTCCTCTTTATTGCTACAATACTGTGACTTTTATTTAATAGAATCTAACAAGTATATGATATGAAGCACTTTATATCAGAATAGTAATAGAGGGAGTCGATAGGCATTCCAATCTATATCAGCCTGTACTAAGTATCTATTCTTCATTAATTAGTGATTCTATATTATAGCAAGTTATGAAAAACTCTAAATCTCACAACCCCATTACCAGTGTACAATAAATTAACTTTTGAAAATCTTCAAAAATCTAGTATATATAAGGCCTGAACCTTGGTTACCATCCAAATATAATAAGATACTTCATGCTACCTTGTTGCCTTTTAAAACAACTTGACCTAGAGTTCATACTATATAAAGGTGATGGTGTAGATATGTACTTATTCTGTAGCATATCTCACTCAGAAAGTAGCTTACTTTATTAAGAGTATATGGTCTTTATGAGGTAATTTACTTGACTGGTGAGATAGAATACATATACAAACAACTCATACTTACTTGTTCCTCACCCAATAACTCAATCAACCATTGCTGTACAATTCCCTGAATGATAAAAACTCCACTAAGTACTTCACCTTCTATTCTCCATTTTGCCCCTCTTCAACTAAAGCAAGCTACGCTCCATTCAATACTCCCATATAGAAGTAAACTGTAATTTAAAACACCTCTAAAAAGAATACCTATGTAGAGTTTTCCCCACTATGGACAATACTCTCCAATATAGCTATTGTTTTGCACTTAATTAGAGCATGTATCATATAGCTCAGAGGTAAGCAATACAATCTAATTTAACTTTATTGGTAGCCAACTCCAGTATTAGCAGGCATAGTAAGTCCACCCCTTTATAGAACTTATAGTATCATATTCAAGCTACAGGTCCATGGATCTCCTTATTATTATTATTATTATTATTATTATTATTATTATTATTATTAGTATTATTATAAGTCATAAAGCTAATGGAGCTGCCAGGCTATGAAGTTGATCATAAAATATGATAGCAAGAGCTTTTCCTTACCTGCCAGATATTCTGGCTCCTATACACTTGGCTCCTATACACTCTACTAGCCTTTGGATGAATTCCAATATCCAAAGGCCTAGAGAGTAGTTGCATTATTCCTGGTTCTCATTCATCTCATTATTACTCTCTCTATCTATTTCTTCATCCTCACCCAATCAGTTCATTTTCTCCTTCTTATTTAGATTACTTTTTTTTCCCATTTCCTTATTATTTTCTTCTCTTCTCTTACTCTGTCCCTCATTCTCATTTACCATCATTCTTCTGAAGTCACTCCTCAACGTAACTACTTGGAGCTCTACGGGTATTTATATATAGTATTCAATAAGTGGATGGTAGGTTGCAAATACAAATATATTTACCAGGGGTAGAGTTTTTTCCAAATAGAAAAACATCAGCTACTTGTGGTAATAGTAGTTTTGGAGTTATCATAAGCTGCAATCTTAGTTTACATAAGTGTAGCTCATTCTAAAGTGTCATACTTCAGTAACATACCTGTGATAGATATGAAATATATCTGGTTCAATAATCTTCTGCACAAATGCATTGAGATTTGAATGAGATTACTGAAACCGACTTATTAAAGGCTTCAATTGTTTTCTTTCAATTTCCTGAGAGGTAGCATATCATGTTACTCTTTCCAGAATATTGAATATTTGTAAAACTCAAGCATCTCTATGGTAGAATACTGTCAATATTTTTACATCATTGAAGTGGATTGAACTACTTGTGAACTAGATTTTAAACTTCAGTGATGAAGCATGTATCTTTGATTGATTCTATTTGTAGTTTTATTTCTTCATGATTTGAATAGTTAGTTGTGGAACTACTTTGTTATATATTGTCATGGACAACTGTCATTTAGAAAGACTTACAACAATGCAGGATATATGGTAGTAGTTGGTCTAATCTTACCTCCAGGGACTCCATTCAGTAGTGAAGTTGTGTTTCTTTTGTTGTTGTACTTGTAGATCCACTGATCAAGTATGGTGTATTTTTATCAGTTGGGTATTGAAAATGAACTTGTTGTAATATATCTTTCAAACTTGTGATAAGTTTTTGCTCATGTGTTTGATATAGTATAGGCTTAGAGGGTTGTTCCTGGATGATATGTTTGTATTTTTCTAGGAATCATTGAATCACAACAATCATATTTGAAATAATTATGATATGATTGCATTCTTCTTATTGACTTGCAAATAATCCTGCAACTTGACCTTGAGGTAGTGAAAAATGAAAGTTGTTGGTAGTGAAAATGGCTCAAATCATTGTTGAAAGTTGGACAAGTATGAGTTCCTGAGTTGTGATTTGTATTTAAGTATTCTTCTTTTTTTTGACATGTTTCTGGTACCAGGGATATCTCTAGGCTACTATCTTATCTTTCCTTTTTCCAGACCTTTGGTGGTCTCTTTCTCAGAACCCAATCACTTGTTGATATAATTTTTGATCCAATTTCAAGGTCCAGTCGGAATTTGTTAGGAGTAACCACCAGTATATTATCATCATCTATATTAACTCTCTTGTTGATGATATTCACTCTTTTCCCAATATTAACAATATCCTTCTTGGGTTCTATCACAATACTAATGATATCCTCCTGAACTCTATGATATCTCTGGTCCTTCACCATCAAAATGGTAATAATACTACAGGCACTAGCCACAAGAGAGAACAGAAGTAAAAAGGAAAAACTGTCACATATCTTGGTCACAAGAAAGATTTTGTTAGCAAGTATTAATTGCTATGAATTGCCATGAATGGAAGGAAGGTGGGGAAATCCTTCTGGAAAAACTCATGGTTGATACAATGGTGAAATCTAATACTATTGATGTCGCTCATGTCAGAGGACGTGATCTTTGTAGAATTGGCTACTTTTCTGTTCTCATGAATTAGTAGGTCGGTCTTCAACACCCAAGTCACAGAGAGATGACGTGACATTAAATAGAGAGACCTTTTCGTTCGTGTGATCTGGTCGTTCAATGGCTATTTCTCAAAGGGTGGGGTTCAAGGAGGAGGATGAAAGACTTTGTATCTTCTCTTAGAGTGCCGGGAAACCCCTGCCTTTTATACAACTTATTCTGTGCCCTACACCACGGATCGTTACCCTTGCACGTCACCCCGTTCCGCCCAGCCCGGCTTGCAGCGTCCCGGACTAATCCCGACATACGGAATGTTCCCACTTTTACTGCGTAAAATCTAAGAACTATACGTACTGCGTGTGGGACGCATGGATTCTCCGCCACATTTTGTGGCCTCTCGCTCCTCTCATCGCTCACACACCTACCGATGTCTATCACGGTCGCTACTGTTCCCTTGAGGCGATGCCCCCTCCTTCACTTAGCTCGGGGTTCCCCGGAGAAAATAGTATGACAACCCGGAACCCATTTGACTAAAACCTTACAAAACACGATCCTTGGAAATGATTTGATAACAGGGTTCCAAAACAGCCATACGAAAAAGCAGAGAAGGAAAAGAAAGGTTTCTAAAAACTGGATTTGGGCCATATCTTATCATTTGATGCTTGCATGATGCTTTCCAAAATATCGGTGAACGAATCGCCTTGGATAAGCAGAAGTGCTTCACCTCCGGTGATACTTCTTGCACCTGGTACTTTCCCCTGGTGTCCATATACCAGGTCAGACAGCACTCTTGCCCTGCCTATCTCATTGTTTGTCTTTTGAAATATCCAGGAACAAACCATTTCTTTCATTCCTCGAGTCTTTTCTGCTAACCCCATGCGGACCATTGACACATATAATGACAACAAAAACGACATCACAGGGAATGCGCAAGACTCCCGGAATCCATTCCTTGCGAATGCTGACCGAACAGTCAAGCTCATTAAAAGAAAAATAACAAACATCCGGAAGAGATGGGTGGATATTCCTCCGCAACTGAAACAACTCCCAGAGTCGAATGTGAGCAGCGGAGCAAGAACTAAACAGAGACCTCTATTGAGGCTGCATACTACGAGCTTTCTTGAAGCTCTAAACTGCAGACTACGAATTCCCCCTTGATGATTTTTGTTCTCATTTTCCCTCCAATGGTCACTTCCGCACAGGATAATACCAGTCACTGATTGCTTGAAAGTACGAGAAAAGAAATCATGAACTCGGACCTAAAGTTGCGTGCATCACAAATCGAATATTAATTGTATACTATCATGTCGCGCTCATCAGAAAGTTATATAATGAAACAGGGTAGCGAGGGTTTCACATCTTGTAGGTAGACCCAGGGGGCGCATAGGGTACGAGCAGGGAGTTCTGGTTATCCAAAAAAAAATCATCTTTACGGCAGTGAAATGTACATTCCTAAAGAGATCAACACCTATGATACAATCCTACTCCTAAAGACCTTAGACACAAGAAGAGAGGGGAAAAAAAGGAGTTATCTAATGGTAAACAGAAATGCTATAGATAGTATACCCAGGAAAGAGATGAAAAACATTCCAAAGCAGAAAATACACCAAGAAATAGTGATATAAAAAATGAGAAAGTATTAATTATGCATGATAGGCAGCCACAAAACTCTCGACAGTGCGCTCAGGGGACTATCCAATTCATATCTTGTCGTTAGCATTCATACTTGTGAAAGTTTTGCTCTTTAACTGCTCCGCAAATAGCACCCACTGGCTAAATGAATATAACATGGTTGACAGAGACAAACGATGACAAAGAAAGAAAAAGTAATGAAGAAAACTAAAAATAAAAATAAAAATAAACTAATGCAGACACGTCGCCGAGAGTAAAGCGAGGAAAAAAAGGATACTGGCCATCAATCTAGAACCCAAGCCCATGCCAACCATGAATCAAAGGAAAGGAAAAGGGCGATGGAAAAGTTAGAAAGAAGAATATAGATGAGGAGTTGGTGTTCCGGAAACCCAGGAGAAAAATGAAGTGAATATCAAACTGGTTATTAAGCGCCTGGTGTATGAGCAACACAGCGCCGGAACAGAATAATGGTATACCACCTGTGGTGGCGGAATATATCTATCGCCCGAAATTGTCTATTCCAACAGATACAGGAGCCAAATTAGGTTCTCAAAGGTGGCCGAGAATCAGGGGAGGTGGTGTCAGGGTCTGTAGGCGGACTCGCACTTAGAGGGATCGGGTGAGGGGTAGGTTGAGGGAGGTCCAACGGCTCGGGTGACGGAAGGTAGAACAGTTCTAGCGAGGCGCACTCCGGGGCTTCGTCAATATCAAGAGGAGTGGTGCCAGAGTCCGTAGGTAGACAGAGGCTGGGGGAGGCCGGCTGAGAGGCGGGTTGAGGGAGGTCTAAGAGCTCCGGTGAGTGAGTGCTCTGGGGCTTCCTTGATATCAGATGAGTTTGAGAGGGAGAGATTATGTTCTTAGTGACTTGACAACTGGTGAATGCCCCTTCGAGGGGGCTAGCGAAAGTGCAGTTTCGCCGCTGAAGTGTGGTGTGTGGAGATTAAGATCATGACGTGCCAAAAGCATCTCTACCACGTTGTCATATCCTTCCTGTGCAGCCCATATAAGTAGAGTGCGGCCATCATCGGTCTCTACTGCATTTGGATTGAGGTCTCTCGTTCCAGAAGGAGGCTCATGACTGCTACATGCGCGTGCCGGACAGCCAAGCAGAGAGACGTTTGGCCATACTCGGGGTCTCCCGAATTCGGATTGACATCCTTTCGTTCCAAAAGCATCTTTATCACCCCCGGATGCCATTCTTGGTCATCTCCTTTCTTGCATGACTTTCCCAGTAACAAGAGGCATAATGCACAATCTAGAATAGGGGCTGTCGATGTGGCTGAGTCAAGTATTAGCGAAAGATGCCTGATGTTTTGAAAATTGAGGAAGGTGAGTCTAACCTCCGCGATCAGAGAGTGGGGACTTTGGGGGAGGGTCGGATTGTTGAGCAGATACTCCAGCAGAGTGTAGCGGATGAGGTGGACGGTTGGTGAAGCTTTCTCGAACGCGAGGAGCGCGAGTACACATCACAAGAGTGTTTGTAACGCAGGAACCTTCTCAGAATGCAGATCCGTAGATCCTCTCTCTACCGCCAAGGCATGTCAGAGCTGCTGGCATGTAAGGGCCACTGGGCATTCGATACCCAAATCAAAGCATCAAGACCAAGTCTAGGTCTCCTCCCACTCTGCGTGCTCATTCACGCACTCGTTATTCCGTAGGCACCCCTGAGACCTTTGCCTGTTGTTATTTACTTCAAGTTTTTTCTTCTGTCCGGGATAGTGGGCTCCGCCCGGGTAGCGTCGATGACGAGTGAAACAAGGAGAAAACTACTCACAAACATTAATCAATCAAGCGGCAGTGAAGCTATGGAGTGAGGTTAGCGTGACTTCCGGCTATCTTTCTTCGGATAGTCCGCAGAACATCTGTAAGCGGAGTATGATTCATTGCGTGCCGCTCCATATCCATCTCCATCTCCAGCTCCTTCTCCACATATTTCTCGATATCATTAGAATCCAGGGTAATAGATATCATAGCTCCTCGACACGGGACCTCCCAGTAAAGAACACTCGTACACTCAGTATCTCAGGAATGATCTCTCTCAAAGAATCTCAGGTAGTTGCTTAGGGGTAAACTCGTCAAAAACATCAAAGCGATGAACATTGAGATACACGGTGCGAAGATCGGGCATCTCGTGGGCTCTCTGGAGACGTGCTATTTGCAGATTGCAGATTAAACAAGGATGGGTTGGTTGGTTGATGGATGGATTGATGGATTGAAAAGTTCGGGGCGAGGGGGGTTGATACTTATTTTCAAAATCACATGACCCCCCTTATTGTAAAGCAAACATTGAGGGGATGATGTGTCCACGACGATATGTCCCTGTATCGAAATAGTGGTGGGGGGTTGTCTGGAAAGTCACGTCAAAATGGAAGATAAACCCGCAGCATTGGGTATGGCAACTAGGTTAAGTGTAATGCTCCCTCGAGTGATGGCAGGTGACGGACGTCGAACAGGTAGAACCTTAGCTGTGGTAGTGGTGGCGGCTTCGCAGTCGCTTTGGCTTCGGAATTGGGGTTAGGGAGGAGAATGTGCGGGCCCAGGCTGCCTATTTTGACATATGGAAGATGGATTATGCGGGCGCAGGCCGCGAGTAGCAATTAGGGAAGAGAGATTTTACGGCCAAAGGTCGCGGGTAGGAGTTAGGGAAGTGGGATTGGACTTCATATTTCCAGCAGACTAGCGTTTGGTGTCGTAGACTAGAGGTGATGCCTTTAAACCGGTGAGCTTGTAGAACATAAGGAACCCTAACCCTGCATATCACGCGGACCAGCAAATCTGCTCCCGACCCTAGATATTATGTCAATTTACACTCCTTGTCCCCGAGAGCTCGCGTTATACCGATGTGAAAAAAATTAAAAATACAATTTAGGTACTTTACGAGCTCAGCTGTCTATCGGTCCAACCCCCGTGTCCGTTACATTTCTGTAGTTGTGGGAGTTTGCGCTATGGAAGACGGATCGTGCCGGTGTAGGTCGCCGGCTTCGGGTAATAGCTAATAACGCCCACACAAACACTCACCACGGTCATTAACTCACCAACACTTCAGAAAATCGAACCAAGACACACGACAACAGCTCCTGAAAGGGCAGTGTTAAATCTAGTGCTTGAATCCTTCGAATGGGTTGTGGGCAAAGACAATCTTACTCCATAAATTTTATAGTACAATAGCTAATTACAGTTAATAGGTTACCCGAGCACGCAGTCATGAAAGGCTGGATGGCTGGATAGAGGGATACATGAAGGGAATTTTTAATTGTATAGTGCTGGAACCGAGGACAGGAGAATATGCTCCCTCGATCCAATGAAAAAAGAAACTGTTCTCGGGGGGAGGTTTATACTCTTTGCATCAGGTCCACATAGCAAGAATGCATGACGTGAAAATTAATCCCAGAAGTTATTTTGTGCAGTCTGAAGATGATGGGTTGGAATATTTTAGCGGCATAAGTTTTTCACGGGGGAGTGTTAGTTTGTATTACCCCAAAGAATAAACATTGGAATTCATAGGAAGTTTATTGGTGGATGTTCTGATTAGGTTGGTTCCCGACCGATATAGAAGGGGGAAAAAGAAAAAGGAGAAAAGAGTGAAGCGAGGATACTGTAGTGCCACGACCATTTGGGACGCCCCAAATTGCTGACAAAAAAAAAAAACAGGTTCAGGAACTTGGGACAACCTGTGCTCACCAATAAAAATTGGGACAAAAAGTTTTGAGATTAACTTATTTTTATTTTTATTTTTATACCAATTTCCCAATACTGTATGTACGATATATTATAAAAGTATTTTTGTTTCTCTACCCCACTGTATGATTCTCAACAGAGAATAACTGGGACATGGGTGATATTTTGTGTTTGGCGGAGACTAAAAAATCCCCAAGAGTTACCCTACCCAAAAATAAATTTGCATAAAAAACAACCACTCATATACTAGTGAGGCCAATACTCAGGCCAAGGTTGTGGCTGGCAGCCACAACTCCCTGATGTTTGCTGGCTCACAACTGTGGACACCAGTGCTTGCCGTGAGCCAGGCTGGGCCTGGCCAACCAAAGCCTGGCCTGGCCCACAAAGTCATGGGCTGGGCCTACCAAGGCCCAGCACAGCCCACCTGGCCTATGGGCCAGAGCAAAAGTGAATATGATCAAGCATAAATTTTCTATGAAAAGATAATGCCGTCAGGTACAAGTGGGTTGGGGCTAATACCTGTGTATTCTATTGTGAACAAATAGGAAGAGGGGCAGGAAGTACTATTGTGAATGAGAAAGGGACAAATTGAAGTTGAAAAAGAATCTATTATTTTATGATATCAAGTAAATTTCTCATTCCTACTTCCTAGTAACCTCTTGTAACACTTTAATGAGTACAAGACAAGACCTACTAACTCGCCTCATCCTATCTGCCTTTCCTCAATGTAGTATAATCAGCAAAATTCAAGACCTTGCATTCTGCTCTCCTAGCTCTCCTCCATACAAGGTCTTTCTCTTCTCACCTCTCACACTTACTACTAACGTATTTGACCTAGTGTTGAGACACTCCCTAGTTATGGGACACTACATAAAATGTGACTACTTAATTGAAAAACTGTTGTAACTCAGACAATATTATATCATATAAGCTACAAATTGATATGTAAATAATCAGTTTCCATCCCAATAACCTCTATCAGATTTATATCCATTGAACTA
This sequence comes from Choiromyces venosus 120613-1, assembly GCA_003788595.2. Classification (NCBI taxonomy): domain Eukaryota; kingdom Fungi; phylum Ascomycota; class Pezizomycetes; order Pezizales; family Tuberaceae; genus Choiromyces; species Choiromyces venosus. Next base: position 482,691 of record ML120441.1, read on the forward strand.
ATACAGCTATATGTATGAGTAAATATATACCAAGAGTGATAATTCATGATTGACTTACAAGGTTAAGGTTTTTGAGAAGAGAAAAAATTATAAAATTATTCTACTTCCTGACACAGGTAGAGATGGTTCTGGGCCGCAATTGGCAAGTGGTAGCAGGTTGATCGGAGCTCTGTTGGAGTCAAGTCATTAGATTTGGTGAAAGTGAATATTATCTGAATGGAAGACTTATTTTATTAGTGGCCTGATATAGTTGATTATCAACCATTTCTTCATCACTCCTAATCTCAGAGTTGTCATCATCAGAGCTGGATGTGATGGCCTCTTCAGCATGGTTCAGGTAAGTCTCTCCTCTTTGATTGGTCTTAGATTGTATCTTTCTCCTAACTTGACCTTTGGTCTCCTTACGCTTTGCCGCAGCTTCTGACTTTTTCTTATCAAGTTCTATACGCTTATGATATAGCCTCGCCAAGTGCTTGGAGCTTAGTAGAAGTCCACCATGTAGTTGCCTTCTATCAGCTTTGGCCGGTTTTGCTAGTTGGCGTACCTTTGCAACTTCTTCCTCTGCGATAATCTTTGCAGCATTGATAGTGTGAGCTTCTTTAATACATTGGGTCAAGAGATCCTTAAGAGCTTTATTGGCAAGAGTTTCCTCTATTTGCTGATTACTGAGTTCAATACGATCGAGCTCAGGGGCTCCAAATACTCTTCCTACTGATAGACGAAGACCGGGTCATCTTGTGGCTAGAGGAGTCTGGGGGACCATATTTGCCTGTAAGATAGGATCTCTTAGGATACGATTTCTGTTGAATGGAATCAGCCCACAGGCACGCCAGGCAGACCGGATAGTCTCTGGCAGAAACGTCTTTTGACTTGCTCTCTGAAGCATGGGAAAGATGTCACCCTTCTTAATCGTACCATATGGGCCTTGCTGACGTACACGATCTTCTAGCTCTTGCTTGTAATAGGTTGTAAGTGGGCTGAAGATGCCAACATCGAGAGGTTGGAGAACATGAGTCGAATGGGAGGGAAGACAGCAAAGATGAATATTGTGGTCGATAGCATACTTGACAAACTCATAGTTCTCCACATGTGTTGAATGTCCATCCAAGACAAGAATACGATGCTCGTTGATACCATTCATAGGATGAGTTGGTGGTTTGAATACTTCCTGAAACCACCGAAAGGTGATATTGGTGTCGGTGTACCCTTTGGGGGAAGTGGCAAAGAAAGCATCTTCCTTCTCTTCAATCTCGATATTTGTATGGTGTCCCATCAAGTGAGCATTTGCCTTGAAGATAATCAGTGGAGGCAAGACTTTGGCTGCACCTGAGATGGCTTCCACAAGAGTAACCCAATCACGACCACCATCCTGGATGATACTTGGATTTCGGCATGAGGCACGGCAAATCATAGTACCTACTACTCCCAATCCAATTGCGAATCCCTTTTCATCAGTATTCCAAGTGTCCTCATCCTTGACATAGAACGTGCACCGAATGTCATAAAAGTGATCAAGATGCATCTTAAAGGAATCCAGGTCTGTGGCCAGAGCCCTCTCCCTATCCAAACATCTTCCTACTTGGGCATCCAAGTCAGGATGACGACCCAAAAAGCAGCTGAGCCAATGCTCTCGAACTTGGTCTCTCGAATTCCGTGCATAAAGGAGACTCTGAACCATTTGATAGACATGTCTACGGCGAGTTGGAAATCCATAGTCATCCCACTTCTTAATCCATGCACTCAATGCCTCCTCCTCGAAGATGGAGAGAAGCTGCTGGGTTTCGTGAGCTGCCTTGGCTGGGGTTGAATGTTGTGAGATTTGATTATGAAGGGTCGATTTTGGTACTTCAAACGTAAGAGACAATTGGTGGAGTGAAAGGTTGGGATCAGCATCATGTGCCTTCAAGGCTTCTTGAAGATGCATCTCCTTCGTATCCTTGGGAGAAGGCATTAGTGATTGTGTGATATTCATAAACGTCTAACTTATCAAGAGGTTTGTTGCTTCGTATCTTGTGTGAGAGAAGTGTATGTTGCAGAGAACAGAAATGTCGGACACTTGAAATCAACGACTCTAATTGAATAAGAGAGAAGCACTCACACAGCCTTAGGGTATCATAAAGCAGACCCCAAGGAACGTCCTCATAGTAAAATATTTCCCACTTTACTTATTTTACTTGGTCATTTTTATCATCAATATTGTTGTTGCAAATTATGTATATATTACTATTTTAGACCAAAAACTGATATTAAAATAGAGAAAAGGGGAAATATTCTTTCATAGGCTGAGGCTAGAGTTCATCATCTACATTCTAGTGGAATATTAAATTATTTGATCACCAACTAGAGCTGTTGTTTACATTTCAATTTCACTGGTTAGATTTTAAAGTCTGTCCCATAACTAGGGAGTGTCCCAACACTAGGTCAAATACGTTAGTAGTAAAAGACAAGAACAAGAAGGTTCACAAATACAGGACTTAAACATCTTCAGAATTATCTTCAATAACTATGGCATTGAGCAAATCCTTAGTAAATTGAAGTTCTGGATGTGTGGTGCAAATAAAGTGATCCTTAATCCAGGATTTTGTACATTCCAACTTTGATAGGAAATCATCCTCCATGCTGCATGCTCTATCAGTAAGTGTGATCTTAGCACCACTTAATACTCTCTCTTGGTCTGGAGATATTGCAGGAATCGTGAGGATTTTTAAAGCTATTTGTGATAAATCCTTCATTCCTAATACACCAGACATTCTTGACCAATATTCCATCAAGTCTATCTCAATATCTTGGGAGGTTAGTTGTAGTATTCACTGAGGAAGCTTATCAATTCCTTCAGAATCTATCAATACTTGATATTTGTGTTGATAACTAGTTTGGAATTTGTTTTGTGGTTGGAGGGAAAGGGTATTTGCCAAATTAGTTTCTGAAAGTCTGGTACTCTAGTGAGTCAGGACAGCAGAAGTTGGGTATTTGCCTTTATAGGTATCAGACCACATATCATGAAAGTGATTTCTTACAAGATTAATTGCTTCCTGCCATCCATCCCACTGAAACTCAAAATATTCCATCTTTATTCCAGGATTCATAATAACAGCAACTATGTAGGTTTGACAGACTTCAGTTTTCTTGTAGTAGGTTCACAATATTCTAATCCCATTTGATATCATAGAAATAATGTGGCATGTTCTATAGCAATTTGACGTTCTTGCACTTTCCAGAACTTTCATCAACTCATCCATTACAGGTAGGATGTTAGCAATACATCCATTGCTGTATTTCATCTCCAATCTTGTGCTCCACTCTGCGAATGACTCCAAAATCTCCATCACATCAGTCAAGGTAGTCCAGTCATCATTACAGAGATTATTAAGAACTAGTACTCCTTCCCCAGCACCTCTTTCCTCATTACAGTGTGCCCCAATAGCAGAGGCAATGAATGTAGTAATTGCTAATTTTTTGGATAAGGGCCTCTTTAGAGACTCATAGTCACTGGACCAGTAGGTCAGATTTCACACAATTGGAATTGCAATATTTTCATTCAGGTACTTATTTCGCAGGACATCAGTAAACTGGTCTAAACATTGAGGAGTATATCAAATATAGGTTATGATATTTTGAAGTTTCCCTATTGGACCTTTCTTCTGCCATTGTTGAACCCTGACAAGTTAGTCTCCTAGAGAGTGAGTGAACTCATCTGCCTCACTCATGAGAGCTGTAATATCTTCACCTCATAGAATTCCTTTAACAACAAAATTAATCACATGCCCAAAGCAGCGAAGATGGTCCTGAACAGGATTCATTGGTGTCAGGTTCAGGTCAATCATGAGCTGTGCAATCTCTGGTAATGCTGTATCATTATTTCTTACATTATCAATATTAAATTTCTCAATTTTTGCTTCAATTCTATACTTTGTAACTGTTGACCAAATGTAAGATGCTTGATTCTTTCTAATATGGGGACCAACAAAGCGGTAAAGGTTTAGCAGTACTGCATATAACTTGTAGTCCTGGTCAACGCAATGTCCAACAATTGCCATATATGAACAATTGTTTGGACTACTCCATAGATCAAAACTCAAGTGAATTTGGTATAATGCAGATTGAAATGAGAGCTTTACTGCATGAGACATTGTGCTGTGAAAGCTATCTAACCAACACCATAATGTGTGTCCTGATTCAGGTGTAACTTACATAATTGCCTTAAGATTTGGTTGATAAGCTCCAAGGTAGACTAAAAAAGACCGAAACTCAGGATGGTTACAGACAGAGAAGTGTACACTTACTGTTGTAATCCAGTGAATAAGCATGGTCTAGAATATGTCTGAGTTGAATTCAACTTTTGCCTTCACATTCCCAAAGGCAGTCTGGATTGATAATTGTTGCCCTTGATGGCTAATTAATAATGGTTCTTCAGAACCAATGCGATGTCAGTTCCAGAGATGATCGATGGCATTCCTAGTAGATGACATGGTGAAGGTTACTGGAGCTGCATGTTCTGGACACTAGTTGCATTGCCATCTTGTTTTTCCTTTTATAATAATTCTTTTACCATTTTCTGGTTGGTAAATATAGCTTTTATGAACCTTTTCTTTTGGTAGAAGAAAGGAATTATAACCTTGATTATCAGTGATTGCTGAACTAGTTGATATAAAATCTTGTATTTGATGATCCTGACTACTATCTGTATTTACCCTTGGGTTAATATATTGTTTTTACTATAATTTATTAACCAATCATCATTCAAACTCAAACTTGGACTTCCAAATCTGAGTTCCTTAACTCTCTAGGTAAAAAGAAATAGTGGAGGAGCAGTGAGTGAAACATACCTTCTTGAATACTAATCAACTGATCACAAGAACCAGTAATTGGAAGGTCTATATCATGGCTGCCACAATCTTCTCATTGTGATTCCACTTCTGAGGCTTGGGGGAAAAGGACATTAGTATCTGGTTTACTCCAAGTATTGGTGATCCCAGTATCTTTAGTCATAGTTGTTGATTGATTTCCAAGCAGATTACTGTTGACTGTGGTTGGAGTAGACTGTGAAATGTAAAAGTTTTGAGGTTGAATGATTGATGAGTCACTTAAAGTATCCATGGTAAGAATGACTATTATATCTTAATTACTTGTATGGCTATAAAATAGTCAAGCCAAACTGAAGTGATTGAATGTCCAACAGATAATTGGAAAGGTGGTGGTACAGTGTGAAGTGATGGTGGCAAGGTGGTGGTGGCAAGGTGGGTTGGGTGGGGATCACCTGTTTCTTTCATAATACTCCAATAGCCAGTTCCCCTCCTATTTTGTGTTGCTCATAGTCAGGAAAAGCAAGTGTGATGCAAAAGCAAATGTTACATGATGTCTTTTTTTTTAGAAATGCTTACATAATACAAGTTGTTAACCACATATTCCAATCTCTGCATAGGTTATATTATTTCAATCCAATGCTACAAAATCAGCATTCTGGGCAATAGAATCATATGATATACATGAAGAATCAGAATCAGATTCACAAGCCAAATCCTTAGAATCACTTCTGCTATTACATCCATCAATGGCCTTCTGTGTTATATATTGTTCCCCAAACTGCAGGCTTCCTGTATATATTTCCAGCTCAATATTTTCATCTATATTATCTAATAATTGGGGATCAATTACTCTACTCACTCTGGTAGAAGCAGGTTCAAGTAAGAATAAAGCTTGCGACAGGTCTAGTGATGGTTAGAGTGACTCAAGATCTTCCAAAGTAGGATTCTTCTGAGGGTCTAAAATTGGTATCAAAAACTCAGCTGAGACAATTCTACCAACTGCCTCTATATTCTGAATTTATTTTTTTCTCTCCTTTTCAGCTTTACAAGCATTAATACCATTGCAGTTTAGTCCTGCTTTTGCCTTATTGACAGCAATCTGAATATTCTTCTGTACTTTCTTTGTAACTGTAGCCTTCTCCTTTTCTTCTTTTTGCTTCTTTCTCACTCAAGTCCCCTCAACAGTAATGACTCCTCTTTTTTAAATCAATTAGCAGGACTTGCTTTTGTGTAATTCTTGTACATGAATTTGAGTTTGAATATTGATGTATGTTTGCTCCTAAAGTTGTGCCTTTGCAAGGTGGACTTGTGTTCCTTTTGCCCATTATAGAAACTGGTTTTTGGAAGTTGCACTAAAGGTTTCAGCACAATCTACCCATTCTCCCATACCCTTCTGACAATTGAAATAAGTACTAGGGAGTGTTGGAAGCTCTAACTCTCTACCTTCATCTACTGAAGCATCAACCTGACTTTCAATAGCCCCAGAACTACTTGCTGAACCAATAGGTTCCTCCAAAACTCTGTTAGTTGGAGTCTTATGATTGTAGTAGCGCATTTTCTTCAAAGCCTTTTTGAATGCAACAGAAAACATTCCAGAATCCTTGAATGCATTTTTGATAGTAAAGTCATCCTTACAGTAGGTAATATAACTATCAAGAAGAAGTATACATCAGTGTATATCTGGTCCTGCACCAACATGCTTGATAAAGTGGTCAAGTGAAGCAAGTGCAATATTCTCATTTGTATAGCCAGTTGGAGAGACCACAATAACATTGGCTTCAAGGAGGTTTTCATCAACCCAATTCTCCATAATCTTTTTTCCAGGACAGATAATAACTGGAGGTATGGGAGTACTTCCATCAGCACAGATAGTTTCAATAATTGTAATGGACTTGCGATTCTCAGGACTTGAAGTATATAGCTCCTTGACTTCAGTTGGAACATTAATCATCTCCCCAATTTGGCATCCAATTCTAACTCCAGATTCATCCATATTGTATATATATACTTTACCCTGTAGATACCATACTTTGAAAGGGTGTTTTGATACTGGAGGAAGAAGTTTTGAAGATCTGCTTGACTATGGGTCATAATTCAAACTCTTGTAATAAGCTTGGTTTTGATTGTATGAAGACTAAGATTCTTCTTGAGCCATTGGCGAAACAGAACAAGAGATGGTGGATTGCGGTATTCTTATTGCCGGCGGTAGCAGATAACGGCATATATTGTAGATGGTGTAGCTCCAATTCTCATCTCACATTGCCCATAGCAGTACTGATAAACTGCCTGCTCTTGTTGTTCAATCAGAATATTATTGTTGCCACTATGTCGATTAAAGGCACTGCTAGAATTTCATTCTTATTTGCGCTTATAAAGTTGACACATTCGGATCGATGATGCTTTAATATTGAAACTTTGTGCTACTGTGCTGGCCATCTCTCTTTGCTCTCCCTCTAGCCATTCTACAGCCCGATCTAATCACTCCTTCATTTCTAGATTTTGCATAGTATCCAACATTTTAACTTCTACTTGGTTATCAATATAAGTTAGGGGAGTCAGAGCAGGTTGGGAGAGTTGGAGTATGTTGGGGGTATTGGAGCAGGTTGGGGGAGTTGGAGCAGGTTAAGGGTGTTGGAGCAGGTTGTGGGCATTGGAGTAGGTTGGGGGGGTGGTCAGATGAGGTTGGGCAGGTTCAGAAATTGATATAGATTTTGTGTAGTTAATAACTTGTATTATGTAAGCATTTAAAAAAAAAAAGAACATTGCATCTCACTTGCTTTTGCGTCATATGTGCTTTTCCCAAGTATGAGCAATGTGAAATAGGAGGGGAACTGGCTATTAATTTTTCATAAGTTCTTAGCACTTTATAATGAACCCTATCTGGTTCCCTTTAAGGGAGAGAGAAAAACAAAACTGAAAAAACAAAGTTGAAAAGCCCATAGGCCACGTGGGCTGGGTCAAAGCCTGCATACCTATGTGAACTAAGGCCTATGCGGGCCCAGCCTATGGCAAACACAAGTAGGCACTCTACAGAGTGCCTGCCAACTCAACGTAAGATTGCAGCTCAATGTCACTTTGTTGCTCAATGTCACTTTATGGCTAAACACAACAATCTAGCATAAAATAACATTTTGAACTATAGTAAAGGTCTGCAATGCCATGGAGTTTTATGTTTTATTCCTCCAATACCACAGTGCCTTCCAATACTACAAAATCTTGTAAGATTGAACACTGATCTAATAATGAAATATATTGTGGGGGTTTTTTTTTTCTATAGTGCTAGATCAAGGATACAAGAAAGTAGGTATAGAAGATAGAAACTTTACTGCTAAAGAACCTTTTGGCAAAAAAAGGGATTATTCCTTTGGGTGACTGTATCTGCTGTGAAAATAGCCTTCTCTCAGTTTCGAAATGGAAGGAAAAAGGTGATATGTCTGAAGGAATGACCCTAAGAGTGCCATTCACATTCAGAGACCCCTCAGGTATAGATCACCTGCTCATAATCTTGATCAGCAATCTTGAATGAAAACCTTTCTTTCACAGACCAATCCTCCACTAACTCCTTAAGGTTGGTAAAGGTATGGAATAATTGCCCCAGTATGTTACAAACCTAGCATGAAAAAAGGTTTTCACATCACTCATAGTTATGAGGTCATAGGTTTGTAATAGTTTCGCACATATGACTCACACTTGTGAGTCATAGTTGTTATATTTGATTTGATTGTGCAATACTCATTTGAGTATAAGATTGTTTCCCACACATGACTTATTTAGAAGTCATGTGAGTTTCACATATGACCTATTTAAGGTCATGGGGTTATTATATTACGTGGAGTATATGAGCCACCAATGTGACTCATAATAGTTATTGATTTGTAATCGGCTTGTGGGAAGAACTATATAAAGAGGAGGATACGATGTGGTAGTTAGTTCTTCATGCAACCACCTAAGTTATTTCCTAAGATATAACTTTACAACTTTATGAATATAAAACACCTTAACAATCTTTACTAAAAGAAAGAAACATTGCGATATCTTTCTTATAGGACAAGAAAGAAGTGAACGAATAACTTAGTTCTAGGAAGACTGAGTAGATATAAGAACTTAGCCTTAGGAAGACTAGGTAGAGATCAACGAATATGACTCTGAGTGTTTATTCCCCCTTGAGGTATCTAATAAGGATTGATATAGTATCATTGCCTGTTGCATGGTTATATAATAGGAGTGATCACATAGGTGATCCTAACATTTGGTTACGTCTTCAGCAACACCCAATGAAAATACTGATTTTGAATATGAAGGTCAATCTTTAGAGCTTCCAGAAGTAGCACAAGCACTTGTGAGAACAGTGTCAGAAGCGGGAAGAACAGGAAGCCTGGTTACATCAGAAGAAAGGTCAAAAGAAGGATCTACATCATCAGAGGAACAAGAAAACCAAAGAATGTCAAAACAAGCAGGAGGAATACCACCAGGAGGGGAGGGACTAGGAGATGCCCAACCAATACAAGAACTGATGGCAGCACAACTCAGACAAGTAATCCAAGCCATGGGAGGAGGAATAAGGAGACCAAAGATCAAAGAGCCAGAAAGCTTCTCCGGAGAAAGAGACAAAATAAGAAACTGCCTAGCACAACTATGAATCTACTTTATAGCAACAGGATGGGGTGAAGGACATGAGGAAGAAAAAATAACATACACCTTGAGCCTACTAAGAGGAGATGCAAGTAGTTAGCTCACACCATATACAGAAGGAACTAGTACAGCAACCTGGCAAAACTGGCCAGACTTTGTAGAGATACTACAAGGTCAGTTTGAGCCAGTAGACCCAAAGGGAGAAGCAAGGATGAAACTAAGAGAATTAGTGCAAGGCACCAAATAAATGACAGAATATTGGAATACCTTCCGATTGATACCAATGGAAGTATACATGGATGAGGACATGGCAAGCGAATGGTTATTCCAACACGTGGGCAACAAATTACAAGATGAATACGGACACCTGGATCAGGTATTAGAGGGACCGGAGGCATTGGCAAAATAGGCAATAGAAAAAGAAACAAGACTGGCTACTATCAGACACCTTCAAAATAAAGGAAGCAAATAACAGGAATGAGAAACCGCAAGGAATACTAATAGCACCTACAGGGCTACTGGTAGTGTGACCCCAAGAAGGAACTAATGGACCTGGATGCAACAAACCACAGAAAACTCGCAAGACTACCTAATAAGGAATTCAAAAATGGAGACAAGAAAAGTTATGCTTCCAGTTTAGAAACACGGGATATTTTGCATGAGACTGCACAATCAAAAACATCAACATATGATCAACAGAGGTGGAAATAGAGGAAAAGGAGGAAGAAGAGACTTTAAATGATGAAAGTCCCCAGTAAAAGGTGCTCTGAGGGACAATAAACCAAAAGCCATCACAAAATCAAAATTACGCTCATTACACTCAACAAGAGGCTCTACAGGACCCTTGAATTATGAATCAGATCACATTATGGTCAAAGTACAGGTTTACAACAAGAAAAATGAAAAAATAACAATAAATGCAATGATCGATTCAGGGGCTACAGAAGACTTCATCAATCACAATTTCGGTATGAGAAACCAATTTCCCCTGAAAAAGAAAATATAAAAACCAATAGATATATACACAATTGATGGTACTGTTTTGGAAGCAGGACCTATCACCCAGATAGCGGAACTATCAATGGATATAGGAAACCACATAGAGAAGGCTACCTTCCTTGTAGCTAACCTAATCAAACACAAATTAATCCTAGGAATGATATGGTTAAAGAACCATGGACGAAGGATTGGTTGGATAAAGGAAAAAGTCACCTTTGACAGTGAAAGTGTTATGATCTGCTATATGATCTCTCCTTTCCTATATCTTGCAACAGGCAACAAACCTACTGTTAGCTTTTTCTTAGATATAATACTCACTTATCTCCTATTGTATTCTCTTTCCTTCGAGAATTATCAATACTGGTTATCTCACACTACGTCTTAGATATTGACCGTTGTCAATACTAAGTCCTTATAGTGTTAACTAGTATTGATTCTGTTCCCCTTCATGATGGTTGGCTTTTGTAGTAAAGAGGGTAAAGGTGTTTTATTGATAACTTATAAGATAGGAAATAACTTAGGTGGTTGCGTGAAGAACTAACTATCAGGTCCTACCGACCTCCTTATATAGTTCTTCCAGCAACCCCCTTACAAATCAAATGAGTCACAACTGTGACTCATGCACTTGTGTAACATATAACCTCATGACCATACTTGGTCATGTGCAAAAGTCCCATGACCTTAAAGGGGTCATGTGCGAAACCTCATGACTCGTATAAATGAAGTCATGCCTCTTAATCCTCATGACTCATAGGCACACCTATGAGTCAATGCTCAACATACCAATCAAATTTAAACATAAGTAACTATGACTCATAACTGTGAATCATGTAAAACCCTATGACTCGTATGTGAGTCATAGTGCGAAAACATACCATCATATGACTCAACTGAGTCATGTGCGAAAACCATAACAAATAAAATACTTATGACATATAATTGTATGTCATGTGAAACCATTACAAACCATACCAGGTTTGTAATAGAAAGGTACAAACGCCTTATGTCTAGACAGTTCTCCAACAGTGTATGCAGTACCAGAGGAACAAGCCATAAGGGAAAATCTGGACAGCCATATCCTACCAATTGATATGGAAAAAAACTTGAAGGAACCAGAAAGCTGGATTCAACAAATAGTCCCTGTCAGTGGACGGAATAACAGAGAAAACCAATGGGTTGTTACCAAGAGATTAGAAAAGAATGCAAAAATACCAACAAGAGCATCACAGCTCTGCAGGTCATGACTTGCCCAGCATAGAAGAAGCAGTTGTCCCAGCATGTATACAAATGTTTATTGGAACAGGGATTGCCATAGGACTTCCTGAGAACACCTATGCTCGTATTGTACCAAGAAGTGGATTAGCGACCAAGAAAGGCCTAACCATTAATGTGGGAGTAATCAATACGGACTATACTGATGAAATTAAAGTACTATTGGTAAAACTATCACAAAACGACTACATGGTTAGCACGGGAGATAGCATAGCACAATCAATAATTGATAAAATTGTCATGACAGACTTGCAAGAGGTCCAGGAAATAAAGAAAACAGAGAGGAGAAGTGCAGGGTTTGGCAGCACAGACAAAAAGAAAGAACCGCTGGAAAAAGACCTCAATATATCCTTCATTTCAGCTAGGGCATTTCGAAACATGTACTGAAAAAAGGCCCCAACAGGTATTTTAAGATGGAACAAAAATGAGACTTCCTTAGCAGCAACAACAATTAGTATGAAACTTGCATTAAAAAAGGCAAAGGATAGGATTAAATCAACAAAGGAATTAGTCCCAAAAGAAGACCACAGATTCCTGGAACCCGTTGAAGAAAAAGAAAGGACCGACTTACCCCCTCATAGATATGTGGAGCACAAAATTGAATAAGAAGAAGGAAAGACAGGCCCATTTATGACTCTATACCAATTAGGGGAAAGAGAGCTGAAAGCTCAGAGATGTTATTTGGTGGAAAACCTAGATAGGAGTTGGATCAAACCATTTTCCTCATCGTTCGGAGCACCAATCCTATTTCTCAAAAAAAAAGATATGGGACTAAGACTATGCGTGGATTATTGAGGACTAAACACAGTATCCAAAAAAGACAGATATCCACTACCTCTCATAAGCGAAGCATTGGACCACCTAAGAACAGCCAGATACTTTACCAAACTAGATATCAAAGATGCATACGAGCACATTCATATACAGAAAGGAGATGAATGGAAAATAGCTTTTCGAACCAGGTATGGACTATACAAATATACAGTCATGCCATTTGGTTTAGCAAATGCCACAGTGACATTCCAACGATGGGTAAATCTGGACCTCAGCAAATACCTAGATGTTATTTATATCGCTTACTTAGATGACCTACTAATTTATTCTAATACATTAGAACAACACTAAAGGGATGTCCATAAGATACTAGAAAAATTAAAAGAGATCGGAGTCAAACTCAAACCAACAAAGTATGAATTTTACAAAAAAGAAACTGAATACTTGGGATTCATCATTAATCAAGAAGGGGTTAGAGTGAACCCCAGAAAAACAGAGGCAATATGGGAATGAAAAGTACCAGAAAGGGTCAAGGGAGTACAATCCTTTGTGGGATTCTGCAACTTTTATCGAAGATTCATAAAAGGATTTAGCAGAACAGTCAAACCCTTATAAGAACTAACAAGGAAAAAGCAGAAATGGGACTGGGGAAAGAAAGCTCAAAGTGCCTTCAAAGAACTAAAAGAAAAACTTACTAACATGCCCATATTAGGTTATTTTGACCCAGATCAACCCATAATGATAGAGACAGATGCAGCCAATTATGTCCATTCCAGTATCATATCGGAACAAGATGAAAAAGGAATATAGAAACTAGTGGCATATTGATCAAAAACCATGACCAAGGCAGAATGCAATTACAACATTCATGACAAAGAATTATTAGCAATAATGCAAGCACTCAAAGAGTGGCGAAAGTATGCAGAAGGAAGCCTACATATAGTAAAAATACTCAAGGACCACAAAAACATGATACTATTCACTACTACAAAGGAGCTAAATAGAAGGCAAATTCAATGGAGCGAAGAACTAAGCTGGTATAATATCAAAATAGAATATAAACCTAGAAAGGAATCAGGGAAACCAGATGCGCTCACCTGAAGATCAGATGACCTAACAGGGGAAAATGATGAAAGAAAAACTCAGAAAGAATGTATTCTCTTACCAAGGGAAACACTCATAGATGAAGGCTATGAATCGAGGAAAGAAGACATCAATACTATGGAACTACAGGAAATGGAAACTATTATTAAGAAAGAAATCAAGGAAAAAACTGGAAAAAAAGAACAGCTAAGAAGAATAAAAGAGGCCCTCAAAAGAGGAGACAAGGAATTTCCAAAAATAGCCTTAAGGCTATGTGAATGGAAAGAAGGATGTCCTTAGTATGAAGGAAAGATATGTCTACCAGAGAATGAACCACTTCGAACGAAAGCGATCGAATGAAACCATGATGCACTACAACGTGGCTATGGGGGAGTAGCAAAAACTATGGAACTAGTACAACGAACTTACTACTAGTCAGAAATGAGAAAGGATATTTAAAAATATGTCAAAAACTGTGACATGTGTCAAAGGATAAAACCAATACATTATGTACCATATGGACTACTACACCCACTAGAAACTCCTGATAAACCATGGAAATCTATCAGCATAGACTTTATTATGGACTTACCAGAATCAAATGGCTATAACACAATATGGATTGTAATAGACTGCATGACTAAAATGTCACACATTATTCCCTGTCAAAAAAACATGAAAACAACACAATTTGTACAACTATTCATGAAAAACATCTTCAAACTGCATGGACTATCAAAAGACATTGTTACAGATCAAGGTTCAATATTTACATCAGACCTATAGAAAGAAATAACAAAAGAATTGGACATCAAATAGAAATTGAGCACTGCCTATTACCCACAAACAGATGGACAAACAGAAAGAATGAATTCTTCATTTGAACAATTCCTTCAAGTATATGTGGAATACTCTCAAAAAGACTAGAAAGAATGATTACCATTTGCAGAGTTTGCCTACAATAACTCAATACAAGAAACAATTAAAACAACACCATTCTTTGCGAACTATGGACATCACCCCATTATTGAACCCATGGGTCAGGAAACAATGACAAAAATATTGAAATGAGAAGATATGAGTCAATTACATGACATAATCAGAACAGAGATTATTTCGGCACAACAGATGATGAAGGATAACACTGATCAATGCAGAAAACCTGATCCAAGGTTAGAATCAGGAGACAAAGTCTGGCTAGTGGCCAAAGATATTCACACCAGATGACCATCCAAAAAACTGGATTACAAGAAACTAGGACCATATGAAATAATAGAAAAGTTGGGAAGAAAAGCATGTAAGCTGGCACTTCCCGCCTCAGTGAACAAAAACACCCAGTTTTTCACATCAGCTAACTCGAACTTTATCAAAACAATCCCTTACCTTCAAAATGAAAAGAACCACCTCCTTCTATAGAGATAGAAGGAGAAAATGAATACAAAGTCGATCAAATTATTGACTCTCGATGACACTACTATGAGCTACTGTACCGAGCTAAGTGGACAGGATATCACCCTAACCATGACTTAGTGTGGTACTCAGCTGAGAATTTTAGTAATGCCAAACATGCAATCAAACACTTTCATCAAGAAAACCTAGGAAAGCCAGGTCAAAGAAGAAGAATAAATGAGTGACAAAGACTAGATCAACTTGGCAGACCTTCCTGCATCCACACCAATTACACCCGAACAAGAAGAGCACAACCAGAAAAGCTGGACTGGTTTCTATGACAATAGATAGCAAGTACACTTTACAGAGAACGAAGGGGCCAATTACTGCCCAAGAGAAGAACACCAGACACCCTCACCATCACCACCCTTGTCCCCACCGATGATGACATGGGAAGAAACATCCCCATGCCAAAGTACACCACCACCATCACCATGTGACAACAACATCCTCTTGACGGCAATGCAAGTGAAGATTTCAGGAACAAAAATGAGAAGATGGAGGGGCAAAAAATCTTGGCCAAAGTTCAAGAAAGAGAAAAATGTCCCCTGGGGAAACCCATTATAGGAGGAAATTGCACAAAAACTGATTGATACATACACACGCAAAGAAATACCTCAGCAAAAATATTATCTTGCGCCCGGTGCGTCCTGTGCGTCTGACGCACAGGGTGCCCGTAACGATAACCGTTAACCAGGACGTACTGTCGAGCCGACGTCGCGTCCTGACGTCGAGTTGTGCGCCTGGTGCGTCCTGACGGTATCCGGGCATGGACCCCTACGCCAGGTGCGCCCTGACAACGTCTGATTCTGCGATCTTGTGTCCTAACAACATCTGATCCTCGGGTGTTGCATCCTAACAATGTCTCATTCTCGGGTGTTGCATCCTAACACCATCTGATCCTAGCCTGTTGCGTCCGGACGCTACTTGATCCTAAGCTCTTACATTGTGGCGACACCTAATTCTGGCGTCTTTCACCCTGACGTCGCATCCTCGCCTGTGTGCATCGGGATTCCACGATACTCACGATGCACGCCCTGGCGGCGCCTATCATCAGGCTTTTCCATCCAGATTCTTTCTACGTGACGCTCCTCTCGTCTGGATCCCCCCCTGCATACACGATGCGCCCAGATTTCACCTCGACCGCGACATCTCATCTTGATGCTACTACTTCATGTCTGGACCTCCTCAGGATGCCTTCCGAAGTGTGGTGAATTACCCCTGACGCCGTCTGCACGTTGCGCCAGGTATTGCCCAATCTTCCCAACTCCCTCCTGATATCCGATATACTACATTGTGATCGCCCTGACACCCTCCGGATGGCTGCTTTTCATAGATTCTACGGTGAATATCGCCCTGATTATTCCTTTGCACTACGTCCTTTGGTTTCTATTGTAGTTTCGTCATAGTAAGCTAAATCAAATCTATTACACATAATCTTTACATGTTCTTAATTCCCCTTAATCACCCTCGGTGACGGTCCCACCGCCCCGCTCGTCATCGTCCGGCTTACAACGACATCTCCGCTGGTACTGCTTGCGCTTCCTGAGAATCCCCAAGGCTCAACGAGACCCTCCGAGATAGAGAAGGGATCCCCGCTGGTGCTGCTTGCGATTCCTGAGAATCCCTAAGGCTCAACGACACCCCCCGAGATAGAGAAAGGATCCCCGCTGGTGCAGCTTGCGCTTCCTGAGAATCATCTGGACTCAGAGGACCCAAACCTTGTAACTGAAGCTCCCAGGCTACCGACGTCTGGCTCAAGTCACACCAGCTGTCAGTTTCGGGTGACGGATTCCGACGTTCCTGATGTCCCACTAGGTCCAAGTTCTGGTCATTAGTGTGTCGTGGTACAGGCTGTGTAGAAGTGTGGTTGGATATCTGACTCTCGAGCTCAGCGCTTACGGCTTCCCAATCGTCGTCGTTTCCTTCACGGCGGTCCCGCTGCACCCCGTGAACTTGCGGAACCCTCTTATCGATTGTTGCTCGAATATTTTCGACAATCATATCCTGGATCCTCCGTGGGCACTTACCCCAAGTTTCTTTTTGCCGGTCAAAAACGTTTTGTATGTTTGGTAACAGGTTAGCCGCCCCGGTCGCGAATGAACAGTTGGATGATTCAAAGACTCACCCCCGGCTCCCTCAGGCTTGAAGTCCCTGGGCTCCTGATATATCCCCGTTTGCCATGCACGCAGTGTATGGCAGATTACCGTGCACGTCAAGCAGATCATAGTGCCATTGATGCGCGCAAGAAACCCGGGATCCACAATACCTTGCATCTTCTTCCCTGCAAAGAACTTACGCAAAATCACCTCAGGAATCTGGGGCGCAAGGAATCGTAATGTCAGGCCCTGGGTTACGTCCAATTACAGTCAGTAGTGGTCACTATATGGTAGGCGTCTGGTGGAGACAAACATTGTACCCTCTCGGGTCGTACATAAACCTGTCCCGTTCCAACAGATAATCGACTCTGCACGCCATAGCTGTGGGATCGTCCGGCAGACTGTATAACTCCACAATCTCTTTCTTCACCTCATGTACAAACTGGGATCGTACCCCAGAGTGTTTTTGGCGTAAAGCTGGTGTAGTCCCAGAGTCCTCTATCCAGGACGAGCCGCATGTTGGTGCCTAGAACCTGCGTATTAAGCCGCCTCTCGGATGTCAGGAGGTTACAAGGGTAGTAGCTCACTACGTGTCAATAGCAGGGGTGACCCATCGTACGCACCAGGACGTAGACCATGGGACTAGAGATCAGGTCGAGGAGTGAGAGCCGCTTTAGATCACTGTCCACGCCTTTCCCTGTATAATCTACTACGCTTCTGAGACTAAGATGCCATGTGGGACAAACTCGTCGGTGAGGGCTTACAACAACGAGACTGTCGGGTCCACGTGTTTCAAACCCTACGGCGCGAACGATTATAATGTCTACGGCTTTTGTAGGTTGGGAGTCTCGTCACGTATTCAAACCATTCACCTGAGTCTGTCTATACTGCGTTGTGTCTTACGTTATGATTGGATTACAATGCTAGGCGATATACTAGAAAGGATAAATATAGAACGTTGTCCGTTGCTCAGACGTCAATCAGAAGCAATTCCATTATGAATAGAAGTTAACATAAGAGGTAAGAAGCTCTTAGGAATTATGAACAATAGAATGTGATGCAGAAACTATAACTGGCAACAGTGATGATTCAGAATATCACAATTGATCATAATTAGAACAAGAAGAAGCGCAACAACTAGAACATCCATTTCTCGCATTTCCACAAAATAACTATTGAATATTCTATCCTTTATTGAATCCACCAACGCACCCCTTGATTGATAGTCCAGGATGACTGGAGGAATATATCAAGAAGGTCGTTGGACGAATGTTTAGTTGACTCAGTGTTGACACTGAGTACGTGAGCGCGTTGTATATTGGAGTACTGATATGAACCAGTACGCGCTTTCAGGGTACTGGAATTTCCCCAGTACACGCTTTGGAGTACTGAGTATATTTGCTTCAGTACGGAGAATTAGGAATACTGAGTATACGAGTGTATACTCAGTTACGAGTTGTATGGTTAGTTTAAGTTTGTATTTGTTGATACTGAGTGTTGACACTCAGTACACTTTGGGATACTGAGTATGCACTCAGTATCACACTTTTGTATTGTAGTATACTGAGTTAGCTCAGTACACGCTTTGGAAATTGTTTATTTTATGAACTGTATATTAACATACAGTACACTTTGGTAATGTTTGGTACGGCCCAAACATTATGGTGTGACCACTACACTATGGTTCCGTCTTACGTTATGATTGGATCTTTCTATAC